>KE524855.1:0-10656 GCA_000441895.2 Anopheles sinensis | reverse complement strand
GACGATCGAAAAATCCATCTCACAAAGGTATGTTTCTCAGGTTGTCACCCACAGTTAACATTGACAATTTAATATGGAGATGATATGAAAATTTTTTTGTAAAGCTGCTTCTATATAAGAGGCAAAAACACGTATGCTAAAACTCCATTGATGAATGATTGGAAATCGGTTTCGAAATCGAAACGATCGAAAACATTTGCAAACAATCGTTGTTCTGTTCGTCGTCATTGGCTACTGTTTTTGTTTTGTTTTTTGATGCCATTAAACAAAAATTTGAGTAACCAATTGGTAAATTACACGATGTGATATTAGTAAAACTAACATTTTGTCAACAAAAACACTTCAGTAACCACACCTCGATCAGCAAAACCGACTTGCTTTAGCAACACGGAACTGGTGTGTTGCTTGCTGGTTGGTTTTTGCGCTTCGTTAAGGACCAGCCTCAAGAAATCCCATCACCTGTTATGCCACTACCTTTTGTTTATGCTTGAGATTGTTGATTTTATGGTTTGTTCAATGTTTACAAACTCATGGAAATGAGCATAAACTGTTTGTTTACCTCAGAATCATGAAAAACCCTGTATGTTTTAAAAACAATTTAAACTATCGATTGAAATCAATGCCTGGTCCGATCAATTCTGGAAGCTGGTGTGGGTTTGTTTCAATATTGCACACTGTGTATTAACAATGTTAAATACGTACCAATATATGCGATGAAATGTGTTTATGAAAGGTATTAATATATGGTATCAGATTGTAGATTGTAGCTTTCGATTCCTTGTGGTTGAAGGAATCATTGCTTTCAAAGGAAAGGCATACTAATCGGAAACATTATTTCATACATACATACCAAAATTTCGTTGAGTGGTTACAAAGCATAAGTGTTCGTTTCTTATTTAGAAATTGTATAACCGGTAATGAAACATAACGCATTTATTAAGAAGATCCACTTATTGTTATTTTGTTTTGAAAACAGCGAATGGAAACGCACCGTCATCGAAGAACAACTCAAATAACACTGCAATCTCCTCCGGAGCCCAGCATGAGAGTGCTACCAACAATGGACCGAATAGCAAGCAGCAGCCGCAGGTGGCACCGCAACACTCCCAGCCAAACCAGTCGCACATGAATCATCCACCGGCGGCGAACAGTAGTGCGACCGCCAACGGCACCAGTGGAAGCGCGACTGGAACGGCGTCCGGAACACCGGCGGCGGCGGCGGCTCCAGCAAATGCGACTTCCTCCTCCGGCAAGGGACAGCGCGAATCTAGCGCGCGCCATCGTGGCGGCCGCGGTGGTGTGGGTGCGGGCGGCGGCGGTGGAGGCAAGCATAAGCAGGCTCAGCAGCAGCAGTCCCATCCCAATCCCACCCAGGCGCATCATCAGTCACAGGCGCCGGCAAGCCAACCGACGGGCGGCGGTGTCGGGGCGAGCTCGAAAATGAACGCTGCTGGCGGCGGAAGTGCTGCCACCGGAAGTGCATCGGGCGCGTCGGTGGTGGTGGCGGCGGTGGAGAAGGCGGGCGGCAAGGATGCACTGCTGAATGGGTCCGCCTAGACACAAACGGGCGCTAGCGGACTGGCCATTTCCAATCTGGGGAGGAGGAGGAGATATATGCTTGTACAAACCAAACCGGAACAGAAACATACCGCAATCGAACACACTGCTACCGCCAGTAACTCCAGCAGAAACCAGCAGAGGCGCACCAGATGATGCAAGCGCAGTAAGGTAGGGTAGGGTAGGGTATAGATGATAATGGTACACGTGTGCGCGGTAGCAGCTTGATTGTACAACGTTTAGTTCGTTTTCCTTTGCCCCCCATGGCGACGCAGGTCGGGTGTACTTCCGAGCGACTGTGCGTTAAAGAAAAAAAAGGGCGTAACTCATCCACTTTGCTACATATGCGCTTTATCAAGCAATTCGTTCGATCGAGCAATGCGATCAAATAGGATTACTGGAAGCTGGAAGCTGGACCATTTCTATGTTTAAAAACGGATCATTAGGTACCTTTGCAAACCGAAGCAACACGCACTTCATCATAAACGTTCGTTCATCTTAAATCGCGAGCAGGGAGTGCAATGGAAACGTTTTCCCCGTGGCGCGCCTTTAATCGTCCTTCTACAAATTTAGAATGGACTTGAGTGATTTTTCCTTATTCTTCGTCATCGCTAAATCATGTGCAACAACACGCATTCAACGGATGGGTTGGGTGGTGAAAGCAAATCGCTAACCTTTCCTCTTTGCTTTTCCGACTGATTCCTCTTTATTGCATATTATCGTGCAAGCCGGTGTTGAAATTGTAAAACGCGTTTTCGCAGTTGAAACTCTCCTATTTATAGCATTCGTTTAAGGCTTTTGCGTGCAGTGGCAGGTTTAGATGAGCGAAGGTGAACATTCACGTGAGATCATTATTAGTTGTAACCTCACAACCCTGTGCTGCTGCGTATTGGATATTCCTTCAAAGTAAAATTGCAGTGTGGATAACACTACGAGTAATGTAAGTTTCTTCTTCTTATTCTTCTTGATTGATGAAACGATCGTCACCGGTCGCCAAAAAACGCAAGCACGAACTCTCTTTTTTAGGTTGGTTTAATCGTTTGCCGATGCTGTGAAATTTGTCATTCTATTCCTTAATGTCTCGATATAATCGCAGTATTTGCTAAGCAAACGGTCCGTTGGCTCGGCGAACGCTGCGCTGAACGTGGCGCCTTAGACTAGGTTGATATAAACTAATAAACAATACAAGAATATAATACAAAAAAAACTCGAAACGAAGCATCTGGAAGCGATCTATAGGCTCGCGGACTGCGGTGCTGCCTAAATCGAACAAAAAGCGTCAATTTTGTGTCATCCTCATTGTAGAGATACTTTCATAAACCGTTTTCATTCCATTGCCCATTCGATGTTCGTTTTGTTTTCGAAAATATTTTAAGTTTTGTGTACTGTGTGCGTAGCGCGAGCATCGTGCAGGTATGAGGAATGGACAGCTTGAGTCAAACAGGTGGTGAACCCAGACGCGGTTGCGATACGAAACGCTTCCTCATCCGCAAGCTGAACAAACCCAAGATGCATTTTACAATGTATGGAGCTGCAAGCACATAGCTCTTGTTGCGCTCTCTGCGCGAAGGAAATCCAAACGATCTACTACTACTAAGAACATGCAGAGAAGGTTAGGAATGGGCGAAGAAAGACTACACGTAAGGCAACGACGTTCCAACAAGTATTTATTTCTGTTCGTGTACGAGACATCAGACGAAAAACAAATTTAGTTCCAAACTATGCTAGCGCTGTACGAGCTGAGTTATCTGAGTGGTGTATAATATTATGAAAAGAAAAACAAAGTTATGTCGCTAGTTCTGCACTACTTCCTTAAAACATGTTGAACAGTGAGGCGCATATATGGGATAAAAACAATAGTTCGAGCTAACGTGAGAAGAACGGGTGGTAAAAACCAAGCAAGTTTTTGTCGACTGAAAGCAGCTGAAGTTCCGTCGCTGTCAGATCATTTCTATCATTGAAATAAATCTCAAATTTTTAACGTGGCACACAAACTTTATTTTCAAAAACTAACGTGCGGTTACAGCAAGCGTCGTTGAGTCTAATTTCTAAGTTTTACAACATATGCAAACGTAACACACAAACAGCTAACACACTTAAAACTTGTGGAAACGCCTTTTATTTGGTAGAAAGGCCTTGTCACCGATAATTTTAAATCAATGTGTAGTTAAAATAAAAGACTTCGAGTACAAACTGCAATAAGTTTGCGTGTGTTGAATTCGATCCTGCAATAGAAAAGTATAACGAAATTCCAATTGCACATTTCTTAACTGTTTCCATCCGTTCTTTCTTGCCAGTATATTACGAATTCCACTGACAAATGTCGAAATTGATTACTTAATTTGTTTTAATCGATCGTGATTCAAATGACAAGCGTATCTGTAGCAAACTGTAGCTTAACATTTACTTCCGTTGAGAAGAGGTATCACACATCAAAAACATGTAACTCCGAGTCTACATGCATATTATTTATGTTCGTAATAATTTGGATTTTCTTTACGCGGCTACTTTGGCTCAACACAACCATTTCGACAAAGGTGCGAGTTCCCTAGAGGTTTAAACTATATTAATCATCCAACAGATGTCATGCACGATCGTTTCTAGGAACGTTGAGCCATAATTGCAAAAAGCGTTAGAAGAATGTTAGGGATGGAAGCCTTGCGACGGTTGAAAGCTCGATTGATAGAATTTTGTGAAAAATAGAAATATGGATAAATTGAAAGACGATTTGCCAATTATTAACCGGAAGCGCATGAAATGTCTACGCAAGCAATGTAACACCTAGCGTTGTTTTCTAACTGCAGGGAAAGGTAGAAATGCCAATTTCCTTATAACTGTATCGTAAAAACGGAAGCATAAGTGAATGTAACTAGATGTGTGCAAGTACTATAGAGTCTTGCGTTGGCAACTTAACGCAATAGACAGCGGACGGCTTTCCCAATACCTCAGCCTCGTAACTGGGAAGTTTTCATTTGTGTTGCTCTCGAATCTCAACGAGCTGCAAACCTAGAGGCAAGTGTTTGTAGACCGATTCGTTTGAGACACCTTCGGCAAAGAAAACCTGTTTCGTGTGTTTGCCTTCCGTGGAGACTTTTTTCGTCACTAAAATTTGCAAACCGAACACACTGAGCGGAACATTAATAACACACTCGTTGCAGGGTACTACATGGAACTAGCTTCAGGAGACAATGTTACAGTAAACAGTGAATAAACACGTACTAGGAACCTAACTAACAGAATATTAAGCCGCGGGGTCGTAACGGAGGCGAACAACTGATAGTGATGTTATTTAACCGATAGATTCATTAAGAAATTTAAGAACAAAATCCACATCCGCTGCACACACACACAAACACCCACACACCGTGCGAAAGAGTCCGCGGCGGAGAAGTATAAAAATAAAGAAAAGTGAATATTGCCTTCAAATAAGAGCAACGGTAGCTTTCCACTGTTCCACTTTACATTCTTTTCTTTCCACCTCTTTTCTGACTAATAAAATTACTAGTATTTTTTTAATTACCTTATGCTTTTCCTTTAATCGTGCGGGGAGTTTCGTTTTGCCATAAAGTTAACCGATGACAATTTGCGCTCGTCTATATCGTTCGAGTCTCTTTGTTATGATCATAATATTCTAGTAGCTGAACACAGTGTGATATTTTCTTCGTCTTCTACAATGGCCCGCTCACAGTTGAGCACGTCGTGCTGACATGGCCTAGTCACCAATAGTCTTCCAGGTTATTCGGTCCATGGCTGCAGCTCTCCATCCCCGGTCGCACCCGATATCTCGCAGATTCTGCTCCACTTGGTCGTCTCGTGCCGGGCGGGTCGCTGATGAGGTCGCATGAGTCCGGCATCCTCATGACATGCCCCAACAGGATATCCGGTTCACCGTACAGCTCAGCTAGCTCGTGGTTCAACTGCGAGCGCGTTGGCGTCCTCCGTGAGCAGAGTCCAAGATTCATGCCCATAGAGAACGACCGGTCTTATTAGCGTGCGGTATATTGCACAATTCGTGCGGAGGAGAAGCCTTCTAGACCTAAGGAATTTGTGGAGCCCATAGTAGGCACGATTCCCCAGCCTGGCTCTGTCACTGTCAGAGCCACCGACAAGCAGGTACTTCGTTTCAACGCATTGATCATTAGTCCAATCCTTGCGGCCTCGCGTTTCAGTCGGGTGTACGCCTGGGTGGGGAGGAGAGCCTATAGTAGCCTTCAAGAGGCGTCGGATCCCGTTACAGAACAAAGAATAGTTTGATATATGGTTTGAATAAATAAAAATGCGTATCGGTTTAATATTTCTAATAAAAGTAATATAAAGCTGATAGAAGGTTAGAAGTTTGTGGACGTTTAAATGTGTAAGTATTTGTAGCCAGCTTTCAAACAAGTTACAAATTTAGTAAAATATGGATTTGTGATACGGAAAAAAGTATAATTGAACTCTGTAATGGGCAAGTAGCTAACTGCAAGACGTATGAATAATTGCATGATTTCTATTTGTCTATTCGCGAGAGAGTGAACGGTAGATTAAGATAGAGATCGCGGAGCGTGGAGGATTTGCTGATTAACAGCAATTGATCCGCATCGAATCCGGTTGTAACTTATCTTATCTGCTGCGGATACACTCACTGCACTTGGTCAATAGGGCAAAAGCCAATCAAAGACAGTTTACAGCTCGGTGGCGCCTCGATTAGAACGTTTGCAATCTGGCACACCTTACACGATGATGTATCGAGCACCAGTGGCGGCATGCTGCTGTATTTTCCTATCACTGTGCGAGCTAACCGGTGCTAGGCAGGCACTCTTAGAGCGACGGCACTTCATCCTTGGAGCGCACGAACCAGGTATGTTTTCCGAGCGCCAGAAGATAGACTGTAGACATTCTACATCATTTTCGTCAATTCATTGCTAGGTGAAAAGGTAGTGCATATTGTTGGGGCCGCCGCCACCTGGTACGAGGACCATCAGGTGGAGCTTGACATCCAGTATCCGACCGAAGATGGAGGCGTGGAGCGAATGCGCCTGTCCTGCATTGATGTGGTCATCATTTACACGCCATCATTGGTTCACGACGAAGCTGGCGAGGAGTTGTTTTGTCCACGAGTGAACCTCGTCTCGGGCGGACCGGGGGAAACGTTCGCCGCAATCTCCATCCAGACACCGGAAGTTACCTTTTTCAACCACAGCACCATATTCTACGGCATCGACTGATGACAAATGCAGGTGACGAATGTGATAACCAGCGTGCAGAATGGAAAAACCAGGACACAGAACAGCATGCTCGATGGCAGTTTTGTTTAAAATACACTTTGTGTGTGATTTTTGGTTTTTGTTTGTTTATTGTTAGGCCTTAATCAAGCGGATATCTTCACTTCCAGAGTAGCTACGATTTTGGAATACGGTGTTAATGGCTGGTTATGTCCTCGGCTTTGACAGCACGTCCAAAACATTTAATTTACGTTTGTAACGAAGTGGATTGTCCGATCAAGCGCGAAGGTACTTGATCGTTTGCGTTGCTCGTCTCAACGCGAGCTATTTTCACCCTTAACTGTTGGTCCTTCAGTTTTGGTATCAACGTGCGCGGTCCGGGCCGTGACTACGCCGACGCCGGAGGGAACAACGTTTGATACTTCAACTTAGGTTGTGGTTAACCCGAGAACCCGGTCCGCGACGTGACTACGCCGTCGGCGGAGGGGAATTCTAGCGGATTTTCCTCAGCCTTTGTGGACGAGGGTTTGGAAGTCCTATTTCGATGTGACCGGTCCGCGTCGTGACTATGCCGACGACGGAGGGATCACAAACGCAAGGTTAGGAGGGAAGAAGGAGTGAATCTATTTTCGGATCGGATAGTTTCAGAGTGAAAACTATGGACTTCTTTGCCTCACGAGTGTCGAGGTGATAATAACTGACTTTATTAGGAAAAAATGAGTCTTATATACTAACAATGTATGAATGTGTACGTTAGAATCGTACACGAGATTTGCATGTGTGGAGACGCAAAGCGTGGGATGCAAGGCGTGGAAGACGCGTAGTTTCGTCCTGCGCGTTGGTCCTAACCAAATAATCTATCTGCGTCTGTTTATCGCTTGGTTCGCTACGCGTGTGGTCTTCGAGCTTGGTGCTTTACAATTATTGCTCTCCCTTATCTCCTCTATGCACATGCATTTCTTAACACAACCTTTTGGCATCGTGGTGATACGCTCTCCTACGATGCTTCATTTTTATGGCTATACTCGTCGCTGGTTTCGGTTTCGGGCCTTTTTGGATATATGTTTATTGGGCCAGCACTTCCGGTTCCAGGGAGAGTTACAAATAGAAGTAAACTTATCCGTTGGTAAATTTCGTGTTGACGACGCACGGCGTCCCTTTCCTTGCTTACTTAGGATCACGATCGTGATCCTAAGTCTACAATTTTGGGTTTCTTTTGAGTCGCGATAGACACGTGCACGTTCTTGGCGCAACAACAGCGGTAATCGCCGTTTCTTCGCTTCTTATGTTTGTTCTAAACCTTGCTCGTGAATGTTCTCTGTTTAGACCAACGGACCTTTTCAAGCATTTTATGGCCAACCTATTTGCTTCTTTTTCTTTATCTATGTTCGCTATTCGTTGCAACGGATAAAATTTGTAGATTAATTTTCTCTTGAAATACATCTGTTTTCAATCTCGAACGAGACTTATCGTCCGCCCGTAACACCGCCCCTCGTAAAACGCGTGTATACAAAGTTTTACGCTACTGTATAGGACGATGTCTCACTATATAAAATTTTAATCTGTATGAAAGTGACGTTCAAAATATCTATTTATCATTAGGATATTTTGATTCCTGAATTTTAGTATCCGTTACTCAACTTGGGATTGATTCTCGCTTCGATTTTGTACGTTATCTGCTTCCAGGCTGCGTAGTCGGATGTCTTCATTCTGCTACAGCCGTTGCTTCGTTGAAACCTTGGAGATGCGTCAGGTCATTTAATCTTGCTCAATGAAGATGTATGGAACTGGTCGTCGTGTTTCTCTTCTTGTCATTCGTTGTTGAGATGAGGCTGGGATGCGTTCTTCGGTTGCGGTTGAATATTGGCATTGCCGTTGCCGCCAGCATGTCTAGTTGTTTACCTTGCTGATTGTACTCGAAGATGCCGGACGGAGATTTAATATTCGTCTCCTCCGCATGTTGATACAGCTGCTTGAAGTGTTTCTTAGTCGAACGCTAGTTATTGTGTCAGCGTCGGCTAATTATTCCAGGATCGAAGATGATCGTCCTGGACTTCCGCAATTTCTCTGGACGCTGATTGCTTAATTTGCGAGTCAATCTCGCCATATTGTCTTTCTGCCTTCGACGTAAATCTTTCATTGTGCCAGACGATGCCATCAGTTTGCAAATGCGTCCGCACAGGTTGTTTGCAGATGATGTTCCGGCCAAGATCGGCCATGTTGCACGGTGAACCGGATGTTACGATTCGGGTAGCGAAGTGGAGTAACCGAACGTACTCAATTGTATCGGTTCGTTGATGAGTCGTGTTCTCACTGAAGGACACGGATTTTTTGCTTTTGGTCGTCGTGATCTGGGTAATGGAAGCCAATGGCGTTTGGTCCAACGTGTTGATCACATTTATTGCCCACGTTGTTATGGTGTTGGTCTTGCACTGGTGGTAAGTTTTTGCCGTTCGCCATGTACGATTTCCAAAATGTGTCGTTGGCAAACTTCACCCATCTTGTTTTATGGTTTCTGGTAGATGCGAGCGAAACCGTGGATAGTGCGCTGTTTCATCTGATGTGTAACTTTCTGGTGCAGTTGTCCTGCTGAGATAATCTTTCCCGGCATAGCTTCTTGCTTCTTCTGAATTACTTGACGCTCGAGACCTGACGCCAGGTTGTGACTGTTGAATATCGCTGCAAGTCGCCAATCGACTTCAGCTTCGCCGTCGTCCAGGATGACCGATCGTTTATATGCTGTTGATGCGGCGCTCGTCGTCCAATGAGTAACTCGTTATGATGAACTCGTAGTTCGTACAATCGTGAGCAATCAATCCTTTTTATTTACTTTCATGAGTTGTACTAAATGCCATTTATAACCTCGTCTTGGCATATTCCTATCGTTTGATCTTCCTACAATTTTTTCAATATTTTCTTTTTCCATCATTTCGAAAGTTTAAGATCAATTCCGCATGTATTATTAATTTTCTTTAAAGGCTAGTTTTAACCCTAACTTCTTTTACTACTTGCATTTCAAGTGAACTACTTTTTCTTTGCGATCTTCTAGGAGTTATTTTCTCTTTACTTAGTTTACTTGGAATCCTTCTTTTTAATTTCTTGTCGAGAACCGTATCTTTTACCGGTGAAGCCGGTGTTGTGTTCTCAATCCTGGCTGATTGAGTTTGTTTATACCTACATGCTCTTCGACTACTCGTCTTTCGTGCAGGTTGTCTGACCAATTTCCGTCTCAGCTCTTACCTTACCGGTTCGGAATTGTTACTCCATGGTAGATCGGACTTTAGCTTGTAGTTCCACTAGAGGTATGTTCCTGAAATTAAATCTTTTGAAGTCAAATCGTATTAGTGTACCCAACTCCTATTGGGCTAAGTTAGATTTCCTATAACCATCTCAGGTCTGCTTTGGAGAAGTTAATGATTTTCAAAATGAGACATTTCCTTATTAACAATCTCAAATAGATTGAAATTCCCCTTTTTTATGTATTATTTTTAAGATGTGTCAATGAAGACCTGAGATTCAAAAGAGCGTTACTTTCAACTATCTATTTGCACTCATCAAGGTTATCGAAACACTCGATAATATGTATTTGAATTTTTCTAATCATGGCATGGTTATTCTATGTTTACCATGTTTTCTTCTGCCCTTTTCTTTGCCCTTGTATTCGGGGCATCATTTACGATGGCATCATCTCTTTTTGCCTCGTTTTTAGGGTCCTTTTGGTTATCCTTTTTAACAACATCTGTTTTTACTTCTTCCGGAATGTCCCTTGCGTAAACATCTAGTACCGCTATTGAGGTTACCGGTCGGTGATAGATTCCGTGGATGGTTTTAACCTTAACCGATCTTACCTGATCGTCTTTTCCCTTTATGGTTTCAATTACTCGCCCTTTGAGCC
>KE524854.1:1578118-1591401 GCA_000441895.2 Anopheles sinensis | reverse complement strand
GTGCGACACCGATAGCGAACTGAGCAATTCCCATCGCAACCACTATTGCGGTGTCGAAAGCATGGTTCTGGACCACTTTTGCTCCTCTAGGTGAATCAGTTGGTCTAGTCCGTTGATAAAGAAAAGACGAACCTCTTCTTCATTGGCAAGATGTTTGAGATCGTCACATTCAAGTAAAGATGTAAACGCTACGTCAGGAATTTGACGCATATATAACGAGCCTCGTAAGCACTTCAGTCTGTCGATTACGTGTTTGAAGGCTCTGTCGTTTATAGTTAGCATGAAACGATTGTCAAACTGTTTTTCAATTGCTGCACAGTTGTCGGTAAAAACTTTCGCTTCTGTATGTCCCAGCTTAGTTAAAATCTGCAGTGTGGTGGATCGCTTTGAAGAATCGGCGATACAAAAGCGTTGATCGGTCGCTGGAACGATCCACCCAAACTGCAATAGTATATCAAAAAGTTTGTCATTATTATTCGATGCAGCATCCGGACCCGGTTGGATTAAAGCTTGAATTTCCTGTTTGGTGTAATTCTGTTTGAAATGTTGTTTCCATTTATGCTCAATGTCACCATTCATCACCTTGATTGGATTAATGATGTTTTGCTCCAATAAATAAAAAAATAGACTGCGATGCGGTCGAGACTGGAGTTCCAGACGAATCGGAGAAGTTTCTTCCTCCAGCTGTTGTATTATTGTTTGCGACACTAGTCTATAACTGAAACAGATGGAAAGAACGTTCCGAACAATCGGTTCGTAGGCGGCACAGGATAGAACTGGATCGAGAGGCATTTCGTCAATGTTTATTGCTAACGCATACAATCCTGCTTGTTGAGGATGTTTTCGTAGCACTTTGTGTTGAACCAGTTCCGATAAAATGGTTCCAGCCTCCACGCTGGTAATAGCTGTATGCTCGATCAAATCTTCTGCTCTAATGGAATCAAAACAAGGGAAATGAATAGACTTAAGCTTAGCAGCATCGATGGTGGCCTTTTTGTTAATTGACAGTACCTTGCGCTCTTTGAAAAATTTATACTTTGTTCTACCGACGATTTCAATAAAATTATCCTTTTCGAAAATGAACTGCTCTGGTCGCGATGATACGTTCGTTGCATAGAGAACCATTTGCTTGCTGCTACATTTTATGGTTTCCCTTTTCAACACATTCTTATCTGCTTGCTTCGTTACAAAATCCAGAAACGAAGGATCAACTAATTTCATTTTCTCATGATCGACGATCACATAACTCACCGATTCATATAAGGCCCCCTCGCTGACTAGTATCTTCCAAAATTGTTCCCTACCAGGTAAGGCAATCGATTGTTTAAGATCTTTTTCAAACTTTACTTCATCGACGTTTTTGGCGTACTGCGATAAGAATATTTTCAATGGTTTTGTAGATATTCCATACGCCTCGCCTACTGCGGTAAGGATTTTTTCAGTAATATTTTCCTTCTCTACCGTAGCTGGAAGAAGAATCCCAGCTTTGAGAAGTTCGTCCATAAGATACTCTGCGGTATGAATATCGATATCGTCATGTTTGAATGATTCCGGAGTGATTAAATGTCCTAGGATATCATCAATGGACCGAACGTACTTGGCGTAGAGATTCGCTATGTGGTCTTTCTGTTCCTCGTAGCCTTTGACTCGTAAACTACGTTCTCCAACGTACAGTATCAAATTTGTAATAATAGCGGCTGTACTTGTGGCTAGTTTACTGTGAGCATCAAACAGTTTCCCCGCTGCCCGTAGTTCTTGCTTGAATTCTTCAATCAAAGACGTGTGGTTGTCCTTTTCCAATCGCTTTTCCCAATTGATTTTTTTACCTATCACAAAAGCCTTATAGTAGTGCGCAGCTTCGGAATGGAAAGGTTCACTCTGAATGACGTGTTCAAAGAGCTTCATACAGGTATCATAAAGATCGACGTATGACCTCGATTTTTGCTGGGAAAGATATTTGGCTAGCCTCACCATTTGTGCTGGCATTCCGTCGACCCAAGGAAGTAAACTCCCGGCTTCGATGAATCCTGCTTTATTTTTTGAAATCCCATTACACAACCGTTTGAAAGTGGAGCTAAGTTGATCATAGCTTTTCGCGTTATCACCATCTTTCCCACTAGGTATACTATCGCTATGCTCATCCAACCAAAATGCCCATCTATCCAAACAGCTTTTCAGCAAAATTTCCTGCAGCCCGTTAGGAATTCGGTCCTCGTTTAAATTCCTTTTCAGTTGTTCATACTGATCCTTAAACTCTTTGAAGCAATTTTCCTCGGCAATGATTTGATTGTTGTAGTATGATTTAATTTCTGATACGCGCAATGCCTCCTCTATGTCTCGTTCCTTTTTCATGTCCCAGATGATAACCTTGGTAAGATGTTCCTTCTTTTCGTCCTCTTTCGAATACACGATGATTAACTGTCCGGAGCCCCTATCGCCACTGCGTGCAGCTCTTCCAAACGCCTGCTCCTCGATGCGCTTGTTGTCCGGCAGATATGTTAAGCAAACGTGCAGTCCTCCGGCATTCCTCAACGCGTCTGTAATTTTAATATCAGTACCACGGCCCGCCAAGTTCGTTGCTACGATCACTTGTCCCTGGTCCAGCTTTTTATGACCCGATGCCACTGCAAACTCTTCATAGTCGCGCTCATAGCAATGGACGTTCATTTTTCCCTGTCCTATTATAGCTCTATATATGGTCTTAACGTCTTTAACGGTTTCGCAAATAATAAGAACAGATCGCTTTTCCACTGTAGTTACTAATTGGGCCTGATAACAGACACTCCTTGTCCATGCTTCTTTATCGCAACAGATGATTGGCGGCGTTTCGTGAAATTGTTTCGTGTGCGCGGTAGGAATTGTCACGAAATCAACTTTGTGTATTTCCCGCAGTAAATCCAACTCCGTCTGTGATCCCAAAGTGCCCGTTAAGCCATACAGACGGCGATAAAGCTTGAAATACGAAACATTTGAAATGAAAACGGCCTTCAGGCTGAGCATGGAAAGTCTACAGCCGTGCTTCAGTTGCAAAAACTGATGCAACGCTTCGTCCCACTGCGAGTTCGCCTGATCGGTTCCGGTATCTCGGTCCAAGATGATAACGTTGGCGTTACGATCCGAGCACGTACCTGTTCGGTCGACGTCCACTACATAGTTGTGTCCCGGGTTCATGAAGAACGCAGTTTTTGCACTTTTTATCCACAACCGCAGATGCCGTTCGACAAACGCTCGAAGATAGTTCGGGACAGGAATCAATCTTTCTCTGCCAATGGTGTCTTGCAAGAGAAAGCGTATGCGATCTTCATGTTTCGAAAATTCTACCCCTAAAACCTCACTGAGATTTGGTTCGTCTACCGTTTCTATAATCGGTCTGCCTCGTTCGTCTAGAATTTGTGCCTTTACCAATTTGGTCCATATCGCTCTACAATCATGATCACTTAGCCTCACGTCAATCTTACGAATATCCTTCTCCCTTAGCATTCCATACATATCACTTAGTACTGCCTCTTCTATAGCTTCGTCCAATTTATTATAGGCAATCTCTTCGGGCCTATTGATCCACTGCCAAATGAACAGGTAGACCGGTTCCAGCTTGTCCATCCAAGGAATATCGTGCGAAAGGTACAGCATATTATTTCCCTTATCAACAAGCATACTATCGACCTCGTCCACAATGACGTTCGTGAAGTCACGATCTGCGAGTATGTTTTTCCCATAGAATCGATCCAGAAGGTAGTCGCGCTGGAAACTTCCTAGATCGCCATACACGACTTGGTTTACCGAATAGGCTTGCGTGCGTTTTTCGACATCTTCGCTGCAATTGTGTGACACCGTGATACCGAACAAGCTGTAGATGTCATGGTTGATGTCTGCATCGCGCTTAGCTAGAACTGGCGAGCTGGTTATTATGTCGACTTTTGCTTGCCAAGTGCTATAACGATGGATGCCGCCACCACGATCAACGATTTGCCCTCGCCGGTGGAAACCTGCGCCAAAGTGCTGCGATCGTTAGCCAACAAAGCCAGTACAGCCAGTTTCTGTGTATCGCGAAGGCTGAACCCTCGCTTCAGCTCTACGGCTCGATTGATCACCGCAAGTATTTCCAGGCTATCTATTTCCACGTTTCCCTTGATTGCACGTTGGCGCTGTTCTAGCCAGATGTTGATGTCTTCTTCGGTAAATTTGGCTACGACTTCTATATGTTTTGCGAATAACTCACTCTCCAATGAATGAATTGTATCATTTTCTACCTCATATGTGGCGTCATTTATTTGATTGATCGATTTTTCAATGTTGGGTAAATTATTTTTCACTTGCTCAGAACTATTGCCGTTACACCTGATCAACGCTACTAGCTGTCTAATTGTACGTTCCCCCCTGTACGTGGTATACTTGCCGTCCATTCCGTCAATCCACTCATCTAAAGTAGCGTTTTTCAGGTCCTGCAAGTCTGCCTCGGACAGATTCCATTTAGCAGTATGGAAATTGGACAACACTGTGGTCAGCTTATTCGGGCTAAAATTTGCTTCCGATACTTTTGAAGTGAAAATTGTCAGCAAGCTTTCCACCATTTCCGTGGTGTAGATGTTTTCTACAGAGAGGACATAATAGCAAGTGGTCGATGAATCCTCACAGCCTTGCACAGCATCACACAGTCGGTTCAATTTGTTTAGCCAATACTTTTCTTTGAGAACATAGGGCCATTCGGTCAGTTCCAATGCCTCCAGAGAAAATGATCCGCTCTGAATATTACTCAAAAGATATAGGACGGTTTCCATCCGATCAATAGTTATGGATTTCGCATGATCCAGCTTAGCACTGAGTAACACTAAGACTTCTTTATTATGTATTTTCGATAAGTAGCCCCTCCATTTTGGTTTCTCATCCAATAATTTCCTAAAGTGGTTTTCCAAGTGCATCAAAATCAATTCGTCTATCCAATTGCGTTGCGGATACGCCGCAATCAGCCAAGCAAACGTGTACTGCACTTGTACACCCGCTAGGCAGTACGAGAGGATAAAATTAATTACAAAGTACATCTCCTCACACGACACGTGTATTCCTTCACAAGAGAGTCGATATTGCAGGTAATGCAGTATTCCTTCCTGCCCGATGTATTCTGAGGTCATTTTCGAAAGCCTCAATTTCAGCTCGGCCCTATCTTTCTCAGGAAAATATTTTACAATGAGCTGTGGATCAATATTTGCACACTTAACACCAGTGGATCGCTTTTTCACAATGCCTTCCCAAAAAATAGTCGACCTTAAACATTGATCAAGGTCTTGTTTGTTGTTTAGTGTTCTAATTGTCGCAAGAATCTTTTGGTAGAAGCTATCTTTCTCTTGTCGTTCACGCTGTAGATGTAAGTGATTTTTATTGATACCCAGTTGGGCGAATGGTGGCTCGGTGGCCTGGTGAAGCAAATAGACTGCTGTTTTGGACGTGGTGTTTAAATTTTCCTTCAGAATCAGCTCGTGCTGCGAATCTCTCTCTTAAATTCGAAAGTTAACGTCGAAGATCAAAGCCAACAATTCCCGGTAAAGCTTGAGATTCTACTCCAGTGGTTTGGATATAATCACAAAGCTGATTGCGTACCTCTTCATCGTTACAACACTTCAACCAATTTGCAATAAATTTATACTGAGCCATCAAATGGAAATACTTGGCATCAGCAATGTCGTTTCTTGTGCCTTCCCTTCGACTGTTGCGTTCTTCCACAAAGCTTAAAAAATTCGCGTTCTCCGGCATCGACAGCCGGGAAAGAAAATAGTCGAACGTGTAACTCACGGCCCACTTCTGATATTGAAAATGTCCTGAATATTCTTCGAAGTACGGTTTAATACAGTCTGGTGCGTTAAACGATTTACCTGCTTCGGAAATATACAACTCAAGCGCTCGTCCCAGGATGGATAGGTTCTTCGGTAACTCTTCTCTACAATATACGGCCATTGAATTGCGCTCTTGGTGGGAATTTACGAATAGGTACTGATCGAGCCTTCCCAGCTGATCGTGTGAAATGAGGTTATCACCGATCAGATCTTCGATTAGAAAGCTGGTAGCTTCTTCGGCTGTTAAAAGACTCAGATCGTAATGATTGCATTCGGCCCCGTCGTTCGGAAACACACTAGCTACCTGTTCCACTGTAGCGATTCTGTACTTTTCTATAACTAACTTTTCTACCCTTTTTAGCGTTACGTTCTTCCTTTTATGATGCATGTTGATTCTTTCTTTTACATTTTCTAGGTAGCAAAAGAGAGGCTGAAATTGAAAAATAGATAGAGCAATGGTCCGAAGCATGGCTTCTACTTCTAGCGCTCTAGCGAGCAGGGCATCCGGGGCAGCGTTTGAATCAACGGTCAATAAATCAATGATGTTTGGTTCGACATTGGCGTCATGATGTTTAGAATTCATCGGAGTATGATATCCTTTGCGCGAGAAATGATGAGCTTTCGAAACGAAATGCACATGTCGCATGGTGCGTGATTCAAAATTTGCTACCCAGTTTGCATTAGATGTAATGCTTTCTTTCTGTCGCTGTTCATTTTGTCCATGAACAAATAATCCGCGTATGTATCTCGAATAGTACGTTCTAAAATTGTGTTTTTCCTCGTTGCAAGCGCATAATGTTTACGATCGCTGTTATCTCTAGCTTTCTCGTGTCCGGTATATTTTGTCTGCCGCTTAATGTCGATTGCAGACTGCTTGATCGTAGCGTATATCTGGTTATGGTCAATCGAATCCTTGTACGGGCAGTACACATTCGAGCTGGATTGTTCTGTCTGATAATCAAGCGTAAGCTTACTATTACCGTCCAAACCGTAGTATTTTGGCCAAGGTTCAGTGAAAACCCTGGACACCGAGTAGTCAGCATAGCCCATATCCCATCCATTTTTTCCGTAATCGCCATATATGCCTGCAACTCCCGCCTTCCCATCTTCTCCCTGTTGGGTAAATTTGCTCACCTCAAACTGTAAATCTCCTAAAAGGCTCGTGACTGTGATCTGACCAGCATATCCGCCCTGACCGCCAAGACCACGTTTTCCTCCATTGCCGCCTGCTTTTCCCGGTGACCCCTTGTATAACAAAAACGACTGGCAATTGGTATTTGAACTGTTTCCATATTCGAATGAAAATGTAATCTCATTTCCTTCACGTGTAACTGCCTCCAAAAAAATGCTACAATAGGGTGCTACTTTTTGTGCGAATCTGAGTACTAAGTCGGTTGCCTCAACTTCGGGGCATCGTATCCACTGTGTCTTAAAGACTTTTGCAACGCGTTCAATGCTATCAATGGTTGTGTTAAACGGAACTTTTCTTGAGCCTCTAACAAATGATGCGTAACCGGAAACTTGCTGAAAAAGTCGTTCGCATTGATTCCTACACCATTTTCTCCGTCTCTGCCATGGCCACCGTCCTGGCCATTGCTTCCCTTTCCACCGTTCGATAGAATTGTTAAGTATTGGGCATTTTCTATTCTGCTCGTCAGTATCAACACATTTCCACCACTTTCGCCAGGAAACCCGTCAGCTCCTTGCATTCCGTCACCGCCTTCATCCGTGCCGGCATTGTTGGAGTAGACATGATCGTTATCCGCTCCCGACACATCCCAAGTTACTGACTTACTAACTGTGACCCAATCCGCCAGAACCACTATGTTCTTCCCGTGCCAAATCGTTTGTTTCAAATCTGCACCGATTGTAATGCATTCCGTGGCAATAATACGTATTTCTTCTGCTGAACTCTGTTTCAGCTTACTCTCCACTTCATGTATAAATAAATCACTGATAACGATTTGCACACCGGTGATCTCAATCACCGTTCGCCCATCTATTTGCTTTTCTTGAATCTGAAATTGATTGGCTGATGCCATTCTCGCTTCTCGGTTGGACTCGACTCGAATTATGAATTACAATGTTAAATTTTCGGCAATGGTACTGGTCACTACACAACAAGCTGTAATATTTTTGAAGTCAATCCTTTTGCACTTTAAGTTTTTCACTCCGGAGCAGTCACATCACAAAGTAAAGTAGATCGTCTTCGGTCAAAGAGAACTGTTCAGCGGCTTTTACAATACCGCCATTGGTGACTAGTGTGATAAGGCTATTAGGCACTCGAGTTGAGTTTACACTTGATAGGATGAATTGGGTTTGAACTAATGTTGGGTCAAGTAACACTTTTGGTGTTAGCACATTAAAGTGTCATACAGTCATGCAACATCTCTATTTTTTCAGCAACACATTTTTTATTCAAAAAGTGTGAGCAAAGTGTTCATTCAACAAGTGTGTGCAGGGTGTTGTTGCTGCAAAAAAAAAAAATACAAAAAGGGTACAAAATCATCCAATTGAACAATACAAAATGGGTACACAGTTTGTAACTCGTTTGTGCTCGACAAAGTCTTTCAGCCATACTTCTGTATGTAGTGTCTATGTGGATCTCTTAGACGTTTATACTCATAACTGATTTCTAAAATACTCAGTATATTAATGTTTGAAAAAGAATATTTTGTCTTATTTGTTTGTTGTTCACTTATTCTTTTTTTTAGTTTCTATGTTGTCAGCTTTTGAAAACACTTGCAAAAGAATAGCACAGACTTAACTCAGTTTACTTTTGGATTGGGTATTTGGGGTGGTTGAAGGTTTGTTTTTCTTTGATTGGAACCGTGCCTTTTGCGTTCAATATTAACCTTTTATTTCATGTTTTTCATATGGTGGCAGTTTTTTTTATACAAATAACAATGTTCAAAATTCAAATTCATACACTTAATTGCTATACTATGGACTTTGCTTACCAAGGAACCAAAGAACGGTTCATACAACACTTAATGACACTTTATTGTGGTACCACAATATTTTTAACTGCCGTGCGTGGTACCACACTTTACTGTGCTGTATGTGTTGGGTAGCACAGTAGCACACGACCCAACACTAGTTGGAACTGTAATGAGAATTGTATGCGTTTTGCCAAAGGAGTCGACCATGTGTGGGTCACTTAACGTGAGTAATAAAAAATAAGTGGAAAGCTAAATGATTATTTTTATAAAAAAATATTTAAAAAGAATAAATAAACATTTTTATGTTGTTTTACAGCTAACCATCTGCATTATTTTTGTTTATTTATTATTTTTGTTTATGCAGTTTTTCACACTCTGTCTAAACTATTAAGAGTTTTTCAAAGTAAAGAATAACCAAATGTATAAAATTATCTAAATCGTCAATTACTCTGTACGTAGTGTTGACAATGAGTTATCCCGTTTTCAATGGCTCCGATGAGCAACGTTTCGTTATTTGTTGGGATATTTAACGTTTTTTCGATGATAGTGTCACCCACGAGAAACACACGCTCAATCTGGTCACTTCAACAAACACTATTTACAGCTTTTATTCTTTTTTAACATCGTTCTAAGCTTTCTCCTGCCTTTATGATCTTTACACAGTCAAAACCTTTTTGCTACTGCCTGCACGATCCTATCTTTTTTTTCCAAGGGTCGCGTATCTAGCGCGGGCCGGATATCATAAATGTTGGATTATTGATTTGAAAGATAAGATAAAATAGCGGATGTTTTGGCAAGTGTGCCATAGCGGCAAGTGAGCAACCTGGCATTTTTTCAGTTAAAATGAAATAAAATTACCAAATGTAGTATACAGATAAGTTTATCTCTCTTACTAGATATAGTGTACCGAATTTCATGCAGATTAGTTCACTTTTCACGTTTTGTCATATATTTTATGCTACACATAAAAATGGAGTGTAATATTATAATATTGCCACCATATTAAATAAGTTGTCAAAACCCGTTGTTCAAACAAAAAATCGGGAAAATATGTTTCATTTAGCAAAGTTGAGTCAAGGAGAAAGTGGCTCGAGGGGTCAGCCTAAAATATGATTAATTTTTCATGGATCAATCTGAGTTTTAAAAAAGTTAACTTTTGGGGAAAAAGTGCCATCACTGTATCCGCTATTATTCTTCAGAGTGGAGCTGCCAACAATTGTTGTGGAATTTACAGTGAAGACGGAGGGTGCGTAAATACAAGCGGATTTCGTCCCAAACAAGTTTTACCAGCGGCCATAATGGAAAACCGTGAAAATGCTCGCTAAATTACAGAAACTCAAGGAGACAACGAAATGACACTACAAAATTGGGTCGTTATGAGACTAGAAAATGTATTAAATGCTCTATTTAGCTACCCTTGATATACATATACAAGCGTCATATATGCTAAGATTTACAATTTTTCCATTAAACCCTTAAATTAACCTAGGTGGCCGTCTTGCCAAATACGGATGGCACTCTTGTCCCGAAGCACAAAAAAGGGATGGTTTTCATGGTTTTCATCCATTTTTAAAACAATTATGGAATTGTTGTTTTTGCGTTGATATTTCTAAAACTCAACGGCATGTGAAAAAATACGTGTGAAATTGTACTAAAAATAAAGTCGGCATTTAACAAACAGATTTTAGTAAGTTATAGAACGAATCGCTTAAGGTGGCACACTTGCCCCAACATCCGCTATTCGTCTAATAAGTGAATTTAAGCATAAAAAACCGTGGTCACTTGAATTACTGGCTGAAATAGGTAAATTGTTAGTAACTTTTTAGTGCGTGGCTCAAATTTAGCAATTGACCCCTCAAATGAAAGGTCTTTTGAAGACAAACAACATACAGTAAATAGGGCAAGTGATCCAATTTTGGCCCACTTAGTGCAGGGTCCCCACGAAAAAATTCGCAGCATTCATTGTTTCGACCATATCACGATCAAATTGGTATGCTAGTGTAGAGTAGTTATCTAAGCATGCAATAAAATTCATATTTTTGAGTTTAATAGTTGTTTTCACTGAAAAATTATCAATTTCTGAACACGCTTTTTGTCGCTATTTTGGCCTTTAAAGATTTTAAATAATCTTTAAAATAATTTAGAAACTGCTATGTACCTCTATAATTGTCAAAAAAGTAAGATTAATTGCTTAATTTGCTATTTGAATATTCGCTTTTTAGCACGATGATTGAATTTCCATCAAGGAAATCTTTGACAGTCAGCTGTCACTGTCAGAATGCATAGAAATTTTGTTTCTGTCCAAACCAGATTTCCTTGCATCTATTTTGGCCCACTTTTACATTGATAAATAAATTATTTCTCGAGCCCAAAAAATTCGAGAAACGTTTTGATAATTCTTAAAATCACTCAAAGCTTAAGAAAACATTACTTCTAATTTTCTAATGCAGTGGTTGCTTATTTCTCGAGGTGGGCGAACTATCTGCTTACAGCATTATGGGATGAAAAAGTGACAGCGTCGTAGATTTTAACGATTTTCTCGACAAATACTGATCCAGTCGCTTCCAAAGTTGGCATTTAACTAGAGGAAATCGATATGAATACAATAAAAAAGGCAAAAGAGTGGTTCTATTTGAAATTAGTGTGATAATTGATGTCTTTCCAGGTGGGTCAAAATTACATGCATGGGCGAAATCCCCCTCCCCCACCCTATTCTTTCACAATTCTTAGTTTTTAAAACGAGCCAAGTTTTAGTATCCGTCAAATGGGATTCGAATCTTTAGAATCCCTCTAGGGATCGAATCTTCCGTGTCCCGATTCTGCCAACACTAGTCACGACGACACGTCAAACACGAACAACTTGTCAAACGGTGGACTGAAAAAACTGTCTGACTCGTCCGACTGTAAAACCGTATTGTTGGTGCTGTGAAGTGAGTCCCTTGAGGAAAGGCATTTTAAGGGATTTAGATTGGAATCTGTAATTACCGGCACCAGTGAGCTGTGTCCGAGTGAAGAAGAACCTGCTGTCGCCCCCTCGCCAGACACCAGCCATTCCCGTTCCCGAATATACGGTCATTGTTGACACCGTTCGTGACTGCACAAAAACACAGAAAGTTTCCTGAGGAAACATGGGTAGGTGGAGTAGAGTGGAGGCGCCAGCCGATTTCTTCTCGGTGATAATAATTCTCCATATCGATTGAAAAAATTATCTGTACCCGCCCGCTTTCCCCTCTGCAGGTGGACTGTTCAGTTACTTTCGTGGCCTACTAGGCAGCCGGGAGATGCGAATACTTATCCTCGGGCTGGATGGCGCCGGCAAGACGACAATACTGTATCGATTGCAGGTGGGCGAGGTGGTTACCACGATACCAACAATAGGCTTCAACGTGGAACAGGTGACATACAAAAATCTTAAATTCCAAGTGTGGGACCTGGGTGGCCAGACCAGCATACGGTAGGTGTTTTGGTAGCGGGTTATCGACCTCATGGAGGGACCTCACAGCATCTACTAATTTTCGTCCTTCTTGCAGACCATATTGGCGTTGCTATTACAGCAATACAGATGCTATCATATACGTAGTAGACTCTGCAGACAAGGATAGGATAGGCATATCGAAAGACGAACTGCTTTACATGCTAAGGGTAAGGAAAGAATTCACCAAGCAAGCGGTAGCGGGTCAGCGAGAACGCGTTTCATATATCGTTGTTTCGGCCCGTAGGAAGACGAACTTGCCGGTGCTATACTGGTCGTGCTGGCCAACAAGCAGGACATGGAGGGATGCATGAGCGTGGCGGAGGTGCATCAGGCGCTCGGACTGGAGGCGCTAAAAAACCGAACGTTCCAAATATTTAAAACATCCGCCACCAAAGGAGAGGGCCTCGATCAGGCCATGGACTGGCTCTCGAATGCGTTACAGGCGCGAAAGTAGCCGCTGCCTGGAGTCAGACGCCGCAGTTCGCCCTGTCCGCTCTTCCCTCTGCCGTTCCAATTCATCGTTCCCCACGGGGTTTATTTACTTTAGCGAAGACAACGACGACGACAACGTCCCAAACCGCGATGCCCAGCCGTTTTTCGATCTTCTCGAGAGTTGTTGCTGGTACTGTCGTAGGACCGCCGGGACCTTAGAAGCATGCGTGTCCCTTAAATACGTTCGATTTATCATCATCGCTGCTTTAGACCCTCCGAAGAGACGCCAATGGAACACCACGGTGTATAATGGGAACATTTGGTTTTCCTGTTCACGTCCGGCTCGTGTGTATCCTTCCGCTTTAACATGCCAACCCATCTTGACCTTCTCGCTTCTCCCATTTCCCGAATCCATTTAAATGGGTGAAACCAGCGAAAATACCCTAGTTTAATTAGTTTTTCCTTCGCGTGCCGCCCTCACATCCCTGTCGCGTTTGTTCGGTCTCAGTTTCGTTCGTTTTCTCCACCCATCCACAAGGGGTCAGAGATGGGGAGGAGGGGACGCGTTGGATGCAAGCGGTAAAAAAAACCACACACACACACACA
>KE524854.1:1540819-1578098 GCA_000441895.2 Anopheles sinensis | reverse complement strand
CACACACACACACACACATTTGTGTTGGATTGAAAAACATTAATTTTATATTAGAAAAAAAAAGAATATTATTGTACCATTAAAACAAACTATTATACAAACGAATTAAGTTCAACTGTAATTACGGTGGTTTTGTGTTATGTAAAGATTCTTCAATTCGACCCAGGCTGATGTTGCTCGTTAAGGAGACACTCTCTCAGCTGTTGTTAGCAAAAAAAAAGGTTCTAACACATACGGTACCTTTAAAAAGTAAGATTCAGATATCTGCCACAAGCACCCAATCACGCGCTTACCACGTTGGCACCCCAAAGCGTGACACTCGTTTCTCCTGCGTTTCCAGCTCCATCTTGATCTTGGTGCGCATGTAAAAAATGGGACAATCCCGGCTGGTACAGATGACCTCCTCGTGCAGCGATCCCTGACACCGTTGGCACTCGGTCCAGAGCCGACAGAAACGATCCTCGAGCGTACGCTGGGCACTCAGTTCCGCCTGGTAGAGCGTGGCCTCGTTCGGCCCGCAGTGCTGACAGAGCGCCCGGCCCTCCTGTCCGACCGGAAGCAGGGCTTTGCACCCGAGACACGCGTCCCGCTTTTTGGTGAACGCGGCCAGCGCGCCAACCTTCGACGTGACGACGGCACGGGTGCGCGTGTGGTCGCCCCGCAGCAGGATCGATTCCGCCTTATCGCCCAGGATCGGCTCGAAGATACGCAGCAGCGGCTTGGACAGCTGGTTCTCCAGGTAGTAGTTGGCATCGATCGGGATGCAGTTCTCCAGCACGTAGATCGGATCTTCCGCCTTCATGTAGGCGGGGGTGTTTTTGGCCGCCGCTATCAGCACGTACGGCACGCGATCGCCCAGCTTCGGTGCGTTGCCCGGGTCGCGCTTTTTCATCTTGTTCGCCAGCTCGACGTGCGCCTGCTTGGCCGCGTAGTCACTCTTGGCCAGCTCCTTCGTGATCACCAGCTGCGAAATATCGATCCGATTGCACAGCAGATCGGCGATCGTTTGCTTCGCGTACTCGATCGCACCGTCCGGATTGCGCTCGATCAGCAGCTTCTGCAGGCAGTTGTTCATCAGGTTCGCCACCAGGGGGGAATTGTCCCGCCGCACCGTCTCGATACCCTTGCAGTCCATCTTGTCGTACTTGTCGGGGCGCGTAAAGTACAGCCCGGCGTAGCGCTTCTTGTTGATCAGCAGGTACGGATAGTAAACCTTCTCGAACTCGAGCTTGATCGGCTTGACGAACTTCGCGCTCACATAGTCGGCCGCCTCCTTCCCCAGCTCCATGCTTCGCTCGAGCGTTTTCACACCGAAGTTTACCATCACCGAATCGGTATCGCCGTAAATGACGACCGCATCGTTCTCGTACCCATTCTCCACCGTGTACCGCTGCTCGACCTCTTGCTTCGTGTACTCGATCATCGTCCGCCCGTACGCCGTCACCGAGCCGGAAATCTCCAGGCAGGGCAACTTGCCCACCTGCGCCCCGGTAAACCCGTACACCGAGTTGGCGGAAATCTTCAGCGCCAGCTGTCGACCGTCGAGGACGGAGCGCTTGAAGGGGTCCGTTTCGACCTTGAGATCGGCCTTCGCACGCTTACGGGCGGCCAGCAGGGACTCGAGAATTTCCGGCAGTATACCCTTCCGAACCGACGCCTTCACGAACACGTTGTTCGCGGGCGTCTGGGTGAGCTGGTCGGGGTCGAGCCCCAGCCGGTCCTTCATGTTCGGCTGCACAAGGGTCGTGTAGCAAAGGTTGTGCGCCATCATGATACTCGGGTACAGCGAGGCGAAATCGAGCGTCGAGATCGGATTGGCGTAGTAACCTCGCTTCGGCTCGATAACGGTGGCACCTTCGTACTGCTCGTCCGTGCCGGAACTCTGGTAGGACGGGATGAGGTAACCGGCGACGCGTGATTTGCGCAACAGTTGGCTCATAACTTTAATCTGCTGACCGCGCGTTAGCAGACAGGCGAGCGGGACGCCCGTCACACGGGCCATTTCCATGTAGTTCACGATGCACATCAGCTTGTTCAGAAGGCGCAACGGAAGGTACGCATCCTTCAGGCAGTACATCGCCAACCGGCGCCTCGTCTGATCGCTTTCGTTCTGCAAATCCGTGATGATACTATGGTGGACGTCTTCCTTTTGCTCCTGCAGAAAGTGATAACTGACCGCATTCAGGGTGTACGAGCGCAGCTTGTAGTCTCGGAGCAGCACGAACAGCAAATCGAACGGCACACGACCCTCAAAGTTGACGAATTTGTTCTCCCGCCGGCCCATCTGCTTCGATTGGATCACCGTGTCCTTGATGACCGACCGTATATTCGTGATGCGCCCGAGGTACTCAAAATTCTTCACCTTCAGATGGCTCGCCCGGTTAAGCAGATACGGCACGTCAAAATTGTTAATGTTGTACCCGGTGAGAATGTCCGGATCGAGTTCGCGCACAAACACGGCCCACTTGTCCAGTAGCTCCTGTTCCGTGTCGTAACTGAGCACCTGTGCGCCAACGATCGGAGCACACGCCTTCAGGGTGAAAACATTCCGCAGGAACGGTTCCGGTTCGCCCTGCCGGATCACCATGTTGGCGATTTGGATGACCGGATCGTGCTGCGGCTCGGGGAAGATTCCCTTCCGACCGGCGCATTCAATGTCGAAGCTAAGTATACGGAACGGTGCCACCTTGGCCCACTCTCCCTCCGGGTCGTGTGCGATGAACGCGTTGAACGCAACATCGACCTCGATCTGGCAACGCGTTTCCGGTGCGGGCGATTTACCCCGGTGCCGGTAGCGCCAGCTGCCCGCCGGTAGCTCGATCCAGCTACAACCGACCACTCCCGTGTCGACCATGAAGCGGATGTCGAAATCGATGTTACTTTCGTACACCCGGCAGTCCTGAAAATCCATCGACGCCATCATCTGTTCCTTCTCCAGCAACCGCTTGACCGGGGCCAACAGTTTCGGCAGCGAAACCGTCACGCGGATGAACTGAAAGCGATCCTCCC
The DNA here is from genome assembly GCA_000441895.2 of Anopheles sinensis. Lineage (NCBI taxonomy): Eukaryota > Metazoa > Arthropoda > Insecta > Diptera > Culicidae > Anopheles > Anopheles sinensis. The sequence goes on along the minus strand of KE524854.1, from coordinate 1,575,089 downwards.
CGTTGTAGCCCATGATCGACTGGCGCTCGACCAGTTCCACATCGAGCACCGCTTCCTGCACGTTCGATTTGTTCGAGCGCATATCGTGCAGGACGGCTTTGTCCAGTGCGGTGCGAAATTCCGCCAGATGGGACTTGTTGAAGCCATTCGGGGCCGCCACGTACAGATACGGCAGGAATCCGTGCACGTGGGCACAAACCGAATTTCCCTCCATCGTAACGCCAAACATGCGCATAATGGGTACGGGGCCAATCTGGGCCCCCGGCATGCCCGCCATCGGCTGGCCGATGTAGTTGTCGATGTCGATCTGCTGGAACACTAGCGGATCGTTGCCCGGATCGAGCGGTTCCGGTGCGGGTCGGCTCCATTTGGCGCAGGTGTTTTCACTTTCCGGCCCCAAACCGATGCGTGCCGTATCAGCATCGTCGTCGAAATTGGCCAGCTCTGCCTCGAAGTAACTCTCGAACTCTTCTTCATCGTCCGCGTCGCTAAACAAACGAACGAGGGAGGAAGCGAAAGGTGTGAGCTGCAATGCGGATGCACGGATTTCTTCACCACCGTGAAACTTACCGGAACTTTTTCGCTGTACCAGATGAGCCGGCTTCATTCGGTTTAACGAACGGTTTACGTTTCGCGTTCATTTTAAAAAACCATCAATTTACGATGAAATATTGAGGCGAAGAACGCCAGCTTGATTACCGACTGCAAAATGCGCGCTAAAAACTAACAAACGAAACGTCATAAACGTCAAGGCAAACTGGTCGACCGTTATTAAATTGAGAGGAAAAGTTTGTAAATTTAAAGTTTACCATCCTTTAGCTAACGAGATGATTTTCTACGAACCACTTAAAATTTTAATGAACTTTCATCACGCTTCTACTGAAATTTAAGCACGATAGAATTAATTTTAGTATCAAATTGAAAAATGTCATCCACCCGACCAATTAATTTACCCCGCGGTATGTGTTATCAACAGGAACGAATTTTTTCGCTTTTTTTCTTTTCAAACTGTCACCTGTCTCTGTCAACAATGTCAAAATACGGCAAAGTGAAAAAAATAATCGAAATTTGCGGATTGATATTTTATCATTTCGTATTTATTCTCTTCGCCACACTCATCGCTGAAATTAACAAAGATTGTTCACGAAAACAGTAACGTAATTTATACCACGGCTGAGTGTTGCAGTGGTAATGAGTGCAAGTGTGCAGAATAGCGCAAAAGCGATTTTGTAGCTGGACTTACGACGATATCAACCCCGTTCGTCGAGGTGGTAGAATTGACCTCCTCCTCTAAGGAGGCACGGCGTTTGTTGTGAAAAAAAACCCCGTGCCCGTGATCTAGCTAGACGGAGCCCGTATCGACCGCCTGTGGCTAGAGAGAACTCCGTGTGGTACGCAGTGTGGTTTTTGAGGTGCCGACCGTTCGGTGAACGGCAAACATGTACAATAGTGCTTGCAGTGCAGCTGCTGGCGGTTGCTCCGAACCGGAGCGACACGACCGGGATGGACTCATTACTCACGAGACCGCCGTGGCCCCGGTCGAGCACGATTACAGCGGGTTCGACATCGTAAAAGCCACACAGTATGGGGCGATAGCGCGCGTAAAGGAGCTCATCGAGGCGGGCTGGGATGTGAATCAACCGGACAGCGAAACGGTCACCCTCCTGCACTGGGCCGCGATCAATAATCGGAAAGATATCATCAAATATTTCCTCGATAAGGGTGCGATAGTGGACGCGGTGGGTGGAGAACTGAATGCCACCCCACTGCACTGGGCCACCCGCCAGGGCCATCTGGGGGCGGTGGTGTTGCTGCTGGCAGCCGGTGCCGATCCGAGCATTCGTGACGCCGAAGGATGCTCCTGCATACACCTGGCCGCCCAGTTCGGACACACCGCGCTGGTCGCATACTTTATCGCACGTGGCGTAAATCCCGACCTGCAGGATCGGGGCGGCATGACGGCACTGATGTGGGCGGCCTGGAAGATATCCGCGCTCGATCCCGTCCGTCTGCTGCTGACCCTCGGCGCCAACCCGAGCCTGGCAGATCACACCCACGGCAATACGGCACTCCACTGGGCCATCCTAGCGCGCAATGCCACCGCCGTCAGCACGCTCGTCCTGAAGGGCAAGGCAAACATGGAGGTACCGAACTTGCGTGGCGACACCCCGCTTACCATGCTCCAACCGCACGTTGGCTCGATCTGGATCGGCTCGAAAGTGTCCGACCGCATCCGGGAGCTTACCCAGCAATCCCAGCGTCGCAACCCATTCGTCCGCATGACCCTCGACAAGCGGTTCCGCTGGTGGACGATGATCGCCACACCGTTCCTCGTGTTCTACCTGGCCGGGCTGATCTTCTGCGCCGACACGCTGATCATCATCAAGGTGTTCCTGATCGGCTGCCTGTACGGAGTGGCACAAACGGTGGGGCAGCATTTGTTCGACGAAAACCTGATGGCGCTGCTACCGCTGAGCGTGTACATGGCCACCAAGCTGTGGTTCTACGTTACCTGGCTCACCTACATCGCACCGACCGTTTCCTTCCTGGCCTCGCTCGCATTTCTCACGTGCAGTGCCGGACTGTGGGTTTGCTTTCTCAAATCCTGGCGCGGCAATCCCGGCGTCATACAGCCAACGCAAGAGCAACGATTTAGGGTAAACTTAAAGGACGAGCAAATTAATTGCCAACTGAGCGAGTAACACATTTTAATTATTTTTTTACAGACCATTATTGAACTTTCGGAACGTGGAGCTACCGGCTTCGAACCGGCAGCCTTCTGTTCCGCTTGCTTGGTACGCCGACCGGTCCGTTCGAAGCACTGTTCCGTGTGTGACCGATGTGTGGCCCGTTTCGATCACCATTGCCCGTGGGTTGGCAATTGCATCGGTAAGCACGTGATCTTTAACCTTCTCACTCCGGTTTTTGTTAATTCTTCTGCATTGTTATTTTCTGCTTCATGGCGTGTAGGTGCCAAGAATCACAAATACTTCATGGGTTTCCTATGGATGCTACTAGTCATGTGCGCCTGGATGCTATATGGTGGTGCAAACTTTTACGTACAAACATGTGACTTCAACATGGACGGTGGTATGCTTGCGTTGAAGAGGAAGCTCGAGTGAACGAGTTCGTTAATAACCGCTGTATTTTTTATCCTCAGGGTTATGGTCCGCACTCGTCGCCATCGGTTCGTGCAATCCGTGGGTCGGCTGGGTGATGGGCAATGCACTGCTGCACATGTCCTGGGTGACCGTGCTGACCATCTGCCAGAGTTACCAGGTCGTCTGCCTCGGCATGACGACGAACGAACGTTTGAACCGTGGCCGCTACCGTCACTTCCAGGCGAAGGGCGGCAAGAGTCCGTTCAACCGCGGTCCACTGAGGAACCTGTTCGACTTCCTCGAGTGCAGCTGCTGCGGGCTGGTGCAACCCCAGCGCACCGACTGGATGCAGTTCTTCGAGTTCGACAAGCACGTCGAGCACGAGCCACTGCTTCGGCCGGACAACTTTCAGTACGTCTGAGTTCAGCTGGCAAACGGCCCGGCAAGCGGACAGCAGCAACTACTACCCGAACGATCGACCACCGCCACCGCCAAGCACGGGCTCCCGGAGGCGGAGGCGCCCACCGAACCCGGAGCGCGAGCTGGCGGCCCTGATGAAATCCCAGGCCATCAGTGCGATGCTGAAGAGCGGCAGCAAAATGAAACTGTCCTAGCAATCGAGGGCAGCTACGAGGCGACACCTGTGTGAGGTGTCGCGTCGTTTGGTTTGGTGGAAGGCAACATAGGAACGTGGAAGCACCATTTGTTTTTTGCTTTCCTTCGAGATTACGGCTTGTGCTTCGAGGATTTACCAAACTCATCCTCTTTGTTTCCGCCCGTTCGATTGAGTGTCTGTGTGTGTGAGTGTGAGTTTGATAATCTTTTTGCTGAATAATTTCAAATTTCGCCCCATTCGCCTGACGTTGTAGGCTGTTTTTCGCACGCCAGTATTTACCCGGCCTACGATAAGATACGAAATATGGGAGATAATGATTTTGTACTGTTTTTGTTGTATCATTTTTTTTAAAACACTTTCATCACGACAAAACAACAGAAAACGAAAAGGCATTAGATAGGAGTTAAGAATGTAGAGGAACAGAAGAACAAGTTAAATGCGCTTATACTGAGTAAATGACGAAAAGAAACATAGAAACCAATGAAACAAAACAAAGGGAGTCGGAAACGATAGTGGGCAAGATGTAGTTTTGCAAACTGAACAGCTAAGAAGATGAACACAAACTAATAGACTCTAAGCATTAAATGTAACTCGATAGCACACGGCAGTTTTGGGGAAGGAAAAACAAGAAAAACACACCAATGTATCGCATTGTGTCCATGCGATGGGCACCAATGCTCTAATTTATGTACGTACGAGTTCGCGCAACAGCAATACGAATTCATTCCATTATCGTATTTAACAAAAACCCTCCCCTGTAGTCAGCTCCGATTGAGTGTGTACAGTTAAACGAACCCCGTAAAGTATGTCCCAATGGTCTGTACGATCTACTTTTGCTGTACAACTTTAAGTCTCTGGAACGGCGCAAGCAACCCGCAAACCGTACTTCCCCATGTATAAAAAACTGATGCTCGTTTTGTTTTTGTCTATCCTTATTCATACAGGAGAATCAAGCAATAGAGTTGACTAGTGATCCCAAACTAACATACAAAAATATATATATACATAAAAATATATACCACATCTATGTAGATAGTGTTAAATTCGTTGACGGTGTTAAAATCCCCTCCCAAAGAGTGTCGCGACACGGGTAGTTGACGATATCGAACGAACGAACGAGGCGCACATAGCATGGTTATACTATTGCTGTCTTAGTCAAATAGAGAGTTTTGTTAACGCTTCCTTGGCTGGCCATGTGCTACGAGGGAAAGAGAATGCCCCACTAGGAGAGATTATAAATGCCGCCCCCAGGGGGATATGATTCTGTACATTTTTACTTTGGAATACAGCTTTCATTTGTTCTTAGTAATAACGTTCCTTCCGCTCACCTGAACCATGCGCGGTTTAGCTAGGTAGCGATATGTCTAGCGTACTTCCCTTAGAACGTATAATCAGTGTGTTCGTTGCACTATTCGTTAGCTTTAGGGTAAGGTGAATGTGGAAATTTCTAGCGGTAAGCATGATGCTTCTCTATCGTATGCTGATTGGAGCTCCTCCATGTTATTTTTCTGTAAGAATTCACCTCGTGTCGGTCACGAGACAGTCCTTACGAGCGCATAATAAGCAAATTGTAATACATTTTCGGGTATAAGTAAGTTTACAGCAAGTCGCATTTATAAAGCTGGAAATTCCAGTTCAATTAAGAGAAATTGATTTTCTTTTTGTAAATTTTCATTTTTCACAATAATTGTTTCAGGAAGAACTCTTCCTGTTTGTTTGATGATTCTTGTCCAACCAGTATAATACTTCGTTGTTTATTATTGCGTAACTACGGTCATTCATCATTATTCAAGCCTACGACTGAAACCCTCCGTAATATTACCATTGGCCTGTTACATAGTTGCACCAATAAATTCAATCACCTAGAACTCCAAGCTTTAATCGAATCACACATCATTTCAGACACTCTTTCAATCAGAAAAAAATATTATATCCATTTATTAACATCGAATAGTTTGAAAAGCTGTTAAAGTCTTCTGATATCTCCAGACCTTGTAATACCTTGTAGGCAATGAAATGATTTTGCTTATTTGCTCGAATCAAAGTTCCAGTACCTTCAATTAACTTAAACAGTCAACCACGAGCTTCGAAATTGAAGAAAAATCGCTCTGCTGAAATAATTAAAATTGTCAATCAACAAGATATGTTCAACGTGGAGAGGAAGGGTTTAAGAATGAAACAAACTGTTGTTGAAACGCGAACATAAGAAAAGGGAACCGAATCGGTTTTAATGAGTTCTATGAATAATGTTCTATTCATTTCGATCCTATTAACACTTGCACTTAGGTGCAAAAAATGCGCTTACTATCGTAGATTGCGTTCGTCACACATCAGCGAAATGCTCTCGATAAGTTGTCGAAGAATAGTAACAGCTAGAAGATTAAGAGGAATCACAAAGACATTTAAGCGCCGTGTAATAATTTTCCATTTGCGCACGCATAAGCCATTTGAAATGCAAACACATGAAAAATGTACGTTATATGGAGGGAGAAGGCAAAACAAATTGTTCGTAAATAATTACATATATCTATTCCTAATCATAACAATTGGAGTTCTCTATCTTCTATCGCACACCCAAAAGGCACAGGCAATAATAATAGATAAAGAGTAAATAATCAAACAAAAGCTGTGGTATGCTTTTTGTTTCATATCATTCGAAAGAATACTCGCGACGTGATTATCTATACGCGTGTAACCGCCTTTTCAAAAATCCGTACATTTTGAGGATGGAGAAGCAGCCGAGGTGGTGTAGTTGGAAAAGTGTTTTTGTTGTTGTTGTTGTCAAATGTTGTTGTGAAATGTTGACAGTCAGACAACTTTCTCATTCAACCAAATTGGTTTAGTTTCATGCATTTATTTTTACTTGATCCGGCGTGTAAAACCGTGTGGTGATAAGAAGTACGTGTGGAATCGTCTTACTTTTATCAGTTTTAGTCGCCTCAGCCCTCGAGACACATAATGCCGGTTGATATTCTTGGATTTGCGTACGCCGCTACCGTCGCAGCCGGCGGCATTGTAGGATACGCCAAAGCAGGTATGTCCACGACGCACCGTTTGTTACGACACCTTCCCAGAACTGGAAATTCATTGACGCCTTTCGCTCGACTTGGGCAATCTCTTTTGCGACCCACCACAGGTTCCGTACCCTCGCTGGCGGCCGGCCTGACCTTCGGCGCCCTGCTCGGCTATGGCGCAATGCTTTCCTCCGATGAGCCGCCGCGTCCGCTTTTGCAGATTGGCACCGCACTGGTGCTGGCCGGTATGATGGGTTCCCGGTGGGCCCGGTCCGGCAAGTTCATGCCGCCCGGATTGATCTGTGTTATTTCTTGTGCAATGCTCGCCCGCGGCCTTATCTACCACAATCGCTATCTGCCGATGCTTGGCGCAAAGCACGACTAACTCACTCACCGCCCTTCCTTTGCGGTGAAATATGCATTTATGCAACGCTACAAACCGGACAACCGCCGGAAGGTCGTCGGGTCAATGAAGATGGGACAAGTGAACCCAATAGTGAAAGGTACGGAGTAATGGTGGTGGGCTGCCGAGGCGCAATAAATTGTCTAACTAGTTTTGTATACGATGATTATTTAATTTTCCAAAGTCCGAAATTTCGAATTCCTGTGGTTCCTACCTGGAAGAAACTTTAGTATGTCTCCGTCTACGTTTTCCATTTAACGATTTTTGGTGTAATCCAGTTCAAGGTGTAAGTTTAATATCCTCATTTTACTAAAAAATTGCAGCTTTCGGGTATTTGGATACACGTAATCATTAAACACTGTTTTATTTCATTCCAGTAAGGATTTGTCCACCGACCACAAATCGTAAGTAAAGCAATGTTTCCCCTTTTAAAAATGGATGATAACGAACAATGTTTCGGTATGTTTCGGTATCATACAAAAAACAATCACGTATAAAGTTTTCACGCACTTTATTGTTCGTTCCAAAAATGTCTCCTACATTACAACGTTTAAACACGTGGTTTTGCGATGAATGCGTAACATTATGCTTTTCCACCTTCGTTCTCTTTAACTAATTGCTAATTGTGTGTGTGTGATTTTTTCCTTCAAAAAGCTATTGAAACCCTTAGCAATATGTTAAGCATGTATAGTCTGTATTACCCCCTGGTTATGCAAATGATAATGTTGAATACTTTACGCTTGTACCCCTTGCATTGGATTGGATGGACACACCCGGGTTTGGGCTGTATCCCCATTGCCAATGCCACTGTATTTGGAATGCATGATGCTGTGTGTTTCCGTTCCCCCTTGCTTAGGTAGTCGGCTGATTACTTAGTTCCCCTTTTTTAGCGTAGTAATTTATCGTAATATCTACCAAGCTGAGCCCGAACACACATGTTCGCCTGCCCAGTGTATTACACCGTATGGATACTATTGCCTCCCGTTGGCTTCCATGACAAAGCCAGCTCGGACACCAAATGTACATATTTCAAACGAGTCAAAAGTGGAAACAAGAAGGTGATTACAGTTTTTAACTCACCGCCAATCAATGCCAAACCAAAGGAAAATCACAAGCAAAATAAATGATTCAATTAGCGCTACGTTGGAGACCCCGTCTCCGGGCTTAAATAGATTGTCCTTATTTTGTTTTTGTTATTGCCCCATTTAATCTTTCGCGAAACCTTACATTCTAGCATCCAGGTAATGTAAAGGGGCCAGCAAAACAGAGCTCTGATACTTAGCGGTTGTACCGGCAAAACTAAACCAACGCACACGACGGGCTGTGGCAGCCCAGGGATTGGTTGGACATTCTAGCTGAACATTCCCCACACCGACATGACCAGCTTGTACAGCAGCAGCAGCACGATCACCTTCGTTGCCTGATGCAGCCAGTAGAGACTGGAAACGGAAGAACGGAAGGTGATTAGGATCGTTTGCTTCTGTTTGTTTGTTTCGATGACTTACCGATTCCAGCGGATAACGGCCTGCGGAACCGTTTCCATCGGGTCGTTCAGCAGATACCGCCGGATGCCGCAGAAGTACTGCTCCAGGAAGTAGTCCCAGTTGATCTGGCGCATGTCGAAGAAGAACAGCTTCTGGTCCGCACTCGACAGCTTGCGCCAAAGCCCGTTCATGTTGTCCATCTTGAACTGCCACTCGCGCATGGAAAAGTATTCGATCACGTCCATGAAGCGATGGATCTTCTTGTAGCTGCGAAGGAGTCTGCAGAGGGGGTTTTTTTTGGTGTTTGGGAATGAATGAAATTTGATTAATGGAGCCATTCGACGGCATTTGGGGTACTCGGTAACGACGGCATTAGCATACGGATAGACAGACGTTCGTCCGAATCGCAGAGGACCATTTGTCTCGCGATTCGGTGTCCCACTCCTCTCCTTACCTGGGCTTCCTGCCAATGAGGACCGCAATGATGTCACAGAGGACGGCCGGTGCGTAGTGCAGGAAGATGATGGACAGGTAGTGCAGCACGATGTTGGGATTGCTGGCGTAGCACAGGTACCAGATTGCCTTCATCGTTGGATACATCGAGCCGAACTTGATGGTGGTGTGCGTAAAGTCCCCCCAGGTGATGCAATTGTTCGGCTCGGTGCAAAAGTTGTAGATCGGTATTTCCGGGTCGGGTAGAATTTCCCTACATTAGTGGGAAAATGATTAGCTTGATTGAGGCCAAAAAACATCATTGTTTCCAAACTGCTCAACTTACGTTCGGAAGCGTTCAGCAATGTCCCAGGCCGACGCGATGATACCGTTGACGCAAAGATCGACCGGCACCATGTTGGCCACTTTGGTGGGATCGGCACGGAGAGTTCGCAGCACCCCCGTTCCGGCACCAGCAATCACCCCTGTTGGGCCGTAGAAATTATCGATCCATCCAGGAACCGGTTCCTGATAGGTGGCAATAACTGTTCGGGGGAAGAAAAACCGGGGGTTTATTTTTAAGTTTAATGTATTTTATTCTGTTGTGATCGTCGTAACTGAAATTGTCTATCAATTCAATAATTTTTAGGTCATCGTTGTCCAGCCAAGGTACCAGAAAACAAACCGAACCACCCCAAACTTTCCCCCGAATTTCGCTTTCACGATACGTGCACTTTATTCGTATTTAAGGCTGCCCTTAAATACGCCTCCACCGAAGACGAAGACCTGCCCTAGCCTTCCACGCACCCTCGCGGCGAAGGTATTTGCGTTTGCGCCCATTTTTAGTGCAACGGGCGAACAGTTTCCGTTCGAGCACGCGTTTCACGCACGCAATTTAACGTGAGTTATGCCCATCACGTGCGCGGGATCCCAATCGAACGCGCGACATCAATACTTTCCCCTGCCTCTGGGTCGCTCCCTCCGCCTAACGGAGACTTGACCATCGATGGCCATGGTCAACGACGACGACGACGACGGGTGCAATCCGATGGGTTGCGAAGGGGGGGTTGACTTGCGCATCTAAACCTTCAAATCGGATGCGCACAACACACGCACCTAAACACCATCTGATAACCCGCAAGAGCAGCCACATGTTTGGGACCGTTGGTTCGGGTGCGTAAACTTGACATTTGATTCGGCCGCATGCCGCCTAAAACCCGATCCAGATGAACATTTCTATGAATAAACATATGAAAACAGCGCTCGTGCGGGGCTTTTGGATACAGATGCAAAAATTTGCACACCATCTGAGCCCAACCGAAGCCGGCTGAATCTGTCAAGGTTAGGAAATGGTTTTGCGAATTCGTTTTCTTCGCAGGACTCGAACACCTTCAACAATATGAAGGGAAGAACATATCAAGAAGTTCGCTCGATTGACCCACCCTCTGCGACAAATTTGTGTGTTTTTGGACCCGCTTTTTCGAGATCGTTTACCTTCACCGGTGGCAAGGTCAGCCAGGGGAATAACTGCTGGGGAACAACTGGTCCCAGCGAGCAAATCAATTAAAAGTAATAGCCCAAAAAACGGAGGAGATGGATTGTCACAGCCTTAGTATCCTTATTAGTAGTTTTCATGCCCTTTATACTTTGAACAACGCTAATGTATAATTTTTTAAAAATTATGCATTGAAACGTATGCATTGAAAAAAATAGACAAATTTTCATCGACGATAAGAAAGAAGTTAACTAATCTAATTGAACGAAGTAAATTTCATTGTAAAGTTACATCACTTAAGTACTTTAAAAAAATATTCTGACATTTAAGAGTTTTTAAGGTTCTATTAGGTGGAAGTGGTTGAGGGACATAGATAGGGTATTCAGTCCTGGTATTGGTAGCAATATTCGACCGAATTTTGTGATTTTTCGGAAACATGTCTTACAGGAGCTTCGAGCCGTTTTGTTTGAGTGGCTGGCCTCGATCTGTATAACAATCCCCATATATTCTAAGTTTTTTTTTAACTATTTTTAACCAGTTGAAGCGACATTCTGGTTAAAAAAACGGAATGATTAAGCCATTTTTCTTTCTGGCTGTCGTTACGGCCTCTGTTGCAATAAGGGGCCCCGCAGCACTGTATGTGGCCGGACCAAGCCTTCCAAATAATTTTTTATCCATTCTACATAAGTGACAAAATAGTCAAAAATCTATATCAAATGTTTTCGGCGGACAAGAAATGTCTAACGAAATCAAACAAGTTCGTTCCGCGATAATGCTGGATAAATAATTTTACACGTAGTCAAACATAGTCGGCTTGTTGTTTTGGCCACCGCGGATTCAATTTTAATGATAAAGCTGTCAAACTTGTTCTGAATTTAATAGACATGCTACTCTTTATGTTACTTTCAACAGGTAGTTGCTATCGTTTCCCGTTTTTGAAAGAAAAATCGTCAAAATTTGTCTATTTTTTTTAATGTACACGTTAATTCGACTCGCTTCGTGGTGCTCGCCTGACTTCGAAAGAAAGCATTTGCCTTTGGATGTGTATGGGCAAAGGTTGGCCACCAGACGTCCGATTCTGGAGCTGTACCTTGGAAAAGTCGCAAAACCGTGCTACCGAACCGCAATGTTGAAACTGTGTTCGGTCCGTCGATACATACCAATTAGTTCGTGGTCGATGCCGAAATTGCGACATTGGCCGTTGGTACGGACGGACAATACCGTATGCATGGTACAGCGGCCCAGTGGACACCGCATTGGCGTTGAGCTTCTTCGCCACCTTGGTGGCGTGAGCTATGACCGAGCGGACCGAGCCTGGTACGGAACGGACACTATCCGCACCTTATTTTCTACTGCATTGTTTTTATTTGTGCAACGATGCAGACACCAACGGACATCACAGCTAGCTTCTCTACCAGGCTAGGGAAGGGAACCGGTACGAGGATGGTTCGGTTTGCCGGAATGGTTTTTAGAGAGGGTAACATGATGGTGACGATGATGCATAACCAGCAGGCAGGTCCGGACGTGTTGGCTCCTTTGGGGAAGCACCAGTAGCAACGTGTTGAGTGGCGTCAGCATCGTAACCATCGAATGTGGCTGTGCTGGCACCCATCGCCCCTGTGTCGCCCTCCAACACCTAACATACACCAAGCGTTCGAACTGGTGGCGTGCCACGTGTTGTGCAAAAAGGAAATCGTCCCATCGTTAACGAGCACCCGATGAAGACATCGACTTTGGTGGAAGCCTGTTGGTTGTTCTTCACACGCGCGTAATCACAATTGCGAGATGATGCGGGCATATCGGGCAACCGTTGGCCGGGTCCTTTGGATGTGCAGCGTCAGGCACCTGCACAGTTCCCGCATCGGAACCGTTCCGTTTCGTTATCGCACTCGATTTCGATCAATATTGACTTTTCCATTTGCTGAGATCGCGCCATTCATTGTCAAGTGGTGGGATGTGTGTGTGTGACTCAGGGGCACGACGGACATCACCACTCTGGGGTTGATCGGAAACCCAAAGCATTTGCCTGTCGTCCGGTTTTACCCGATCGATGTGAGTTTTGCTTCTGTCGCAGAAAACACCTCTCGATGGGCCGCTCGCATAAGACGATCTCGCGAAGGTCATCCAACATCGGTTTTTGTTCGAAATGTGCCGTCCATCGCGGAACGTGCGATGTTAGAAACAAAAGGAAACAGAAAGAAAGAGCGGCAAAGAAAAGCAACGACGGGCGGAATGGTTTTACGACCGAATTCCCACCGAACGGATGAAACTTGTTCCCCAACGTCGACATCGGCCAGCTGCACGCCGGATCTTGGGCGAGGTAGAAGTTGATCCTCTCCAAAACAACTGATCTCGTTGGTGGTGATCATTATGCAAAGTTTGCGACAAATATTTTTTTTTTCAAACTATTTTTTCGGTAACGTTCACGAAACCAGTAAAAAATCCGGGCTCAGATGCATTTTCCACGTGTCACGTGATTAGATTAGATAGAGACCGTTAGAATCTTGTGTTTCTGAATATTATGCAACTAGTTTTCGCAAAATCCGTCATTTCATTTCGTTTTACTCTTGTTCCTCAGCTTTGGGGTAGGTTCTGGCCAGCGTGGGCTCTTTATAATGTCGGCAATGAAAAACAAAAAGTTACCCCCGGTCACCAAATAGTTGATCTTATTCTTCATTCAACTTTGAATTCACTGTTTTGACATTTTATTTTCGCAAATGTGGTTAGCTTACGAGGGAAACGGTTCCGAACCGGGGGTCTGCGTCTATCAACGCTTTGCACTATTACGTAAGTGAACTCCAGGTATCGGCTCTTGTGGTCCGGGTCAGTCAGGATTCGAGTGCATGCTCGCCTTTACTTGCTACACCATGAATTTGGACAGGATCAAGGCAAGTGTTGGTGCACAGTTAATTTTTTTTTTCATTTAAATTTTCAACATTGCGAACCTTTTCCAAACGCTGATACTCAAATTGGTATCGATGACGGGGGGTTACACTTTTTGTCGCTGCTAATGGTTTGATAAATAAATTGACTCCAACCAATATTTAGATACTTATGGTTCATGAGTAAAAATTATTTTTACTGGCTCTTTTGATAATAACTGGTTTCATAATTATTTTAGCAAAAAGTAAATTTGTACAGCCTTGGTTTTCTTAATATTTTTTACTAACTTAAAATTCAATCGATGTAGTCTGTGTTGCTGAATGTAAGATAAAACTTGATAAAGAAATGTATTCTAACTGAACTTTATTAAGTTAGCCACCGCTTTATCTCATAATAATGTAAAGTTGTGAGTTGTGCGTACTCTTATTTGTAAAATTTTATTAAAACAATTTACGAAATGGCCTATCTTGCATGGTTTTTTTTATCATAAAAAGCTTCAAACACGATACACTGTATTATTACTTTGTCTTGCTTGTTTTATGGAACATTTGTGTGTCGAGAAGGAATAATGATCTCTTTGAAACCAAGGGAATTTGATTTCTTCCGTGTATTAAACACATTTTTGTAATGCTGCCTTCGTAATAAAAAGCTTCAAACATGTCCTTTATCGTATTACTACGTTGTTTGGATTTACGAAATGAGCTATCTTGCATGTTTTATGGACCATTTGTGTTTCGAGAAGTAAAAATGTTCTCTTTAACATCAAGAGAATTTAATTTCTTCTGTGTATTAAACACATTTCTGTAATGTTGCCTTTGTAATTACAAGCTTCAAACATGTCATAACAAGCTCATTGTAATAACAAGCTTCAAACATGTCTTGTATCGTATTATTACGTTTGGATTTACAAAATGGCGTACCTTGCATGTTTAATGGAAGAATTGTGTGTCGAGAAGGGAAATTGATCTCTTTAAAATTAAGGGAATGTAATTTCTTCTGTGTATTAAACAGATTTCTGTAATGCTGCGTTTGTAATAACAAGCTGAAAACATGTCCTTTATCGTATTACTACGTTGTTTGGATTTACGAAATGAGCTATCTTGCATGTTTTATGGACCATTTGTGTTTCGAGAAGTAAAAATGTTCTCTTTAACATCAAGAGAATTTAATTTCTTCTGTGTATTAAACACATTTCTGTAATGCTGCCTTTGTAATAAAAAGCTGAAAACATGTCGTGTATCGTATTATTTCGTTGTTTGGATTTACGAAATGGCCTATCTTGCATGTTTTATGGAACATTTGTATGTCGAGAAGGAAAACTGAACTGTTTAACAATCATGACAAGCTTCAAACATGTCGTGTATCGTATTATTACGTTTTTTTTATTTACGAAATGGCCTATCTCGCATGTTTTGAATGATCTCTTTAAAATCAAGAGAATGTATTTTTTTTGTGTTTTAAACACATTTCTGTAATGCTGCCTTTGTAATAACAAACTTTATACATGTCATAACAAGCTCATTGTTATAACAAGCTTCAAACATGTCTTGTATCGTGTTATTACGTTTGGATTTACAAAATGGCGTATCTTGCATGTTTTATGGAACATTTGTGTGTCGAGAAGAATAAATGTTCTCTTTAAAATTGAATCAAAGGACTTTTCTTCTGTATATTAACAAATTTTTGTTATGCTACTTTTGTCATAATAAGCTCCAAACATGTCGTGTATCGTATTATTACGTTGTTTGGATGTTTTGGCTGTAATCTAGCAGTCTTTGCCGTGGTGAGACGCGGTGCTGTTGTGCAATCAGAAGAAAATGAAAAGAGAGTACAATTATACGAAAAATTGCAATATCTCGATGGTAATCAATCTCGCCCCGAACGGCCAGTGATTGTCATTCAGCGCAGCACCGTTGCAGATCGTCCCTGGTCGCGAGAGAATGAACGGGTCGTATGCAACGCAAGAGGAGGCATAAGCGAGAAGGACCCTCCGGTGGTGCGGTTGTGACCGAGCCGGACCGGTGTCCAGTCCGACGGGTGTGCGACGCTGTTGTATAACCGGCCATGTGTAGCGCGGTCCGAGACAGCAAGCAGCGCAAGTGGCAAGTGGCAAATGTGTGTGCGCAAATGATGTAAGGCACAAGTGATCCACG
Organism: Anopheles sinensis; assembly: GCA_000441895.2. Taxonomy (NCBI): domain Eukaryota; kingdom Metazoa; phylum Arthropoda; class Insecta; order Diptera; family Culicidae; genus Anopheles; species Anopheles sinensis. The sequence goes on along the minus strand of KE524854.1, from coordinate 1,559,508 downwards.
ATACGGCGGTAAAGATCGATGCAGAGCTGGCAGGTAAGAGGCAACACCGTGCCATGGTACCTGAGTACCATCATGCAGAGCTGGTTGGACAACCGTCTCTTAAGTCTATGCTTGCCGTATGTAGGAATGATGATCGAAGCAGAAGACTGGCCCCCCAACACACAACCAGTATGTATCCTAATGTCTCACAGCCAAATGTGTCGTTATTGTCGTTCTAAATCGTACATTTTCCCTTCCAGCTCATTTTAATAACAATCAGCAGGAGAGGAGTCGTGACCAATTCGCCACCCCCGCGACATCTCCCACCCGGTCAACGTGTGCAAACATGCCTGGCACATCGACCACCTCCGCTGGATGACGTTAGCGGAAACCGGAGACATCATTCGAGTTGTGTGAAAAGTTGCGGACGCGCCTCAGTTTGTATTGGCGCATAATTGTTTGCGTTTTGTTTTAAGGGCGGCTCAAGCGTCGGAACCAGGTCCTGTTGTTTGTTTGGCTTACGATCCCCACATGAAAATATCCTCCCTTGGGCGGTCGTGAGCTTCCCGAACCGAATGGACACTTCCGTAAACAGCCCGTCCGTAGTCATTTGTTTTATGTTGAGTATGGAGAAAAGCAAGGGTTTCTAATTGAAACGCAGCTTTGTACCGACTGACGTCATTTGGCACATGGTTTTTCAAAACTGGCATGTTTTATATTCTTTGGGAAAACAAGAAGTCGTAAAGGGTAAAGTTGACCTAAAGTTTTTGTGTCTCTTTTCAAGCCTGGTATGCTATTCCTCATTAGAATGTTGAATTCAACACAAACGAACGTCATAAAGTGTCACGAAATGTTTTTTTTTATATCGCTTCGTGTCGACGCGGTCGACTTATGGTCGTTTACGGTGATGTTGATTCTATCATCGTTTTTTGCTACTAAAAGAACAAATGTGCAAGCAAACAAGTGGAATGCCTTCCGCGAGATCGTTTAGTTTCGCTCGATTAAATCATAAACCGAGCATGTCGATGTTGTTCCACGATATATTTACCATTTGATGGGGGGCGATGGCATGGGCTTCCCCTGGCCGCCTCTTGCGATGCGATGCCTCCAAAGGCAAGGCAGGCCAAAGTGTCCCATTCGGGTCGGTTCACACTTTTCGACGAATATGTTTTATAAATCGGTCCATGCCCTCTCTTTTGATTGCGTTCGTGCAAACACTCTGCTTGTTAGTGGCGGCTTTTCCCAGATCGAGTGGGGACTTTAAGTTTTTAGTGCCTGCCAAACGATCCCATGAGTCAGCGAAGTTTTGTTTGAGTTTTTCTTTCGTCCGCCATTCATCAAACATCAAACGTAAACGTTCGTTTTGGCGCAAGCCACCGGAGGCATTTGGCCGTTTTGATGTTTTCATTCCACACCTGAGTGATCAGGGAGGAAAAAAAAGTTCAAAACAAAACGAATTTTATGAATGAATTGTGCTGAAGGAACTTGCTGATTAATTGGCACCTTACTTTTGAACCGTGTAATTTGTTGACAAGCGAGATAAACGTGTGAAAACGGATTTTGCTTGTTATTCGTACCGTTTCTTTTTATTTTTAGGGTAATATCAATGCAATTATTATTGACTCTTTTCTGAGATTTTCCGTTTTTAAATACACTACACCAATAAAGTATGCAAACAGCAGACCAAAACAGAAACAAAAAAGTTATTTGCTTTGCGATGGACAATTATTTAAAAAAAGTCAAAATGAGGGATTATTGTAATTTATGGATAGATGCAAGTGGGGAAGGGAATCTGCACATTATAGTAAAAGCCAAATTGATCAATATGTCTGCATAGATCCTATGCTGTCATGTCAACACAGTTTTGGCCACTTATAATGGGCCGAGCACCTAAAATCGTGTCAATCACGCGCCTCATCCGGTTCAATATGGCGGCAAACGCATACGGCTAACCCATTTTTCATCGCTAAACTACTCTAGCTACTGTTATTTTTGGTTCGTTTTCAATAAAATAGTAATTTGACTTTAGCTTTTCCGAGCATTTGTGTGCAATCGGGTGAAATCGAACTCTTCTTCAAAGAAGGTCCTGTTCTGACCCTTTTCTGACAAAAAGGAAGTAAAATTTTTATCAACCACAGTTGAACTGACTAAAATAATCATATTTAATGTTACAAAACCCACAATAACCAACAAAACACCAAGCAATAGCAAGATACAATACAAAACATGATGAAACATTGTGCTGTATACTGACTTTTTCGAATCGTTTCCAAATTTGCACCAAATGAAGAGTGTAAAGAGTTCGAAGAATCCCCTTTTTACTTTTTTTTTAATAATTGTCCATCGCAAAGCAAATGACCTTTGTTTCTGTTTTAGCCTGCTGTGTACTGACTTTATTCGTGTAGTGTATTGAAGTTACGAGTCTTTATCTGAAGATCTGAAGATCAAATTGCGTTTGATCGTCGGGCCATTAAATTAGTTAGAGGAATTAATCACCATTAAATTTATTACTGAAAGACCTTGGCGTGCCCCTGAACAGTTTTGTTTCTGCCGATATTTTTATTTTGAACGTATTTTTTCAAATCGCGTATTTGCATACGTTTGTTGTTCACATCGGTTCATTTTACGTTCGACGCAGACCTGAACGTTTGGTCCAATAAAATTAACATTTTTTAGCATTCCATCCCAAGATCCGAGATTTTCATGGATCATGACCTTTCCCTTGGGCTGGCCATACTCCTTGGCGATCGGACCTTGAAAGTTGCGCAGCGTTGCAATGCGTGGTGTGCAAATTAATGTGTGATTTAACACAACACAAAGCACCCGAAGAAAGGCATGCCAAGCAAATTGGGTAGTTTGAAAAGGCGAAGGTACTTAACGAGATGCTCTTCGATGGAGGGAGGCAATCAAGGTTGATCGATTAGATCCGAAGAGGCTATGGGTAAATTAAGAAAGGACACAGTGATCCACAGAGGAGAGTCAGCTGACGTTTCTAATGATTCGGTAAGGCGTGAAAGTATTCGCTTTAATGTGAACAACAACAAAGTTTGACCCTGATTGTCCGGTGAGCAACTACCAAACCGGAAGGAAAAACCCAGCAGGTCACTCAAGATGCCCATTAATCATCTCCCCGTAGTTGAGTAACCGAAAGCGTGCGAAGGCCAAATGTAATAAGTTGTACAAACTGGTCACCCCAACAACAGCTGCTTGGGGTGCGCCCAAACGCACCGGCCAAATACGGATGTGTCGTGAATTATCGACACTTCACTAACGATCTGTGAGTGCTTGCCATGCGAGATGCCACCCGGAGAGTCTGATTTCCTCGAACCAAGCATTAAAAAATAGCAACGTTTGTTTATTCCACTTTACCCGTGGAACGGCCGATGGAAGATAAAAATCGCCACACACTGTGTTGCATCATCCCAGCAGGCAGCGGAAAAATGGCGCGCTGTCCGAGGACGACTGAAGCCTCGCTAGACGCTAGGCGATCCCAGCCTGCTGGGATTCAATGTCAATGGCAACCACGTCTCGAGGGACGCATCTCAATGCGTCACAATGGGGTCGTAATAATCTGGCGAGCCTACGTGATCTAACGAACAGACCTCCGCAGAGCCTTCGCTGCTGTTGAGGCGTGCGACATTGGACGGTGAAAGATCTGCCTCTATCCGAAGGCCCATCGAAAGAGGACGAGATGCCGCGATGTTGGTTATTGAACGGCAAGTACCATTCATTACTTCAAGGCAAAGGTGTTTTATCTCACTCGCTAGAACGTGCACGTGCGTTACGTACTGCTTGTTTTTTTTTTATATTTTGTAGCTGGCGGACAATTTTGGACGGATGATTGAAATGTCCTCACCTTGAAGTTGTCTTCAGGCGCAATAATAAAGTGCTCAAAGTATCGCCTCACTCTTCATGTTTGCCTGGTGTGTAGCACAAGGGTACATATCAAACGTGGAGCCTAATTACCGTATGATTGTGAAAAAAAAACATAATCCATCCATCCTATGTGAGGCACAGTCTCAAAGTCCAACTATTGACCGAAGCACTTACCAATGTCTGCTACCTTTCACGAGTGAAACAACGTGTCTAACGTTCTACGTTGCAGATAGCAATAGATCACTTAGTGCATGCATGATCGTCGACGGAACTAAAGTGTACGAAAAGTATATTCTGCATTCTGGTGCTAAATATGACGTTAGAAATAGAATTCCCTTACAACTTTAACTTCTTTATCTTTTCTAGTTTTATGTGTCTTAAGAGAAGGAACTCATAAGGAATGTTGTAAATTGTAGACCCTAGTACTTTTATGTCCTTGTAAGCGCTGAACAAAGTGTTTAGACATTTGCCAAAGGGCGTTTTAATTGCCGAGGCTATAAAATTACCTCAGGAGAAAGGATCTGGTGACCCGCAGAACCGGTAATGAAAGATTGTGGTGGTCTTGGAACATTATCACCGACGGTTGCGAACATTACAAGCCAACTAGAATTAAGCTATCGATTGCCACACGTTGCCTAGCCATGCATAAATGAGCTTTTTTCAGATTGTCCTGCGATCCGATCGCCGATAAACCGGCTGGGATTGGGAAATTTTTGCAGTAACCCTCTATCGACTGGTTTCAAATTTAAATTTCCACCACACTTCTACTAGCCAACGACCTTTGGCGTCCGGCCCTGACGCACACGACACGCGGGGGACAGGCACACCGCCGACGGCGAAGGCCGCGCGGGAGTGCGCATTTACTGGCGGTGTTGATATGAGTCAATAAACTGAACCAACCAGGATGATGTCGAAATCTTCTCCCCTTTCCCGGCGCGCTCCGTTCGTCACCGAACAGCCAAACAGAAGACTTGAGCACCTGATGCAATTAACTCTGCGCACATGAACTGTTTGATTAACATAGGCGTGCCACAAATCGCACACGTGGACGTGCGGCCACATGGCGTCGTTTGTGCAAATAGAGTGTGCGGTTACTCTAATGCCAGTACCTGGATGTTTGGCGTTGGGCTTGATTGGGATCGTAAAATCACCCCCTTTTTGTTACGCTGACTCTTTAGTCCAGTGGGTTTCTGTTATATTCAAACGATTTGGTTTCGGTAAAGGCATTAGACAAGTCCTGATCGGTTGTCCCTGTTTTTTGGGGAAAAATCATGTCGTTTTAAGCTGATTGCGGAACACTTACCGATACCCGGCCGAAACATGCCGACCGGCATGCCGCGACTGTTTTTGCGCACCACGTCCTCGGCGATGGCCTTCGTGAAGGTGTACGTGTTTGGCCATTTGTCGAGCAGCCTGCGAAGAAAGTTGTGTTGGCATCGCGAGATTAGCATTGGCGGAGCTTTTTCGCCCGATCGCAGCCCCAACTTACACCGGTGTGATCTTTTCGATCATGCCGTCCGTCACGCAGTCGGTCAGGTGAATCATCTTCTCCGACTCCATCGGCGGGTCGTAGAACCGCTCGTCGACGACGGACTGCGGGCACTGCGTGTAGGCGGTCGAGACGTAGATGACCGACTTCAGACGCTTCATGTCGTGGCAGAGGTCCAGCACGTCCCGGCACGCTTTCACGTTGATCTGCATGGCCGTTTTCATTTTCTCATCGAATCGCACCGTGGCGGCTAGATGAAAGACGATGTTGACCTGCGGAATGGAAAATGTCCCAAAAACCCCCAACGGGTGAAGTAGAGTTAGTTTTTCCACCCCCTTGTGTTCCGACGCGCCATCATTACGTTTTCCGTCAGGACTTCCCGGTCGGACGGGCTGATGCCCAGTCCGGGCTGCATGCAGTCGCCGGCGACGGCCCGAATTTTGTGGTCGTACTTCGGACAGGTTTGTTTCATTTTGTCAAACATCTGTGGAGCACGAAGCGGTATGTCGTTAGTAAAAACCACTCTTCCAGCGTGCACCCGCGGGCTTGAAATACTTACAGCATCGTCGAAGATTTCTTCCACACGCGAAAAAATATCTTTGCCCCGTTTGCTTCGCACCAGCAGGAAGATGTTTTCGATCCCCGGACAGCTGGTCAGCAGTTTGTAGATAAGGGCTGTAAAGGGAAAAAAAGAGGACGATTAAGAACCGAGATTGCTTACGATTTTAGATGAGAGAACCATAATACTTTTGCATATCGTCAATATTTCTTTAGCCTTCCTCTTCTTACAATATCAATAATTCTTGATCAAAATGTATAAATTCATGGGATGGCGAAACCATGGTATGATAATGAAGATAACATTAGTTACCTATTTTAGTATGAATAGGTGATGAGCAAACTTTTGTTTGTTTTAATATTCTAACTAGTGTTGGGTCGTGTGATACTGTGCTACCCAACACACACAGCACAGTTAAGTGTGGTACCACGCACGAGCACTAAAAAAAAAGTGGTACCACAATAAAGTGTCATACAGTTATGCCATAAATAAATAATAAATTGTATGAAGCGTTCTTAAGTTCCTTAGTATAGAAATTCCATAGCTACCATAGTATAAGAATGGATGTATGAACCGTTCTTTGATTAACAACAACCAAATTAGCTAAAATATTGTTCATCAAAGATTATTTGGAGTAAACATTACAGGGTTTCGATTTATATAGTGGAACGTTTCTTCGACCTAATTTACACCTTTTTTATATAGAGTTGTCATAGTTCGGTACAATTTTCAATTGAATTAATAGATAAGTAAAAACATACAGTATTTATTTTATTTATCTTGCGTGAACGTACGACGTGGATCAATGTAAACCAACACATTACAACAAACGAGGACTTTTATTAGATTTGCAACTTGCTCCCCTAACTGGTTGCAAAGCTCCCCGTTTGGTATGCACATTTCCCTAAGCTATCTGACACAGAGTATGTTTGAAATAAGTTAAGTGTATAAATGAATAAGAGATTCACTTAAACACAGTACACAGAAGAAGAATTGAGTTGCAGTTGTGCAATACTTGAATTAAAAAAAGTCACGAAGCTAAAATCCCAAAAAATGTTTTTTAAATTAATTAACTTTTAATGACTAATGATTTCTTATAGGAGACGCATTTTAAGCACTGACTTTGATTACTTATAGATTATGCAACTTATTATATTGAAGTGTTGAATGATAGTGTAAATGACTAAAGCCCTTATCGAGCAAACATAGCATAAAGCAAAATTATTAACCTTTTCCGAGTTGTTCGTTAGAAACTGTGTTTTAATTTTGCATTGTTCATTTTTGGATGATTTTGCACACTTTTTTGAAGTTTTTTGCACGCAGAGTAAAAACACTATGCATACATTTGTTGGATCGAACACTTTGTGCACACTTCTTGGATAAAAAAGCTGTTGCTGAATAAAAATAGACGTTGCATGCCTGTATGACATTTTACTGTTCTATCACAGTACGGCAGATCAAAAAGTGTTACTTGACCCAACCATAGTCCTAACGCATGCACTCTGCTCCCAAACCGCTACCATTAACACTTCTGGAGTGTTTTAAAAATTCAAGAATCCGTCAAGTCCAACGGCTCCTTTTTCTACACATGTTAACTGGTTCTTTTTTGCTGTGGCTAGTGTTCTTGAAAAGATGTTACACGCCGCAAACAGGTTTAACATGCGAACCGAAGGCTTGTGCCCATTAGGGAAACAACTAAAATTTCTGTGTTTGAGAGAAATTTACCACCAGTGCTGAGAAAGGAAAGGAGAAAAATTAGCTACACCACGCGATTTTTGAAACGAATATTTATCGCCACATCTTTCCCCCTTCCCCACCGACCCGTTCTTGGTGGTTTCGGAACCGATCGGGCACCGCTTTGTGTGTGTTGCTAAGGGACGCTAGGATTGTGAAATGATCGCTCCAAACCAAACAGGTTTTCTTCCTGGCGGGGCCACAAAATAAGATCGGGGTAGGTTTTCGGTGCTCGAGCGAACCGGAGAGGAACTACGAGAAAATGGTAATTTCCTCCGAATATTCGGTGTTCGGAAAGACGGCCGACCTCGCGCGGGGCCGAAAGACAGACGATAAGGAGCCGCGCTTGGCGTCTCGTGGGCGGTTTGGTGTTGGTGGTGAATGGCGATCCGTCGGCAGGCCATGTGGGACCATTCAAGGGAAATAAAATCCGTCTGTTCGTGCAGACTGACTTTGAATCTCCTTTGGTGTCTCCCTGGCCGCGGTGTTGACCGTGAAATCAATCGGAAACGATGACCAGATACATGCCAGGGTTGAGGGTGCGCAAGTGACGAACCCGCCAAATCACGGTCAAATATTGAACCGACGATGTTTCATATGCAAAAATGTATTTGCTTAAACCGACGGGCAGGTGGATTCTGCGTGCGGTTTGTAGGACATCTGAAGTCATTCGTTTTCCTTTGTGTGGCCTGTGAAGATAATCCTACAACGCATAACCGGTACACAACCAATCCTTCCGCGGAGCCTCGCCTCGTTCAAACCAGAAGGGTGTCGGTGTCTTGTTTACGGCCCTTACCACCCTTAACACCATGGTGTCCATCCGAATTAACTTTTCCTCATTTAAATAACAGGTTCGTGCGGGCTCGTCTCGTACGATTCTACCCGCGGACTTTAACTGCGGGAAAGATTTCGCAAAACGCTATCATGTGTCACGCCACCACGGGCCACCAGTACGTTCAACCGGAACTAAGGGACAGAATAGCCGTCCGGGACCCGGAGCCAGCGATGTCTGTGTGCGTTTGTATGATAATTCCCGAAATTCATGAGACTGCCTTAAATGAATCCCCACGTGTTCTTTGGTTGGTTCAATGGTGGATCTTTCTTCTCTCGAATACTTTTTTACTATTTTTATTTGAGACTCGCTCCGGGTGAAGGTCCCTTCCCCCCCTCTCCACCTCTCTGACCATACCGGACGATCCGTTGTTGTTTGTGTGGAATAAAAATTTCGATGATTTAGGGCACCGAAGGGAAATGGCCGATTTTAATCTGCCTCATCAGGACCAACATGGACAGGGATGCTGCCGGGGGTCGGTATGTAGGACTCATAAAACTGGTCCGCATTGGGCCTGAAGCTAACGAGCTCCATAAACAATCTTACTTCAGGTTGTTCACCCAGCGCTGATGTTAGCATAGGTAAACTTACCAAGAAGAATAATTTAGCGAAATGGAGAAAGACCCGGTGGATCTCAATTCATCAAGCTAAAAGTTTTATTCCCTGCTCTACTAAATAATCCAAGAACGTATTGTAAACTACACGTGCATGACGTATCGTTTCAGTGACGTTTCCGGCGCGTTGGTTTTAGCCAAATTTCTTCTACTTGCAAACGTGCCAAACCGATTGTGTCTTAGGCGTGATGGCGATTTCACGATCAACCTTCACTGCCTTTTGGCTCAATCAATTATCATCTATTAAAAGTGGTTCAGCGAGACGTTGGCACCTTTTTCGGTGGCTTGCTTGCTTCGTTTTCCATGTTTCGTACACCGTTCGTAGATCAGTTTAATGTATTACAATGAAAGGCAAACGCACGTGATATCCGCTATTTGCCACTCTATGTGTGACATTTATTTGACCATTGTTAGGTGCGACATTGAAATAAATATTTTTTCCTGATTAAAGTATAACAAAACCACATCCTGCCCAACCGGGAGACCTCAACTCTTGACCGAAATGGAGCGCACGTTCACTTTTTCCCTGCACCGTTCGGAGCGGTGGGTTCGTTTCGCACTGGCGCATTGAAGTCTTTCGTTCGTCCGCCAACCGCCAACCGTTCGACAGCGATCTCCCAGTGGATTTGCTGCTCGCTGGCTGTGTTGTTGTTTTAAATGCCGTCGCGTCGTATGGTAAAATGTGTACCCGGCTGGAGTGTTTTTCTTTAATTTTATTTTCTCCTCGCCGTGGCAGTGCAACTCCTGTCGCCAATCTTCCGTGGTTGCAGCATGGCCCGCGTACCGTAACCAAGGGGTTGCGCCTTACGTAACCCGATACCGGAGCGATACCCAGGCAGCAGCAGCCGCAAGCAGGCTCGTCACAGAAGTACAGCCTGATTCGTTGAACTTTAGCCACCACCTTTAGGTGAAAGCTTTCCGAGTGAAACTTGAAGTGGTTACTTCTTGCGAGCGCAAAGCGCGGGGAGAACAAACAGCTGATCGGGTTGGAACGACCGGGTGGCGTGTACCGGTATGCGCAATCCGAGGTGCCGCAGCCAGTGCACCACGCTGCTATTCTTGAGACCGGTCGGTTTTCCAAATGACGTTCGAGCAACTGGCAAACTCCGGTGTATGTGCGCAACAAATTGGCGCAATTGCAACCGTTTCGTCGTAGGAAAAATAATCGATCTCTCGTACGAGGAGCAACGCGGGCAGGAGGACGGAACGCAATTGGGGACGAAAACCGAACCATGCCGTGCGGTGTGTTTTGCAAACCAGAAATGAAAACCGGGTTTTGAAGTTTTTCCCACTGGCCGGGACCGGGACAGGACACCCACCCCGACCCGGCTGGACCCGGCATCGACCTCAGAACATCGACGCGCTAAACTAAAGGCAACTTGCAAGCTCACATTTTACGTTCGCTCAATTTCGTCGACCGTTGACCAATGTAGGATCAGGTCGTCGTGTGCCATGTGAACGTCGAAAGCGGCTTTGCGTTTGTTTTCGGTCGCACGATTTTGCAACCCGGACGGGTTTCTGCTGCTCCGTCACCGACACTTTAGCACTTGGGGAGTCTTTGCGGGGATCGGTTTCGATAAGCGATTCGGTATCTGGTTTTTCGAACAGGATGTCGAACGGATAATATTTTAGGGAGTTTTGCATATTTTATTGTGACCTGTTGGTTGCACGTATTTTAAATTTTTTACTCGAAGTTATTGAGGAAGTAAATGTCATTCGATTAACCATATGTTATTTATAATATTTTGAGCATTTAAGATTGATATTATTTCAATGACGAATATCTTACTGCTGAGTGTATGTTAAAACAGAACAAAATTCAAACAATAATGTCCACCCAAACACTTGCAAATGTAAGCTCCTTTTCAGGTCAAGAAAAAATGAACCGATAGCAGAGCTTCCATAGAAACTGAAAATTAAAATTCGTACCCATCTCAACATGTCCCCAAGAAGTTGCACGTGATGTTAAAAAGATCCTTTGCTCGACAGAACAACGGTATAATCAGCTGTTTTGTTTCGCACACGGTTACGCACCGGCAAGAACCGTGACGGACGCCAATTAGGGTTCATTCACAAGAACTTACCGCGGCCCGTCAATCCGACGTCACCACCACCGGGGAATGGAGCTCGGGTTTGGTGCCGTGCTGGCTGGCGCTGGCGGTTGTGAATAAAAGGGATGAATGATAAGCATGCGGAAAAAATTTCAGAAAAAACTGTACGAAGGAGGAAAAAGAAAGGAAAAATCGCTAAACAGCTTCATTTTGGACGTCTTCCTATGGTTAGGAACCCGACGTGTGTGTGTGTATGTGGTCGGTTGAAGGTTGCGGATTTTGCAAATTTTGATGGATTGAGAAGTCCACCTTTGGACGATACGATCACATTTGCATAAGCGATTCTTTATCATTCTCTGCTTGCCATATAATTTCCTCAATTATATATTTTTTCTTTTATTTAGGGGATGGGAATTTTATGTTTGAAAATCCTTCAACATGAGTCATCTTTTTTCGTGTGCCAACTAAACGAAACCACGTATTTTCCACGCACGTCTGCAAAGAAATAAACCTAGGGAAAGTTTAGCCATTTTAAAATCCCACTAACTCTGAACGTCTTTAAACAGGGAATGTTGAGCTGACGTCGATTTTTCCAATAAAATGACAAATTAATCATACCTATTAATCATGGGTATTCTGCGTCATCATTTAGTATTGATTTATACGGTATTTTGAAATTTCAATCATGCATGGAAAGTTCTAGTGCTGGATCGCATGACGTCGTTCCTTTCTGGAAAGTCTGATATTTTAATCCTTTTTTAAAATGGTCATCCATCCTTCATGAACCTTCTCTGCTACGTTGACTGCCAAGCATTTTGAGCGCACTTTTTAAGAACAGGCATTTTTCCCGTAATTTGTTTATAAAATTTATTAAACCGTCAGTTTTCAAATACCAAGCAAAGACTAAGCACCTCAAAGAAAAGTTTTTATAATCAACATAGCTTTTTCGATGCATTTTGATATTTTTTTGAGGCAAAAATTTTTTAGAATTGATGACAGCTGGCTATAAAAAATTATAGCCATGCCAGTCAACGTGCTAGGGAAGTATTTTACAAATTACAATATCGCAATACGCATTAAAAATAGGAATGACTAAAATCTTTCTTTTGCATCCAGTAAATGTGGATGCTTCAGTTTAAAAAGAGAGAATGGTTTGCGGTTTCTTAAGAAACGCATTAGCAAATGGGAATGAATTAAATTGAATTATATAATTATTCAGATAAGTAGATTAAGAAGTTAAAGGTGGAGTTTATATTTTAAAGATAACCCGAATCAAGCCGTAAAAAGCAAGCACATGGCGGATAGTTGTTATTTTCCACGAGTGCACAGCTTCACACGCCGGACAGTTTTGCATCGCTTCCTTCGGTAGGCCGGTGAAAGGTACGTGTATAGCTTAAGATACAAAGACAAACAATGAAAAAAAAAAAACATGCCATACTAGTACAGCTCGCTCGGGAAAGTGATAGTTGTACTATTTCCTTGGAGCGGGTCCGAAATAAGATCGGTTTGTCGGTCAAGGTGAAGATGAAGCAAACAAAAGCCTGCCTTACCGCAAAAACACACATACACCATCTCCGGGCTCGGGAATGTGTTTGCATAATTCCTGTCGGGGCAGGATCATGGAACGTTGGTGTAAGCTGTTCGTTTTTAGTGGGAGGCAAGGAATTCGGACCACAATTTGTGGGAGCTGATGGTTAGCGATGTAAGATTTCGGTACCGATGCATAAAAAAAACCCGTCTCACAAAGACACATCCTCTCGGTTGGCTTCAGACAGGCACACATCACCGAACCTAGGTGGAATATTGTAATATTCAAGCGTTCGCCCGTGAAATGTAAACAATTCACACGTTCACATCGGTGGTGGTGGTGGTGGTGGTGGGAAGCGGGCGGGAGGGACGGTCGTGCGCGTCGAGGTGAAAGACTATTTCAAGGTTGTGTTCCGCACAACTGCAAACAGCCAGCGGGCCAAACGGGAGTGTCTTCACCAGTTGGGGGACGATGGGCGACCGGGCTGTGGGTAATTTTTGGGCGAAATTGTTCAGACACTTTCAAGGACCTTCGCCATTCGGTTGCGGTCGTTGCGTGTACGGTCTTTTGCGCATTAGCGAGCTCGTAGTTCGTACCTGTCTCCCGGTTTCATGCACTTACAGTGAAATTGTTTACGATAATGTAGTGAATTATTTTAAAATGCATCAGCTTATCGTAATCTGATTGCAATTTATCATTTTCTGGGGTTTCACAATTGTTTACGTACGGTTTCTGAGCGCATCATAAATGTAACACAATTGCAGAGTGTCTGATTTACGACGCATGACTGCTGATAGATGGCACTGGGTAATTTTTCCGTCACACTCTCCATACATCCCTTACCGGACCGGAGCCGTCCGAATTTCCACCACAAAAACTGCACCTCATTTGCACCAGTGATGCAATTGTAGCGAGTAAAATAAATAAATAAATAAATAAGATACACAGCACCATCGGAAGCGGCGCATCGATGTTTTACAGTACTTGCCTCACCAGTACGCCTCCTCCGTACCGTGGACGGCGCAATGAGGTCAGTGGAAACGATTCCCTTGTGCACGCGCACACGCGGTGTCTTACATTTTAAGGCTACCCGTTTCCTCCCGTAACGGAAACGATTACCAACAGCGCACCGTAGGGCCCAATAAAACAATTTCAACCAACGGCTCTGCTTTGGGATCGATTTTTGCTTAACTTTGTTAAGCAAGTTGCTTCCGAACAAAGCGGCGGTTTCAAGAACACGAAGTTAACGCTCGGGTCATACTTACTCTTGCCAAGGAAACCGGTACCGCCGGTGATGAAGACACTGCACTTATCGTAGAACTGCTGTATTTCGGTGATCTTCTGCTCGATCTTGCCCGTCGTCATCGGACCCTGCTGGCCGTCGGGCCCTCCGGCCTGGCCGAGCAGTTCGTCGTCGTAGATGGAAACCGTCATGCTGGGTTTACGCTGTGATACAACGGTTTATTTCCGATTCTTTATTGCACTGTAACCTTTTTATTATGAGCGTCCTTTTCGATGCTTAACGCGCGCTTCTTATTTTCCACTTTTATTCACTTGGTTTTGTTATCTGAAAACGGTGGTAAAAATAACTTTGAGTAAAGTGAAAATGAATCACAGATTTATTATGGAAAAAACAGTCTCACTCTCTTATACACCACCGTCAAAATAAATAATTTGTTTGAAAAATTTCGTTCTACTTTTGTATGATGTAATTTAAATCGATCGATTATTAAATGTAACGAATTTGTGCTGTCTATATTATTTTTGATATGTTACAGATATCCTCTTTAAGTGCGTTCAAAGTATAATTATGGAATCAGAGGAAATAATTTAAATTATAAAAAATGCCGCAAGCATCTATCTTAATCATTTGATCAAATTCTTTTTGTCCAAGAAAGTACTATATGATATTTTCATTCAACATCGAAATAAATCCTCTCATAAAATCACATACAGGGAGTCTTAGTTCTTTTGGACGGCACAATAGTGTGGAAGCCAATATTGTGATCACCTGTGGTAAAACCCACACGCTGAAAACACAAAAAAAAGCTTGACACCTAAGTCGATAGACAGATTTAATTGACTTGATAATTTCATCCGCCACCGTTGCAGTATCTCGCAAGGGTTGATATTATCTTAGTCCTTTTTTACCGTTGCCAACACCGTTCAACTTTCCGACACAACACTGTGGTGAGTTTGCGTGTGTTGCCACACTGTTCTTTGGATAGGAAAAAATTAGCACCGATCGCTGCCCCGGTGACGGAAGTTGGGCGACGTGTAATTTCGTTCCGTGCTCTCGGGCGATTATGACACTATCATCATCTGGTTATTGACCATTATGACTATATGCAAAGTGCATTTTTTTTTCACCGGAAGGCAGATAGGGCGTACACTGGTCAACCGTGAAATATTGTTCCTGCATGCTAATAACTGATGGTGTGGTTTCCGCAACTTGATTATTGTTTTTTTAAGCCACTTTTCATTCACTTTTGGGTATGGAAAAAATTGTCACTGTATTGAAATGTTTCATTTTTTCAATACGTATAAACTCAATGCAATCTAATATTAGCTCCTACTTTTATGTGGAGTACACTTTTTTTCATCACAATTTTATCAAAAAAACAATTTTGTATTTTATCATTTAAAAAAAGTTAAGGTTAACTAGCATCAAATCTGTTTAACGTGCAAAGACTACGACTGTTCAAAAATTTCCTCACGTAAGGAAAATGTTCATCGATAAAAAACCACATTCAAACATTGTTGGTCACTTTTCTTTTCCACCCGTAAGGAACACAAAACGGGTTCTCCCGTTCCAAGCCTTTCGTTTTTAGTCCAACGTTTTTTTTTTTCCTTTCTTCAATTCTCACTACAAGAAGACCACGAAGAATGTCCTTTGCTTCCGGCTCCGTTTTGCTCGCACCTTTGCTTTTTGGTGGTTCCACCGTACGGCGATGCTCAATCGGCAACGGACGACTGAAGACTGTTGGACGACGACACCCGCGGCAAGCACCGGACTGCCACACTAGAGCGCGCGAACCCTGGTACAGCGTAGATATATGCGCCCGCAAACTTGGGAAGCCGACTCGGGCGTGCGGGTTCGTCACCTGCGCGTGCGTTTGGCGTGCGAATCACGGATCGTGACCGTTGCGGCCGCTGGTCAATCAAAAACTGCCGCGATCGACGGACCGCGCGGTGTCCGAATGTCGCACGCTCGCCCGATCGCGAGTTTGTTGGTTTTTGGGCAGTACGTATGTACACCGGTTTTGGGCTCGTGTCGTCTGTTCCAGCGGGACTGTTTTGCGGATAGGTTTATTTGTTTATTTATTTCCATTTATGTGTTTAGCCCTTCGGCAGCGGTTTTTTTTGTAAAGGAAGAGAAGTACAAGACTCATAATCCTCCGAATGTGAATGTGCTTCCAGTACCAGAGAGAAAAAAATATCGTTTTTTAATACGCGATTGGGCTAGGGATGCTCTTAACTTTCGTTGAAACAGTGTAAGAATTTCAAGTCATTCATTCATTAGTTTGGGTTCCAAAGCAAAAGCTAACAATTATAGGCTTCCTGTAAGGGCTTACGAAATAAAACACCAGAAAGGGGAAGTAAAAGCGATTTTAAAAACAAAATCGCATTAATTTCCGTTATTTATACACATCCAACATGGTAAGGTAGCGATTTTAACAAGAAAGACTTCAACACCCAATAAAGTGACGAACCTCCATATGACCAAATTTATAGTTTTATTCAGCGAAAATTGTTGTAAAAATTTCTTTAGATTTATTTGTATATGTAGTAATTCTGTTACACCGGAAAAATCCGTCCACGGTAAATCCATCCCCACTGGCTCGAGGACGAATATGGGTCAATATTTGCGCGTTGCTCTCTTGATTTACAGGACGCACACGCCCCTTATTTCGCCTTCAAAACGAAAGTAAAACATCGTGGATGGAGAAAAGGAACGCTGTCCAGGACTTGTGCCCCGAGAGCGAGAGCCAGAGAAAAAGGCAAGGTGAGTGTGAAGTGTCCAGTGCACATCGGGCGAACGGTGAGTTGCGTCGTGATGGTGTGATATTTTATGTTGAATGGAAGCTGAGCTATCGATCAGGCGGGAGAGCGCGTCATAAGCGTGGGGTCATATGGGGACACCTGGGGTAGTTGGTGCCGGCACTGAGCATATCGCCAAGGGGAGCTTCAACTGTTGTAGTTGCAGGCATACGACACAGTCTCGCTAGGCCTCGGGCTCAGCTGGACCATATTGGACTTATAATTTTGTTTTCTTATGCCCGCTTCACTTACTCTTCATTTTTTTTTTCTGAAGGCTCTGATTCTCTGCCCACCCCACACTAGGTCGGTAGTTGGTAGGGTCTATCTCTCTCACGCACGTGGGTTCATGTGAAGAGGGCACCTGAGGTTACATAATGTTTGTGCTAATGCGCGAACTGGTGCTTGATGCCGGAGATATCGAGCAATGTTGGTAAGAAATCTGCAAAGAAGCTGAGAAACATTGGGTTTTCAAACTGGTTTCGGCCGTTTGCCAAAAAAAAACAACCACGAACTTTTTACAGGAGCGACTCATATAATGTGTTTTTTTTAATATTTCAACATCTGCAAATAATTCATTAGATTTGTGGTTTTTTCATTAGATTTGTGCAGAACTTTCCTTTTATTTTCCATTGGAACTCTATTCTAACGGAAAGACCCGTATTCATATGTGTGTACTTCTATCATCATCATCAAGCGGCGAGATTAGAAATATAGAGAATGCTACGGAAAAGAGCAAAGATTTTCTAAATCAATTTAGTGAAGATTTTTTAAGAAAATCGCGAATAGGATTGAATTTATCACATTGGGGTTACATTACTATTATAATCCGAACTGAATAATTGAGCGAAATAGAAAACTGCACTCAAAATGTATATGAGGTACGACGAATTTTTAAGAGTAACTTTGAACAAATCGTTTCTCATCTTTCAGATTGTTTTGTCACATTCACAATAGTCAAAATATTGAGATAAATTTGACAGCAGGTATTGTGTTAGATATCAGAGCAAAAAAACTAGACATTACTTAAAGCAACGATATCGAATTAAGAGAGTTTTCGGTTGGCCATCGTCATTTTATTCTGTAATGGGCTATCGAAAATTAAAACATAAAGTGTTTATGAACGAACAGCCTGCACGGTTTTTAAGAAGAGGGTAAGCTTAAAGGCAATTTTTCAAAGCTTATATGTTTAAAAAGCATAATAATTTGTTAAAATTTACTGCAAAAATTCGTCTCTTCGTTTATATATATTTTTTTCTCTTTTCTCAGCGGGAAAACCCCCAAGGAACGTCCAGAATCTTCCTTTCTGTTGTAGCCCTGCTCTGCTTTTTGATATCGTACTTAACGAATCTCCTTTTATGTGCATCTTGCAATTGCAGTTGCCCTTAGGAGTTCATTCAACATTCGCGTTCTCGCTCAATTGATACGGCGTGCGCCTCTGAAGTTTTTTATTTTATTTTGATTACATCGAACGACGAGGAGACGATTGGGAGATCCATTAACCCTAATGTTTACGACAAAAGAAAAAAGTCTATGGTATCATACAACCCCAGCATATCCCGGTATGTTGTGACTTCGTTTCGGGTAGCTCTAAAAACGGAATGAAAACCCAAAACATGGTAACAAATAGTAGCAATCAAAAATCAAAAACATTTCCTCTTACTTTTTTTTACTAGTTATCGGATATGTCAAGCATTTGTTATCTAAGTTTTGGTGTTGATAGTTGATCTATAACTTTGGTTAAATTGGTCTTTGGTTAAATTAGCATTTTTTTTCAAGCATACCAAAAATAAAATGTTTTCAAATCAGAAATTTGTCCGCTTACGCTTTACTTTTTACATCTCTGACAAGAAAACTTATCAACTTACTTTTTATTTAAAATTTTTATTTGGAAACTTCTCAGATTTTCATATAAAATAAGTAGTGGAAAGCCATATGAACATTTTTCGCTAATAACAAACAATGATTTGCATCTTAGTTTTGCTACTT
>KE524854.1:1503863-1540799 GCA_000441895.2 Anopheles sinensis | reverse complement strand
CAAGGTCATACAGTGGACAAGTTCCTGATCGTCCAGTTTCCGATTCCGAAGGGTCCGATTAAGAATATTGTTTGAGTCACATTTACCGTCATTTTCTGGACGGGAATTAAAAATGACAAAATCAAACAGTACGAATATTATTCAGAGCGATCGGTAAATAGGCGGCAGTGGGTGGACATACTTCGTCCACCGTCAGCCAACGTCAGCAGCTGGATCAATATTGATCGGCGTTAAATATTTGACCTGGTTTTTGTGAGAATTTTTAGCTTTCCCAGAATTGTACTGCTGTGGGGATTTTGTGAGGACAATTCCCAGTCTGTGCATATTAGCGCAGCTGTGCCAATTCAGCTACGCTTTGTGCGGGAAAGAACCTCACGGGACGTCCAGTGCACCGGACCTCGGAAGCACCGGACCAGCAAACCGACATTGCATGCGATGGAGAATTCACGGCCGATGGGATTACGAATAGAACGCAGCCTGAACGGTTTCAAGCTAAAGGAGACGCGTACAAATCTTTTAATGAATCGACAAGCAAATTGTAAAGGTTTCGAGGTGGTATCGTTTAAAAATCAATCCACCAGCTCCGCTTTTCGATCGCTTTGGCAAATTCACGTGTACTTCCGCGAAGGTGTTTTCGTATCCGCGACACGCATTTCCTTGAGCTTGTTATGTGGCTACTGCCACATTGTAGATTATCTTCTATTGGTTATCTGAACGGTTGTAGAATGGATTCCACACTGTTTCATTCTTTGTGACTGGGAATGATCAGCGCGAAACGCGTCACGCGCCATAACATTCATTCAATTCGGGTGTAAATTAAACGTTAGCTCGTTAGAAAATCAATCAACAATCAATTTTCATTGTGAGATAACATTGACTAAACTTTATTATAGGAAAAAATAATCGGTGTTCTTTTAAAGATAGGAACTCTCAGTTATCTCTTGTTTACGATCAAAAAGTAATCTTTTTTTTCCGAAGTTCGAATAAAACATTGGATAATAGATGGGCATATGATCTCAATATATTTTACCATATTTTGCTCAAATCGGTATTTTTTTCATAATAATTAAATTTAATTGATCTTCTTACAGCCTTTTAGTTTTAAATTCACTTATGGTTGGGCTTGTGTATAAATTGCAAATTTTTATCCCTGCCACTTTTCAAAAATGATCACGCAAACGACGCAAAGAAATTGTTATTGAAATTCCTGAATTTAAAGCCCAACACCAGCATTGGAAACCCAACGCCGCGCATATCCCAGCCGAAAATTGTCCGCTCGAGCGGACGATGTTTGTTTGCCAGAAAATTACTCGAAACGAGCATTTAAAAGAGCACCACCTTCTGCTTCCCACAACCGGCCGCAAGAGTGTGCATTGGGTAATATTCAAACGCCATCGCCAATCCGTACCGCTCACTGTCGGTGCCTCTGCCCCCGGTTTCCTCCCTCCCCCGTCCCCGTCGGAGAAAAGCGTTTGCTCTTTGCGGTCCCCCCGCGGGTGTCGTTGGTGCCGGTTTTTGAGCGATCGCAAACAATACGGTATCGAGAAGCGCGTCCCAGACGGGGAAGGCAGCGCGTTGTTGGTTTTTCGGACCGACTGGACTGGTGGCCTGGGTCGGCAAGAGAGGAGGGTGGGGCGGGAACAGTCGGCAGCAACTGAACCGCGAAAGAAGGTCGCCAGTAATTAAAACATTACGGGATAAGTCATACACGTGCGGTGCGTGAAGGTTGTGAGGGGACGGATTTTCGGGGCGGCACACTGTGGGAGAAAATGGGGGGTGTGTGCATCGGAAGGGAGGGAGGGCTGGAATTTTGGACTGCAACATTTCACCAAGAAAAGTTGTAAACACAAGAAAGCAAATACGTTACATTGTTGGATGCAAAATAAACCTTTATGCTGAATAATTTGGGAGCATAAATGCCAAATGCATAAATATAAAAATAATAATCAAATGAAATATAACTTTATATTTAAATAAATTTGGCAAAGGAAGAGTAACAACCTTAACCCAATTAAAAATTTACGAAAAATATCTGATATCTCCAACTAAACTGTTCATGAAACTTAACAAAACATAAATAACAATTATGACATTGAAATTGAAAACTAAAAATCATTTGGCTAAACTAATAAGTACAAAAAACTGTGTCAAAAAAAGGCATAAACATTTGTCCACAATATTTCACTCGATGATGGTTGTTGCTCGCAATTGTTTGGAGCCATTTTTACCTCGTTTTTTTTGCTGTGGATCGACTGATGAATCTTCTCGATGCTCGGTTAATTGCATGTGTGAAGCACGCGGGCCGTAATCACTGCTCATTGCCTTCGCTGCAGCCGTCCGCCACCATTTTATCTCACCCAAACAACTCGCGCCTCGTCTGTGAAACCGCACGGACAAGCATCGGGAGGATAAATAGAGAAATGCTTTACACGAACGACGAGGGCTCGCGGAAAGTGAAGGTTGCAGCCATTGCTCACTCTCACTCGCTGCAGAAGCGAAGAAGCAATTCCACTTGATGACTATTGATTGTCGCTTACAATAGAGCACCTTCGCCGTGGGGGATGTACATATGCGTGTGCGTGTGCATCGTTCGCTGGTGTATGCTGCGCCACCACGAAAGTGAATGAACGCCTTCGCGGCGCAACTGCCTTCGGGGTGCGCACAAAAGACTCCCGCGAATGTTCAGGAAGGTTTTCAATGCTAGCAACGGCCGTAGTGGAAAAGGTAAGGTGAGAAACATTGAAAGTACGTACCAACTTGTTTGTCTGCCTGCCAGTAAGGATCGACATCGGTCTGTACCGAGAAGGTAACAGGTTCCACTACTTACGCACTACTATCGCACGTGTCTGTTGTAAAGTTTACTATCAATGGATTTTTTTTCAATGTGGGTTTTGTTGCAGCTTGTACCTGTTTCTCCAAGATGCGTCCTTTTTTGTCATTTCGGAGTTCGGGAAAGACTGACAACAACGTGCTGAACCGACAAGTTGAACGGCAGTAAAAAGTGCCTTGTTCGAAAGCTCAAAAACTATAAATAACTTTTTCTAGATGGTTCTCCTTCTCATAATACTCATAACATCTCAATAATATCAAACAGTTGGAGTTGATGGTCGGAGGACTTTTTTCACAAGAAATAAAAAATGTGTTTCGTTCAGATGTAAAAACCACAGTTGAATAGTACAAGATCAACATAAATCGTAAATTTCCATGTTGTTTCTCGACTAGAAATCTGTGCGATGTTATTTCACCCTGGAAGTATGCAATATGCAGTACAGGGGTTGTGTCTCGGACGGTTCGTTTTAAATTTACAGTGTTTCTCATGCCAATTTGTTCCGTGATTAACGTTGACGTTGACATTTTACGAGGAGCGCAGTCGTTTTTAAACAAACATAATTCAATGAAACACAACATACGACATTTTCTACACAAATTTATGTTCATATAAATTTTCACTCTCTGCGTGAGGTTGTAAACAACGGTGATAAACAGAGTAGAAATGGTGGCAACATAATTGTTATGTGGATTGGAAGAAGAAATGCTGTAAACAAGCTACGTTGACTGTTGTAGGGTTTTGAATCGAAGGCACAAATACCATGCGTCTCCATCATCAGCCGGTGCTATCAAGGTTTGGATTGAGAAAAATAAACATGATAACGTAATGTGTAAAAAAGGTGGGTCCTAGGAGACGTGAGCTGAAAAGCCTTTGTCGTGGCAGCTTTTTACAATCGTTCTCAGTTTTGTTAACCAACAAAAGGACAACGATGCACAACGTGCCACCAACGATATATTGCGTACATAAGTCGTCTAGTGCTATTACTAGTTTTTTCTTATCGACTTTTCTAACTGAATTCTAAGAATCCAATTCTATTCGTGATTACAAAATTGAATAACACTACAAATGGAAAATAACATCGACTTCGAGTTTTTTCACATTCCACGTGTTATATGGACAAAAAGGAGCGGCAAAAACATAAACAAAACAAAGAACGATATTTTTCCTTTTAGAAATTTTTCATTTATTTTTCTAATAAAATCAATGCGATTTGTTCGGAATGAACCCACTTGGACAATCACCTTGATCTGAGGAGAAAGAACTAACAACGAGACACATTTCGAATTCCTAATTGTTTTTGTCTTTATTCAGATGCGCCTGCTTTTTTTTACAAAATATATAAACGAAATACATCCATCCTCTTCAGCATTGCGATTGCAATCATAATCATCGTCACGTGCGCTCCCACTACGATTGATCGCTGTGGTTTTGTCCTTTATTCTCGATTACATCGCAGTGTAAGGCACGTGCCTTAAAGTAGAGCTGCCTATCGGTTAAATTCTACGTCCTAATTGTTCGCCCACTTTCGCTTAGTTTAGTCACTAAACACTAAACGTCTGTCGTGGAGGCCTACCCTTAACCCTATTTGTCTGCAACGCAGTTTCCTATCAACGATGTGCGCGTCGTTTGCAACGCACTTGCAGCACAAATCAGAATCAAGAAAAAAAGAATGAAGCTGCCGCCGGGCATTTACTGCATAACTTAGATCGAATAAATTAAAACTCTACACAACGGTGCCTTTGTGCGTCGGCCCTACTTGGTCAACCCTTATGTTTAATACGGGGCTGCCGGGTGTGTTCAAACTACCTCCACTGCCCGTAGCATATGCAGGCATTTTTATTTTGTGTGCTTTTGTTTCGTATTGTTTCGTTTTCGTTCGCTACCTAAATCGTGGGGAATTATTGCCTTACTGTTAACGTTTTACATCCAATTCGAGTGCTCGTTATCTAACGAGGCAAACTAAGAAAAGAAAAGCAAAAAACAGAACATTCGCTCAACGATTTGTTTTCATCTGTTTTTGTTTTGTTTTTGTGTATTGTTACGATCGCTTCCTAACCGGCATCACGCGAAAGTGACGCTCATATAACGGTATGATGCCTTGCACTAAAACGAATAATAATAAACAGAACCTAGTGCGCTAACTATTTACATTGAACAGACAAGCAGTATTATGTCGTAGGGAGTGTGTATGTGTGGTTGTTTTATGAATGTCGGAAGTTTATTTTTGCTTGTTTCTTTTCTTCACTGTCACACCCTTGCAGGGTTGCAGTTTAAAGTATTTGAACAACAAAAATGTCGTCGTTTTCTATGTAGTCGATGAAAGATCAAACGGTTGCCATGACGCTAAAGAAAGGATTACTATGATGGGCAGTTTTCTGTTGGTGTGATGTCCTAAATGAGCTTCCTTTTGGCAGCACATGAGTATGCGCGATTCGCTTGAGTGAAATTCTACAATTTGAACATAATTTGCGATGGCCAAAATGTTAAGCTGCCAACGAACCTAACTATTTGAGAACGAACGTGCAAGGAGTAGTAATTTTCTAGGACATTCCTTTCGCAAGGATTGTCTTTTTTCCGAAAGGAGTCTCGTTGCGTTTTGAAGTGGTTTCTGTGCGCACGAGAAAGTATTGCTTATCCTACGCGGCTTGCTCGTATCGGTGAGACCTTCTGTGCAGTGAACTGTTGAGTTGACGATGGATATCGAACACATGGTAAGTAGTAACGGTAAAATCCTTCCCTTAATGGCTACACGTAAATTGAACACACGCACACATAATAGTAGCGAAGGGTCGCCTTCGAACGGTTGTTCCATCTCGGCCTCCTTTCCACCAGCAAAAGCACCGGCCACCATTCCTTCCGTGGGTAGCTCTACCTCTACCACTACACTACTGCTACTACTGCTGGTTGGTGATGAGTTCTTGCTGCTGCTGCTGCTGCTGCAGCTGTAGCTGCTCCTTCAGATGTTGTAATCGCTTCCGTTTGATGGCATTCATAAAGTTTTTGTATCGCTTGTCCTCATCATCCAAAGCTGCACATCCACAATGAACGCGTAAAATGAAGGAAAACAAAAACACGATTAGTAAAACGGCCCCTGTTTGCCGACGCTGTGTGGTGTTTAAAGGGGGTGGTGGTGTATTTTTATATTTAAATCTTTTCGCTGTCTGTTGGCTTCTTGGTTAGACTTCTAGAAGGCGCAATTATGCGTGTATCAGGCGAGCGTAAAATAATACATGAAACAAAGGCGATACTAGGCTACTGCAGGTACATAAGGGTGTGTCGAGGGTGTGATGTACAAGTGATGTGTATGAGATGACTGTCGGGTTGGCCGTTCAATAATGTTCGGGCGCTCAAAACGCATAAAAACGCGCATTTTATACAGCAGCGTGGTGTATAAAACAGACGAGATAGGGTGACTAAAATGATGCAAATGCGAGAAAACCATCACAAAAAAGGGATGTATTGCTCGGTGTGTCCTAGAACATGCTGATGAGCACGTAGCTGTAAATGTATGTAGATGTGTATGGTGTGTAGGTGATGTTGATAGATATTTGAAAAATGTTTGTATTAATTTTAGAGTTTGGAAATAAATTATGTGAAAAGATAATAAGGGTTTTGTTAAGTTTGTAATTTTTGCTGGTTGTAACCAGTTGAGTAAATATAGCCTATACTAATGGGAACTTAAACATTACATGCTACGAACTATATAACTTTGTTACGCTGGAGAAGCACATCTACAACTTACAGCATATTGCAATTCGTTCTTTACAACACATGCACTTTTTTTCTACATTTGCTTGTCTTTCTTTGCCAAACATAATGGTTATCTTTGAGATTTTTTTACTATGATAAATTTTGGCAGCCATTCATCATGCAATAGAGTTTTAAACACCTGGGGAACCTATTCAAATTACGTGTATTACAAGTACTTTTTGGAACCGCTTTTTCGGTAGTACGGTTGTGCGGTGCAGGTTGTCTGTGCGTAAGGAAGAACACAGTACCTTGTCGGGGTGGCAGTGAGAGGCCATTTGGAATCCATCCGTTGCACCACGGGGGTTGAGAGATAAATATTTCTTTACAGCACTAAAGATATATACGGCATAGGCATAGGCGTAGCATAGGCGCAATATTATACCGTACGGGGATATACAGGGCTAGGGCATAAATAGGTACTGGCGCCAGTGCAAACAAGAAAAACACCACACCACACCAAATTAGAGAGCGGTATAACGGGGGCGAATTTTATTACGTCCAACCATCAGATATAGCGACGGTTCCAGGTGCACCTTGCGGTACGAGGACTTAGGGAATCCGATAGTATCTGAAAGAGAACGGGAAGACGGTTCTAGTGAAGCCTGGATAATGTACAGCGTCGAACGTGGCCTTTTGCCACCGCGTGCTTCGAGCGGTAAGGAATGAGTGTGCGCTGAGTGCATAATAAGTTTTTTTTCTTTATGTGTTTTCTTTAAATTTTTCATCCAATTTTAAAATGAATACTTAAATTCATCGATTTATCTTTTCCCATTTTTTGATTAGAGGTTTTTCCAATAAATGTTTACGAATCAAATTGCAATTATTCTCTCAAATTTTCATGCACAATAACATTTGGGGATACAAAAACCCTAGCAATTTTGTTCTTATACTCTAATAAGCGCCTATGTTTGTACAATTTTGCTAGCTCTACTTTCTATTGTTTGTTTGTAGCATGCATATTCGATTTTGGCATTTTTAAATTTAATTTACACGTGTGATTGGGTGCAATATCGCTCACAGACTTGCAATTGCATACATTCCTTACGTACTACAGGGATAAATATTCACAGCGTGAGCTTACATACTTATACTAGCTTATAACTACAACTAATACAACTGGTTAAGGGCAAGCCGGCGGGTAGATTGAAATGCATGCGGCTCCTTCGCTGGAGGAGTGTTTTGTTGGAGTGGGTTCTAAACGCTAGAGTGGGTTCTGATTGCATACGTGGAAAAAGGGGCAAGGAAGGGTGGAGGGGTGGGACAAGCTCGGCTAAACCATAGAGAGAACAAGCTTACTATTCTAATGCAATGATTCAAATATGAGAGGGCGATTGGGTTGTGGTTTTCGGGTTGGTAATGGGTTCCAGTTGCACTACGTAAGAAGTAGGATAGTCGAAACAGTTCATGAGCCTTAAGTAGTAGTTGTAGTGGTAGGTAATAGTAGAAGTAAAAGTATAGGTATAGAGAGTAGACAGTCGACATCGTTACATCGGTCCGTCCAGCGATTGTAGTAGACGTAGAAAGGTAGTAGGTAGGTAAAAAGTAGGTGAGTATAGAAAAACAAAAACAAATAGTAGTAGAAACGTAAGTGTCCTGGTGTTCAAAGAAGGTCAAGAAAGTTCGGAAAATTATCAGATGGTGTTTTAGTTGATAGACCACAGAACATTGCCATGCCGAAGGTGGTAACAGGTAGGCGTAAGGAATAAGTGAAAAAGAATTTGCCTTAGTGGAGGGAAACAAAACACTCCATTCCGGAGGTAATCAAACTTCCGGTAAGGTGGAGCGTTCAACTAGGGTTTAAAACTCCCATGAACGGGTTCAGTGAGGATTTAGGAAAGTTCAGTGCTAGACCAGATCCTAGAACAAGGACAGTACAACCCGGAGGAACTTACATTGAGAAATTGTTCCGTGACGATAAATCACTACGATAAAGTGGATAAATGTACAGACAGTGGGTAGTACTCGAAAGGAAAACCCCTACGTTCAGAACGGAAAACCATCACAAACGGTGTGTAGAATGTACAGTGGAAAATCAGTGTGTGTGTGTGCAAATGTTTACATATGTATGACAACCGAATTGTACAGGTGATAGAAATCAGAGTAGAAACAGTAGAGTCCCAAACACTATACACTCGCTTGGTCGAACCGTTCGGACCGGAAGGACCCCGACGGCCGGAGCTACTCATGCACAATGAGAAGCGACAGGAAAGAGGGCGGGCGGGCGGGTGGTGGAGGTTTCAGAGTGTGGTACAATAAAAGCATTCTTACCGATTCAAATTGGGTGCGTTCGAAGACGTGTGCGGACACAACGAGAATAGTAATACTTTTCTAATCCTCCTGCTTCCTACCATCAGTGTTCTTTGTTTTCGGTCTTGCTTGACGTTCTACGTCCAACAAAACGGTTTTTTCGCAGCAAAACAAATTACTTTTTTTTCTGTCATGTCGTCTTGTGTCCACGTTTGCGCAACGCTACCAAAACGGTCAATGCGGTATCTGAGGCTTTGGCCAATTGCAATAGCACACATTTTTCGAAATCCAGCGAAAAACGAGCCTTTTCAAAATGGTTACAAACGGTGATACTTCTTTCTTTTCTCTCTCTTAAATTGTTGTGTAAGTTATCTAATGAAAATAAACGCCTAAGTATTTACTCATTTATAGTCTAGTTACAATTAATTCGATACTACGCGAAACAATAGATGATATCAGTGAGAAAAATTAAAATGAACATCAAAATGGAACCACAGTCTAATTTGTGTGCGATTGGGCAGACTTTTGCGTTTACATCTTTAGATTTTAACAAACTAACTGACCTTATGTAGTAAATTTGATTATTAGTGCTTTTTTGAGCAAAACAAATACTATACTATTCTCCTTGAAATATTTTAAAAAATTGCAGGGAGAAAAACACTGCTCAGTGCTATTTTTTCATTGATTGTGCTTCAAGAAGATCAAGAAGGGAGCAACTGGATAGAAAAGTTGAAAAATGTGCAAAACATATCCGTAAGTGCGTTTAGTGCAAAAACAAAGGAGAAATTATTAAATGTATCAATGAATAAAGTATAACTTGTTCTGTATGTGACAAACAAGTTCAAAAGAGGTGTGCTTAACCTGCTTAATGGTTAAGAAAGGACAGATATTTAAAATAAACAAAAAAAAGTGAAATGAGCTGTTTTTTACATGGCGAAAACAAATTCACAAGAGTTGTGGCATATTTACCACAAAAGCACAGACATTTAAAATAGAATTAAATCAAATTAGAAAAATAATATAAAGATATAAAGACTCAAAGCTGGATAAACAAACACTCACAAACAAGAAGAGAGAAGCAAAAGAAACACACAAGCAGAGAGATGCCGCATATAGGGAACAAACATAGAAAACTCAAACGACACAAACGACTCAAACGTCCTCCAACAACCAACAATATACAAGCGTCATACACTCCTAAAACGGATGTTTACGCCCGGTAGTGCGTTCGTTTGCGGTGAAACTGTCGATCAACTGTGGTGTGTTGTGTGTAGATATAAACCAATAGCCCCCAACCTATGCTGCAGTGATGTGTTGTTGCGGTGCTTATCCTGATCGAGAACACACAAAAACAAGCCCAACAACCACAAACGGGGGATCGTCAAAGAGAGAAAGTGCACCATTACGGTCGATTTGCACCGAGCGTTCAGTAGTAGCGTCCTGTGCGGGCCGAGCTAGTGCCACTACTACTACTACTGCTGCCACTGCTAACAGCAGACTGTCCCGCGGCCGGCCGGTTGGCAACACTGGCACTGAGGTGACTGTTCGCCCCGAGATAGTTCCCATTGAGTGCGTAGTTCGGCGGGCTCTTGGTGGTGGTGCGCTTGGCAAAGTAGGAAAAGTTGTACGGATTGCGGGTGGTCGCCTGTGCGATCCGGTTGAAGTACACATCGAACACCGGATGGTAGGTGGCTTTCGGTTTGCGTGTGGTGGTGGTGGTCGGGGCGGGGTTGTCATACCCGCCCGAGGGGTCAGCCCCACCGTCACCACCGTCGAACCCGTAACCGTACTGCTGTTGGTGCTGTTGCTGTTGATGCTGCTGGTGCTGGTTGTGTTGTTGGTTGTTGTAGTGCAGTGCGTTACTATTGTCTTCCTCACGGTTGCCGTTGTTGTTGTTGTTGTTGCTCCAGGACGTCCGGTGCGTGGTAGTGGTCGGACTTTTGGTCGTCGTGCTGAAGGTGTATTTACTGAACACGTACGGTGTCTTGGTCGTGGTTTTCGTACTGTACGGTGTCGACTTGGTCGTCGGGTTGTTGTAGTGATTGTTGTAGTTATTGTTGTTGCCGTAGTTGTTGTTGTTGTAGTGATATTGGTTGCCATTACCGTTACCATTATCGCTAGGGCTAGGGCTTTTAGCTGAATGGTATTCATTGGGATATGTACTCGTGGACTTGTGGTGGAAGTACTGGTAGTAGTTCCTCGTCGATGTCGCTGGCGGCGGTGATGGTGTTGTAGTGGTGGTGGTGGTGGTGGTGGTGCTGGCTGTCGTTGTCGTTGTGGTTGATGTCGTTGGCGTGCTAGACGGTTCATAATATTCTTCCTGCTGATCTGACTTGTCGTCGTAGTTATATCTAGAGAACGTTGATCCGTTAAATTTGCGTTTTAAAAACTCGGTTTGCTTGGGTTTGGATTAACATATTGTTTGCTTGAGCTGTTGCTTGTTCACATATTTTTGCTATATGTTGTTGTTGTTGGTTTTTGTTTTACCCTTTCGTGCAAATAAGGATTAGCATAGAGAGACGGGGTGTTTGTGTGGTGAAGGTGAGTTCACTATTTACAATAGAATGGTGGTGGTGTTGGTGGTATTTGTTGTGTTGGACGACGGAATTTAGTGTTGACCTCGGATTCGTTCGGGCTGAGAAGGAGCGATTTTTTCCATTTCTCATCCATTCTTCCATTGGCAACTGGGCGTCCCCATCGGGGTTCACATTCATCAATCCGGGATGAGGATGAGCCGTGACGTGTTCGTGTGTAAGGGGTTTGCGTTCGTGTGTGAGGGAGGATGTGGTAGACTGACTTCGATGGTAGTAACTGAGTTATAATACTAGTGCACAACGGGGGCGTGGGGAATGTGGTTGTTAGGGAATGGATTGGGGTTATGGGTGGATGAGGTGTGGATCTGAACTGCATATATCTGTCGGTGATGTACTGTGGGACGATCGAGCACGAAGGCTCGCTTCGGACATTTTCTCTCAATCATTGGCGACTTTCTGACTTGTGATCTTGCATCACAAGGTGATGGGCTCTACTAGTGGTGTCGTTCGACCGCGGGAAGGTGTTTGTTTTGTGGTGTGTATGGTGTATGAGAGAGTGGTAGGAGAGACGGGGTGGCAAACGCATGCGAGACGCGATGGTCATTGGTTCATACGTACTTCACAGACTGTTGATTGTAGCGCGTGTACGATGGAGTATGTTGCGAATAGTCCGGAATAATGTTCTCATGTTCGGCAACACATCTACCATCGAGACAGTGCTACGGAATCGGCAAGAAGGGGGTTTGCATGCATTGGGAAGTGTCATTGGGGTTGTTAATTTTTTGGTTTCATTTGTATGTTTTTAGGTTTTGGTTGGTAACGCGTAATCGTGATCGCAAGCAAACGAGAGTAACGCAACGTTTAAATTGAAGCACGATCACACGCAAACGGACGTTCGATGAAGAATGTCAGCAGGAGAATTCGGAGAGAACCACGAAGAACAAAAAAAAGGGAAGAAAAGAAAAGAGAAGAAACATTCGATCGTTAGTATCTGCCGGATCCGTCTCGTTCCGAGGGTCGTTTGCGCCGAGCACGGTGCGAGAGTAAAAAAGGAACTGCGTTTGTAATACTTGTCCGTCTCCGCAGGATGATCCCTCGGCTGCGGGCCGGTAGGCGACGCAGTAGCCGCTGGCCGAGTCGAAGCAGAAGAGCTGCGCGCACACGCGCTCGTCCTTGAAGCAGGCGGACGTCCCGCGATCACGCCGACACTGCGCGTCCAGCGACAACAGCGTCCCGGGCAGCGCCCGTCCGAGGGCTTCGTCCTCGTGAGGAGGATTGTGCAGGCAGCTGGCGGTGTCACCGCTGAAAAGTGGGAAAACGAAACCGAATGTAAGAGAAGGACAATTCGGTAAAGGTGGAGTCACGTCGGTACTCACTTTAGGAAATGATGGAAACTCTGCACACTGCACGGCGACCAGCGGAAGCCTCGCTCGGTGTGCCGCAGATCGGACATGATGTAGCCATCCTCCCAGCGGCACTTCTCCGCTCCGGGGCCTCCGAGGTAGCTTGGCGGCGGTGAACCGTCATGGACGGCACCCAAACTGTGAAACAACGGGGGTGAAAAAGCGCAACACCTTATTAATACCCGTTCGCAAGGAGTTCGACGACCTCCGCGTAATACGAATACGTACAGATGGCCAACTTCATGGGCGGCCACAATGATGCCGCTGAAACCGCCGGTATCCTCGATGATGGCAACACTGTTGACCTTTTCCAGCCGCTTGTTCACGACGCACGCTCCACCGACGTAGGCGAATCCTGGCGGCGTCCGCATGGGGCGAGGGGTTGGGAAAAGAAGTAGAGTATCAGTATACGGTTTCAGTTTACAGCCGAAGATTGCACTGTTCCTGAGCCAACCCGCTTCGGGCCAACAGACCAAACCAGTTTTAGGAGAATTAAATGAACTCGCTACTGCCACCAAATGCGACAACAAATGACACCAGAAAGCAAACGGAAAAGTTCACCACCAGGTCGGGCCGGGATGGAGAACCCCCTACCCTACCTCGACCGACGTTAGTAGTCGCATCAGTAAAGTAAGCGGATTATAATGTATCGCTTTTGCAACCGGTAAGCCGAGATTAGGTTTGATAAGCTTTCGGTTTGGTTTTAGTAAGCATGCTTAAACGAAGAATTTTATGATTAGCTTTACACTTATGATACTTAAGTGAATCAGTGGAAGGAACACCTTCCAGCAATATGTGATGATTTGTGAAAGTCTTAGCTAGAAGAAAGGCTGAAGAAATAAACTTGAGTAGAGACTACGAGATTTCATCGTGGAAACAAAAAAAAAGTACAGAGTGTGTGATGGTTGGGTCGTAGCTGAGAGAGAAATTGTTGAAAAGTTCGAGCGACGGAAAATGAAGTTTATAGAACCGGATTTTGTACAGGTCTAGTCCGGGGAAGAGGATTGGATTATGGTTCAAGCTTGGTGGTGCATCCAATTTATGTACACACAGTTGTTTTTAACATTTGTATGAACAAGAATGACTAAAATGTGGTTCTTTTTACACAAGAGCTAACTTGCAACAGCTTGCAAGAAAGCGATTACATGGATACAGATGCGAAGTAAAAGAAATATCGCACATCTAGGAATGAGATTCGACGTGCAAACATAATTACAGATGCGTGAGAGAAGGGGGAATGGTTTTGCCATAAAATTTATATCCGCGTGTCCAGCTTAATCAAATGGCTGGCCAATGCACTATAGATACAACCGTGAACTGTACAAAGTGATGGCTAATCGTTACGATAACCAGAGAAGAAAATAAAAGCGAGCAACTCAGGATTCGCCTCAGAGTGGAAAGAGGCAAATCTTGTTCTTACAAGTGAGTAAAATGTAAAATGTGTAGATTTAAAAAGATGAGCAACAAAATATACATAGAGCGCAAATGGGGAAGAAATCACAGAAAATAGATAGAAAGAAGGCGAAACACAGAAAAGTTGTGTGTATATGAATGCATGAAGGCACAAGAAAAATGCGAAAACAATACAAAGTGTGGAAAAAGAGAGTGAGACAGAGAGAAGGCAGTGAACATCTTCAATGAGCGAAAGACGAAAACAAATGCAGGGAAAATTACAGGCGAAGTTGGTGTTCGAAAACAGAATACTGTTTAGCGGACAGGACGGTTTGGTTTGTGTTTTTTGCATGGGGTTTCGGTAGCGCACCGCTTCCGGTGGCCTATAATTACCTGCGGTACCGCGATTACACGCGTCATTTGCATATTGCCTTCTACACATATCTAGTCTGCAATGGTAATAATTGATTGATGTTGTGGTTAACAAAACGGTGAAGATACGGAGGGAGTACAAATATAATTGAGGAATACGGCATCATTGTATGCAGCTGGAATTCAATTTCTCTCTTAGAGGACTCTTTCCAGTTGTCACAGTAGTCGTTTACAATCATTTAGAAAAATAAATACGATGTCTTAGTACTCGCGATGATTGTTGGTTGTTTGCATATTCGCTACGGTTGGCGCTACGTCTCAAGTCTAGGAAGAACTAGTAAAACAAAATGTTTGTCGTTTTTTTTCATTTCATCCACTACCGAATAGCATACTTTCTCGTATTGGCTTCAAAACGCTGCACATAAAATTAAGTAGTTAAAATGCTTTTTAATTTTAGTTACTGTTTAACTCATCAAACCCGATTCCAATCGAAATCCAGAACAAAAGTTTGTGAGTGAAGAATAACTAAAGCGGCCGTTACAGGGTTCAACGGGAAGCGTTATTCGTTTGATTAGCTACTAATTTGAGGTCAGTAGAAAAGTAAAAACTTTAAGAATTATGAAATAAGTGGTTAAAAATAAAAGAGAAAAAAACCATACATAGTAAGGTCAGTAGACGCAAAGTTAAAACTACGGGCAAAAGAGTTAAAGGAAAACAAATCAAGCAAGTAGAGGGAAAGAAAGAAAGAGAGAGAGAAAGAGAGAAGAAAATTTACCAGCTGTGCCCTTCGTACAGCGGCCTCCTTTTCTTCTTCGGCACATATCATACCTGCGAAAGAGCTCGATTAGTGCAAGGTTGTGTTCCGTTCTATTGTCTTTACTTTTGTTTTAGAAGGAGGTTTTTTTTTCAAGAATATGGACAAAACTATGTGTATTCTTTGAAGCACACACATTTTCTTACGTTTTTGATTTAATTCATGGATTATCAAAAAAGGAAAAGAAGATCAAAAAGGAGTATGGTTTGGAAGTAATCGATAAAAAGAGCAAAGAACAGATAAAGATAATGAAGTAAACTACAGTAGAGGCTTCTACGGAGTCTTTACAAATGGGAAGAAGTAAATAGAAAGCTGGAAAAAACATGTGAAGACCTTAATAGAAAAACTCTTATAGATCGTCGAGATTGCATCGGCAGCTTGGTTCCTGCGATATCTCCAGGCAGTGTGTAGGCCGAGAAAGTGTTGTCCAGATACCCTACGTACAGTTTGGTGTAGTCCCTTTCGTGGTCCGACCGAAATCGCCACCGACGCCTGTCGACGTCTCCTGTCTTCTGTCTTTCTTGCTAGACTTGCGGACCGTGGTTG
This sequence comes from Anopheles sinensis, assembly GCA_000441895.2. Lineage (NCBI taxonomy): Eukaryota > Metazoa > Arthropoda > Insecta > Diptera > Culicidae > Anopheles > Anopheles sinensis. The sequence continues at coordinate 1,524,911 of KE524854.1, read as the reverse complement.
CCACGGGTTCCAATGGGGTGCGTGTTTTTCGGTAGGTTCGCGATCCGGGCGCCCTCATACTTACTTCGTGATTGCGACGGCAATGTCGTACACCGGTAGCCTTCGTTCCCGGAACAGGTACTTGCCCATGTCGGTGAGAGCGGCCGCCGAATCGATCGCATCCCGACCGACGCGGTTTCGCTCCAGGTAGGGGGTTGCATCGCGTCCCTTGTGAAGATAGAATTAGATATAACATCAGAGATAAAATATAAATATATTCATGAAGATACTGAAAGATTTTAAGAAATTAAAATAATAACGTAACCATTCGTAAAGTAAATCTTCTTCTGTTGCATAAGATTCCCTCTATCACAAGGTGGATTGTACAGACTGAAGGCCAAACCTTAGTATCTACCCTGACAACCGCGACGTCACGCCATTACTCGTGACGACAATTGCCAATTACTGATTCCATTACCGCGTCGCTTTTCTTCGCTATAAGCATTCCGTTCACAACTTTGCACCGGAATCGATGTCGAACGTACGGCCAATTGGCATGTATACTATTGGCATACACTAGCCCCGTTTGCTCACGATATACCATGCTCATGGCGCCATTGCACGTTATTTCGGGGCACGGTGGAGGAAGCGAAGTGAAAGTCATGCCATCCTCAGCACTCGCACATTACACCATACCGTGCCGACGAACCCCCTCGGGGGGGTGGAGTCTCGGGGCAGGGGTCGGGTTGTGTCATTTTCCGCAACGGGTTCGGGAAAAGCGTAATCGAACTCGAAACCTCTACATTGATGTCGGAAGCCACGGAGCGAGCAAACTAATGGAGCTCGGATGGTAATTTCTTTGCCCTTGGAAGGTCGTTTGGTTAACCGGTGACAGCAATGGGTGATTGGTCCGACTCCTAGTCATCTCATTCGCCCCTACAGTTCCCGGGAGTTCCGTGTGCTCATTCGTGGCGAGTAACTACTTTGTTGGTACTCTGGCACAAACTCCGGGTTGAGCAGGTCCAGGAAACCGTATTCGCCCAGAGCTGATGTTGATGATTAAAGCGGGCTGATTATACTACAACTCCCGATGCTAACGTGTCGCTAGCTAACAGCGAAATCCGCGTAAGCCTCTCCCATCCACTACTCGATCCACTTATCGCTTACAACCTGTATCTGCGATTTGAAATCGCCTGTCTCGCTCTCTGCCATAGATTCTTCTTCGTCTATATGTGTGTTTCTCCCTCCGACCGGCTGTCGATCTGGCAGTGTTTTATGAATGGACTCATTTGCATACGAAACACCTTCTTTGGCGGGCCGAAAGTTAGCAGAGCTGAGCTAGCGGATCGCGCGAAAGGGTCGCCGTTTGCTCGCCATCCTTCCGAAAGGCGGAACAGGTGTGCACGGTGCGTGCGTGACACACGGGTTTTTCTTGGCGAGACGATACTGCTGGGAAGATATTTTTGGGCCACCATGCCTCAGGTGGAATAGATAAAGCGTCACACACTCACGTTCTAAGCGGTTTTCGCGTGTGTGACAGAATCCACTTTGGACTCCACATGAATATTGGTTTGCTTAGTGGAAAGTTTAGAAAAAAAACAACATAAGACACACACATGTTTGGTGTACAGATAAACCGCTTCCGAGCCATCCCACGACGATCAGCTCTCGCCGGTCATGATCACGATGATGATGATGATGGCCGGTTGACCTTCAGGTGATGGTTTCCGAAAGATGGTAATTTTTTATCTACACGCAAAAAAACTTAGATTTTTATACGTGTGAGTGTGTGCATGTGTGTGATGGTTCCGCCCGGAATGAGCGACGTGAATGAAACGTCCGCTAACGGCGGAAATAGCAGCGGCCGACGCCCCAAAATAAATGTAAAGATTTTTCAGAAAAGAGAGAAAGAGAAAGAACACAAAAAAACCTGCACGAATAAAAAGGGCAATAAAAGTGTTACAAAAACCGCGCCGCAAACCACGCGTGCGGAGGTGGTCGGAGCGGGCAAAGGGAGGAGGGGAAAAGTCTACGATTTCGAGAAATGATGAAAATATCTAGAACCTTTGGTTTTATAAAATTCCTATCAGCATCTGGCGAGTTATAATTGGTTTTAAACCTTCCTGTAACTTAATTTTCTCAGCCTGTAACGAAATTTTTCAAACAGGATTTGGTTTTATCATCGCTGTTTAACTTTTTGGAATCTAAAATAAAAATTTTGCCAAATTATATAATAATTTACCAAGGACAAACTACTTTTTTGAAATAATGGTCAAATGAATGATTAAAATAACATATTTTCTGTTTTTAATTGTAATTAAACGTGGCACAATTTTTCTTATTTGAATTTCTTTTAATTATGTTCCACGTCAATTCGCATAAGTCACTATTGGAAAAAAAGATAATTAAAGAACATCTCTTGTCGTCCTGATTGCAACAACGCACGCTGGAGGTCCACGATAGCATGCGATGCACAAATGAGTTCCGAGAAAACTTTTACTCAAACTCCTTCCGAGCCAAATTGGGATTGGATACAATCGGTCCCGAATTCGTTGGCGCAAGCAAACGAGTGAAGGATGGTGTCTTTTTTTTCATCTGCATTGAAAAATTACGATGCAGACTCTTTCAATGGTTCGCTTTATTGCAATGCCCTCGGTAAGATGTTTGATAAAGAGTGAAAGAACAAAAGAAAGCATCAAAATATAATGGCGAAAAACTTTTCATATGTTAAAAATTAAACAAAAACCACCCAAAAAGGGACACAACTGTGCGCTCGGTGACACGCTACCCTGCGTTCGCGTTGTATACGTCAGCGATGGCTGAATGGCCAGCACTGCCAGGTGTGTGAATCCACCGGAAAGGCAGGGACTTTGGGTTTGCAGAATAAAAAAAATGCCAAACACACCAACAAAAACCAAAAAACAAAAGTCAGACCAGCGGCAGACAAACGGGCACGGCCATTGACGACCAACGAAGACGACGACGACGATGAAGGCGATGGCGAAGAACGCGGAAATTTACGACCTATTCTCACGACATTTAGCGCTTATTGATAATTTATAGTTATCCGCTTATTTTGTCCTCCAATCGGGCCCGGGACCACATTCGGGGTGGGACACACTGGACATAGGCCATCGGGTTCGTCGCTTACCGACGGGAGAGCTTTTTGACTCCCGGGATTGGAAAGGTGCGACCCGAACGATGCAAGGTTTCCCGAATTCAAAAAACTTTGTACTCAACAAATCATAGTTGTTCTAGTGTTCGAAATTAATTCTAGAGTCAAGAAACTATACAAATACAACCGATTTTCCTATCTCCTATTCAGATATATCGATCGTTTTATCACTTCCTATTGCTAGTCTTCGAGATAACCCACCAGATAATCGTCATTCAGAAATTCTTCGCCTCAGCGGATCGAAAAGGCGCATAACGTCTCTTCCTAACAGTTTGTGTGCGATCTTCGCAGACGCAGAACGCTCGTTATGCTGCTTACGTGCCGCGACGCGTAGCGGACGTCTTTACACTGGCCAAGACTGACATCATCAGCGCTGTTTGCCGGAGCGCTTCGTTTGTTTTCTTTTTTTTTCGTTGGCCGACCGAGCAACACCTGTGCAGCATCCTACAGCACGGAATATCGCGGGTTTGGGTCTTTGAAATTTAAGCCATCGAACTCCAGCTGAACCGAGCCGCCCTTCCACCAACGATGTCGCGTTGGAAATTTGTCTTATTCCAGATTTTTATCCGTTCGCAAGAAAGCAGTTTGTAGAAAGAAAAACCCATCTCCTCAGAGCAAACATAGTAGCACCTGTTGGCAAAACGAATGCTTGATACCGAACCGATACGAATCAGAATAAAAAGTGATATCAAAGTAAGATGAATCAATGCGAAATGCGGCAAACAAACATCTTTCGAACAGATTGCGTTGCCGGTGCGTCTACGATTGCGTTTCGCTCGCTGACAGCGACTTCAGGGAGAAAAGCTGCCTCGTTTTTTATCCTTCCATTTTCTTGCTTTGTTTTTGCGCCACACAGCAGCAGCAGCAGCAGCAGCATCGAAGGTGGGATGACGAAGTAGAACCTGAGAGCGCGTCAAACGACGGGGTGAATGATGGTGAATCAATTTGCATATTCACATTAATTATACAACTGGAAATCGATTAATGAAGCTGGATCATAAAAACGGATATTTCGTTATCATTATAAGACCGAGGGCAGGGAGAAGGTAAGCGGACCTCCTCGGGAAGGAGCGCTCGATGTGAAAGTGGAAAGTGAGGGCGAAATGTTGCGGGAGAATGTTGGGCAAAGTTAAAAAAAAACAAGCAAGAATTTGCAAACGATCTCGCTACGCGACTGATTAACGGGCCCGAAAAAGATGTTTCCCTCATTCCGCGGGCCGCTTACTTAAGCCTCTGGCGTTTGTGCACGAAAGACAATAATAAGTAGAAGCAAAAGAGTGGAAAGAAGCACCGCAAGCTGCATAAGCAGATCCCTTTGGCGGCGCGAGGCAAACCCGATGCAAACAAGATACCATAAATTGGCGAACATCAGATCGGGCGGAAACCAACGGCACTTTGGTGTTAAGATCAATTGAGTTCTGATCTAGCGGGCGCATGTCAATGAGCTTTGGGAGGGCTTAAACCAAAAAAATAATCATCGAACGTAAGCTTCGCTCGTTACGAGAGTCGTTCAGCGTGCAGACACCTTTGAGCGGTAACGCGTGGCGAAAAGGCTTCACTTCCCCGCGAATAATCAACTTCCGCGAACAGCTCTTTTATTGGGAAGGGAAAGGAAAAAAACCGCAGTATACCTTTAAAAGTAGTGTTAAATTGGCAAACATTAACTTTACGATCGCATGACTCGCTCGAAGGTGTGAAGAATTATTGTTCCTTTCCGTAATGTATATTTTTTTCCTCTAACCGGTGTATGCACTTGATAAAGAGCGCTTGAGATTGTTTGATCTTGTAATAGCTGTGTGAAACAAGAGGGAAACACATTCACCTGGCTGTTGAGGATCATTTCAGTTCACAAAGCCACAAAGGAAGGTTATTGTCTTCTGAAGAAGCTGTTCGATGAGCAAGAATGACAAAATGTTCACCGGGTGCCATTATTCTCACCGGCGCAATTACACCTTGGATCTCTGACAAGTTATTCAAACAGCGCACGCGGCCGTGAAGATTCCCCGGGAAAAACACGGGAAGTGCTTAAAAGTTTGAAAAGTGCGCGCTTGTTTGTTGGTTGGCCGACTGCACAGGGTCAAACCCACAAACTGCGTTCTTTACGTTCTCCCTTTGCCTAATTTGCTGTGGCAATGGTGTGAAACTAAGCGCGCAAGGCGAGCAAACACAATAGCACTTGATTCAATTGTGTCAATCCAACGCTATTAAGATGATAGAGATAATAATCATTTTTGTCTAATTATTTCATCAAAACACTACGCAGAAGGAGTGGAATTGGAAGAAATATGATTTTTCGGGTGCGATTTTGTCACAAATTCTCATTAGCGACGAGTTAACACGGGCGCTTAGTGTGAGTAAAACAAAAGACTTGCGCGAGCCCGGAAAAGCGACGAACCTTCAGACCGTGGAGGACAATTTGTTCGTTCGCCGTTTTAGGCTGCGGGGGAAAAAAAAGCCGTGCTCGAGATCGTTAGAATAAAACATAACACTTCCGTCCATCAAACAACGCATAATCACTCTAATGGGAAATGCCAACGCGAGGAAAAAGGTGATTTGTATCAGCAAACAAACATTTTATTTTCGGGTTCACTGTGAGTTGCCTTCGGTTCGGCGCATTCCTCTCCTCACGCGTGGTCTATTTTACGAGCGACGGAAGTCGCGGCATCCATGCCGGTCGCTTCCTCGTTCTGTGCTTTAGTGGTATTTTATCAAAAATGGTGACTGAAATCGTTTAGTTTCGCGATAACGACCCGCTGAAGCATCCATAACCAAATTCATTAATTTGCAACGCATATGCTCAAGGTTCGCTGCCTGGGAACGGAATCGGTTCTCGGTTATCGGGCCGCCTAGCAGCTACCAGCCGTGCAGTGCGTTGATAGCGATTGGTAGAATACAGATTAGGAACAGGAAAGCAGCATAAACGGAACGTTCCGATCGATATCCCCCTTGCGATGGGTCAGATTAAATCAGCTCGACTTTTGAACCGGTGCAACGGCCGGTCACAAGCGGTTGACAAGTAATTCAAATATGCTAATGCGTTCCGCTCGTCGAGCCGCTCATAAAAATGTATCCTGCTTTACGATCGAAACACGAAAATTAGCTCCAAATTGGCCACGCTGCACGCCCGGCGAGCGGTCGGCCATCGCAAATCTTGATCGCACACCGAAAAGGATCGGACCCAATTGGGGTTTGCGGTACGTTTCCGATCCTGCGCAGGATATCGTGAGCGAAAACAGGGCGAGAGACAATTTGCTGCACCGATCTCGGGCCACCGCAGCTACGGTCGAAGTTGTGGCGCTAATTTCTAAATAAATCACACGTCAATAATGCCTTATACGACGATCGAATGCGGCCACTGGTTCTAAGGTCCTAAGAAGTAGTTCGCCATTAGGTGGACCGCAGTCTATACGAAGGAAGTGCATGCATTATTCAGACATTGAGTGGCACCGATAAAAAAAGAACTTTGCGATCGAATAGAGAGAGAGGAAGAGAGCTTGTGCCAACAGTTATCTCACAGACTGGATTTCTTGTAACCGTTGCGTTCGAACGTTTTTATTTGAGGTATATTTTAATCGAGTTCTCGTCCGAGCGTAAAATATGACATTGATTGAACCACATTGAATAGTTATGATTCATTTGTTAAATGTCAGCTTGTCATCGGTCCAAGATCTCTGATCGCCGGTAGAGAGCGATAAAAATTAAATAAACTTGCCTCCTGACGGGTCAATAATGCTCGTGACCATGTTCAAGAAAGCTTTGCTTTTTGTTTTTTCGGGATAAAAATGTAATAAATCAATTCGAACCTTTTTCTACCGTTTCGTACGAATTGCGGTACAATAAAATGAGACTCGAGCCAAAAACAAACATTTGTGTTCGACCCGTGCAATAATTATGTCGCAAAGATAATGGTACCTGCTTTGAACTTTGCGAAACCGACGTTCGCATTGCATAAGCGAACCGACACCCGTTTTATCATCCTGTCCGCACCGAACAGCAACATCCGCTTGACGACAGGAATGCAACCGGAACTTCAGTGTTGCTTGCTAAACGAACACAGTTTCTTTTGTTCAAGATTGATCGGTCGGTTCATACTTTCAACAGTCTTGCGGATGTGATAAAGCTTGCACTCAAGATAATGTTTTGATTTTGTCTCAAGAGATGTCTGAAGTACGGATGAAGTGGGTTTTCCTTTTCGCAAATGATGCAGCACTCTGTCCTTGCAATCGATCGATCGATCGATCGTGGCCAATCAGCGAATCGATTGTCGAGGTTGCGCTTTCGTATGTCAGTGAAAGGGGGTCGTCATGATTGCCTTCTGTAATATTTGTCTGCATAGAAAGAAGTTTGATGTTTGCATTGAACGAACTGAGAAAAGTTAGTTCACTCGCAGTGACTAATGGTCTCTCCTCTACTGTCAACACAGCAGCCCATCGGGGCCCTTTTTGGTGTGAAATTGTGTAACATTTAGCAGGATTTACAACCGCCACAACCTGTTGTACGACGACGACACGACGATGAGACATCGAGCGTCCGTTTGAGTGCCTGTTTCGAAAAATCTTAATTGAATCAACAACCGATACCGGCGAGTATGTAGGTCGTCGATCCACCTCGCAGCCAACGTCAGGTCCACTAATTAGTGCGCAGTCGGCCGCCGGCATGAAAGGTCAACCTTAGTTTTACTAAGGCACACGTTGACGCGCTTCCATCACGCGCGCAAAGTGTTGCAATACTTAATGTTGTTCGACTGTTCGGTGCTCATCGCATCGCGACGCCGGATGCCGTAGGGCCTCCGATCGATGTGCCCTTTTGCTCGAGGAGCACGAGTGTCCGCGAGATGGTCAGATCGGTGTTTGTGCAACTTTGGATTGTTTTTATTTCATTCGCGTTTCGCTGAGAAAATTGGGTCACAATGATCAACTCGAAACAATAATTTTCGATTCTTTCCAATCGATTGCTCAAGTGAACCAATTCTCCATTTTATCCTTTGACTGTAAACACCATCCTCCAGCATCGACCGGAAACAAGCGTTTACCCGTCCCCGCCAATCTTCATCACCATTCGCGCGGATCATTTGTCAATCAAACTGTTGTCGTCAAACCTTGTTTAACCAGACGCTCGTTGGATGTGGGGGAAAAATAATTGTGATAATTTATGTTAATTGCTGAGAAAACTTCACATTACCCCACTCGCATCCCTCAGCAATTAATTGGTTCTCTTTTCCCTCCCTTTCTGTAAATCACTTCATTTCTCAATGTGTTTTGTTTCTCGTTTTAATTGAGATACAATACGCAAAAGGGAAGACGACGAGTGCAGTTTGCTCTTGGTGTAGCAGGTTCAAATGCACGTGCTGGTGAGTGAGGTGGAATGTGATTGTTTGTTTGTTTACCTCCGCGACCGGAAGCGCCATTATACACGTGTTGATAATAGGCAAATCAGTTGCAGTTGATACTTATTAGTTGGAACGTTTGTGATCATGTCGAATGTGCCGTAAAGAAGGAAATTTAGGATAATATTTTATGCAAAAGATATTAATTATATTCTTCACAAATATATCCAAACTTTTGATCATTCATCAGTTGTGAATACTATTAAGTTTGATTAGGTTCGAGGCTCGTTATTTGCAATTTGATTTTAAACTTTTGAAACATAGAAAAAATGAACTCTACATCTTATTAAATTGTACTGCGCTTCTTCCAGCTTTAATTTATAAATTTATACAAATTAGGTTAGAAAAATATTTTAAATCACTTTTGATTAATACCTTTGTCAAAAGTAAGGCTGTTAAAGACTACCCGGAAATGTTAGTCCGCATTCGCTCCAACAAGCACCTTGCATATGACAAAAGGAACTAGATAAAAGTTAGGGAAAAGATACTAATAGGCACGTAAAGTGAAAAAACAAAATTTGTTACGAGCTTCATCGGGAAATAAAAAGTAAAATTTTGGTTGCAACACCAACCAAGTTGATCAAAACACCCGAAGATTCGTTTTTAATTTGAAATTTACTAATCTTTTGGATCACCGCAACATTTTACTTTGCTTGATACAGTTTGCAATGGGTCAATTATTAAAAAACAACAAAGTAAAATTGACAAAAACAACGCTTCTAAAACAACGGTTGATCTTTAAAGGTAGTTTTTGTAATAAAACCAAACCCCTTTCTTTAAGCGCATCTCGCAACCACTGTTTACTCATTTCAATGCCATCCCCGATCCCAAAAGCTGCATTCAAGAGTGCATCGATGGCCGTGTTGAGTTTGCACTTTAAATCGGCACACGATAAGTGATGGTCTTGCTGGCGTTGAGTTATTTTTCCATTTTTCGCTGACCACGATGTCAATCAAATCGTGCGTCGCGTTTTTCGAGTGACGACGACATCGTTATCCAACAAAACCCCGTCGTCACTTCGAGGTAGCTGCAACGGCATGTAGATCACACACCAACACACATCTTCCGGTGCACCTGCCCTTTAAAGCTGCAGCGAAAATGTGCACAGATTTCGTTGCACCTTGACATCGGAATCCGGTACACGTTCGACGTTCGAGAGGTGCGTCGTTTGGCCAGCGCGATGTTACCTTTTCGCAGTCGATGATGGAGGCTGCGCAAACACGTGCTCCGAATGGTGGTGTGCGTGTCGTTTCTTCGGCCCGGAGTCAGAGGGGAGGCTCTCGAACTCTGTTTGCTCATTACTGGCCAATGTTTGACAAGCTCTAAAGGTTACCATGGAACGCACCCGGTCAGTTTTCCGTTCCACACACCTTCCTTCTTAGATGCGTCAGCTGACGGTAAACATATGATACTGGGCAGTGTCACTGTTTAGGTCGAGTCAGTTCCGACACGAGGTACGGCACATCATATGGTGCTCTTCCCGTATGGTGGCGTGTAAAACTCTGCAAATTTTTTGTTTCGCTTGTGTTTGGTCAAATAAGTGGCTGAATTTTGGGGATTCTTTTCTCATCTTTGTGCCTCTGTTTGGAAATTAAAAAAAAAGCGCATAGAAACTGCATCCACGATTATCAATTCTAACAACTGTTTGAAACAAGTTTCGATTAACATAATGCTGCAAAACAGGTTGGCAAATAAGAAGAAAACTCTTCCTTACACTGCTTCACAATCCAAACTGCAAGAAATAGGGATGATGACATTCTTGGTGGACATTTTCCGTTGCGACCTGGCAGGGTGGAAGCGGGAGGTGGGGTCGAATTTTCGAAATTTTGGCTCCCAAAAAACCACACAGACACCGAAGCGGTCCAACGACATCGGCCACAATCCTTCCCTCCCGAACCGGTCAGATTTGGCGTGGTTTAGAAGAGGCAAAGTGCCGCGCGCCGGGTTTTGAAAATCAAACACACTCGCAATCTCGCGATGTTGAAACCTGGCCAAGAACTAGACAAACGGGTATGCTAATTTGCACTTGGACGCGACCCAGCCAACCGGTCTCGTCTTCGGTACGCGCGAGAGAAGGGAAGGAAAACCAAAACCAGCCACACTCGAAGTCGAAGACGAAAGCCATAAAACTGTAGTTTATGTCGCGTAGCTTTGCCACCCGCGCGGGATCCCCCGCAGCATCATCTTCCCCTTTCCTTTCGCCGGAGGCTTCGGATTTCGCATTCGCGTGAAACCTGGCCCTCGCCAGCCGTAAGTATGGGTGAAGTGATAAGGGGGACAAAGAGAGAGAGGGAGAGTCAGGGAGCGACGCAAAAAAAGAAGATTGTTTGTGGATCAGGTGGATCATCATCACCGGCTGTTAGACTGGTCGCCGCGCAGCAGCCAAAGCACCACCAAAGGCGAAGGCGAAGAAGAACGAAAACGGTCGAAGGAAAAAACCAGAATGGAAATGATAATAAAACCACCGGCAAAGCCTCATTTTCTGAATCACAAACCGCACTTTTGGTCGAGCTAGTCGATGTCTCGCAGACGGCAGAAAAGAACCTCACTTCAGCAACCGAAGAACATCGCGGTTTGGGGCGACAATCAGGACAGAAAAGCCCACCACAATGTAACCCACTGCTCAACACCGCCGTATCTGCTGGCCTTGAATAGGATGTGATGCGTGATCTAGATCAGGGGTCGGCAAAGTCCGGCCCGCGGGCCAAATCCGGCCCGCCAACTGATTTTATCCGGCCCCTAAGAAAATTTTAGTGAAGTATATGAAATCAATCTCAATTCTTGACGGATTAGTTCACAATATCACTCTTGTTGTTTCCACGTTGAAATTGTTGAACGAGGTCTCTAATGGCATACTCGTTTACTTTTTTAGACTTTTTCTATCGTATTTTCATGATTGCTCGACAATTTACAAGTCTCCAGCGCCAAAATAACGTGTTTACTCCCACAGTCAAGGAATACAACTTTCGATAGCTTTATGAAATATAAATATAGAACACATTATTCAAAAGTTTCCATAAAACCTCGTCATTTGAGTAGAGGATTAATGTCCATGGTAATAAAAGAAATAATTTACAGTACCATAAACCAAAAGGTGTATGTTGAAGAAGTGCATAATTCAACGAACATAAGGCCACATGGTTCAAATGGTTAAAGGTATAAAGTTCAAATATTTCATTTTATAACACAGTTTTATGTAACTTTACTATTTAAAAAAAATGATCCTCGAGTTAAAAAGATTTAATATTACTTTCAACAAATTAAACCACGGTTTAAGGTATCCGGCCCGCACTTGCGAATTCTTTTCCATCATCTGGCCCTTTTCAAGAAACGCATGCCGACCCCTGATCTAGATCATCGAGTCGATGCAAGGATCACCGGCGAGAGGGTGAAAGGTATGCAAGCGACACGTGCTCGCTGCACCGTAGGTCTCCGTCGAAAAGGTTACGAACGTGCACAAATGATGAGTGCGACCCGAAGATGGATGATGAAATTTCTGATTTTCCCGATGACATTTAGCGCTCAACCCAAAGCACACGATATACTAGTAGGTCGAGAGGTGGTATTTATGACCACCATGTTTATAATCAGCCAATACGGCGTAACTCACCAGAGGTTAATGGATTAAAAATACTCGTAGGAACAGTAGTGGCTATGAGTAGTCTTTAGGGATCTTCATCTTAAAAATAATTTTAAGACGCTTTGATATTTAAAATGTGGATAAATAAAAGAAATTGGGTTACGCTGCTTGAAGAAGAACAAACAAACACATGTAGATGAACACTTTTCGGTATGATAAAAGTTCAGGGACCAAAGAAATTTTCAAATCCTCTCAATCATGAGCCTCATCAGGTCCGAAATGTCGGTAAAATGACCGGTTTTTGGTAAATTTCTTGATTTTGCATCCGTTAAACCAGTGGAACAACAATTACCCCACAAAAAATGCTATTTCAATCTGTTTTGAGCTGTTTTGCAGTTTAGTTGTGTAGTGTGTTAACTTTAGTTGTGTAGTGTGTTAAGGAATATAGTATTTAAAAAAATATATTTTGTGTTTAATGGCATCATGGGTTGTATCACGTTATTTATGATTCCTAGTTTTATCTGTAAAGGGTAGGTGCTCCTATAGTGGAGCTACACCAATAGTGGAGGTAGTGGAATAAAATCCTAGCTCTACGAAGAAATAAATACGATAGCGTTATTTATCCTTGTGTGAAATGTTCTTTGCTCTTTTACGGAGTGTTCAAAATATAAACCTTGCCACTCTGTAACATATTCAGGCTCCAAAATTCATATTTTCCAAACAGGTTGTACTAATATGATGGATTCCTTAAGAATTTTTCAGGAGTGCCATGATTTCCTTAAGGATATAAATCTCCGCAAAAAGCACTGGTCTATATGACGCTTTGGTCCATGACCAAGACAATGCATTTGTTTGAGTTATTTGGCCTTTCTGTTTTAAATATGCTTCAAAAATGAATAACAGTCAAAATATCTTCAGTATTTTCCAAGTATTCCAAGTACTACCACCACTATAGGAACACGATACCACCATTATAGCAACAACCGGCTAGGAAGAAGCGTTAGTGCCTTTTATTCGTGTGTTTTCCATAATAAACGGTTAAAATAGATATGATTTGAAGCATAATGGTGTTTCGATCAAAACTGGTATAAAAATGTAAAATATTCTGTAATAGATACTTGAAAATTGCATCATATTTTTAGTAACATGACTAAGTGCACCACTATTGGTACAGTTGCCCTAGCTCCTCATATTGAAATAAAATTTATTAAAGTTAATTTGTCACTGTTGATTCGATTTTTTCCGTATACTTTTTTTCAATTAAGAGGAAGTACAAACATTTATTATTCAACTTTGCTTTGCTATAAAAACGGAACGATGTAAACCCTTTGGCTTGTGACTCATTCTATTCTGACAGGTGCCTGCGATAGATACGACACTAATGTGACCCTACTGGCGAACTCCACTGGGCGGCAAAAAGGCGGCAACCCTTTTTAACATTGCGTAAGCTTTGAGATTAAAGAGACTTCTGTATAAATTAACGCGTGTGATCCGTCTGATGAGGTTGAAGACACTAACCATAGTGCAAAACCTCCTTAACCTTCACATGGGATCACCACCATCACCGTCATCATGATCATCATCCGCCGTACCATCTGACCAGCTTGAATCAGGCAACTGTCATCGCATGTCACACGGTGTTTGCAGGTGTTGATTAATTGTAAACGGTTGCCATTAGTGTCAGAATCTGGCCCGGGCCCGGTGCCAATGACACAGATATAGTACGGTTTGCCATCTGCGTGGGCCCACAAAGTAGAGCGACGTATTCCATTGCGAAGTGAGTATAGAAATAAATACAAAATTATTCAATTCACCGAAGTCCTTCGATGCGTGCGGAATAGGATCACGCCACCCTCTTGCCTGCTGGTGGTGACAGGCGGGCACAGCAATAGATCATACTGCCCGCTGACCACTGCACAGTTTGGAGCTAGTTTTTCCATTAGTCGATACATATGCACCGACATGGTAAAAAGCATACGCGCACGGTCAGCTTATGCCCCTGAATTGATGAATCTGTGTTGCCGATTCCCCGTCCTGGCGGGGGTGCAAGGTTAATGCGATTATGCGAGCACATGTAGGCCGCCGGGAGCATAAATTCTCCGCTCGAGCGAGAAGGTGAAGCCAAATATCATCGGTCAGCTGGTGGATGTTGTGTGTTGCAAAAAAGCAGGGAAGATGGGCCGTAGGGTAATTCCTTTCGCTTTTGCCACCGGGACACTTTTGATCGGAATTGGGTTTGAAAAGGTTAAGGATAGTTTTCAGGGTTACTTATGCGTTCAATAAATTTAAGTAACCGAGGCAGCTGTAGTTTGCCAAAATTTCGATTGGAGTATCCAACGCAAAGGAACTTACGAAACCCCAATTTCCATATCGTTGATCTTCCACCATGTCATTGCTACCACGTTGGTCCAGCTTCTATGCAGTTTTTAGTTCGCCCGATTGATGCCCATTTAGAGGCAGCTCAAACATGGCTTCGTCCACTTCGCGCATCATCCAACGCCGGCAGCGGGTGTCGTTCTGCTCTGCGCTTGACCCAGTGCCGTCGGCAACGGATCTGCCAGACTGACGGATAGATTAATCGCACCGGGGTGATCTGTCTCCACGCTCTCAACGCTCGAATCAAAGCTACATTTCGCCCGCTCCATCCTGTCCGTGGAACCATTAGACTGACCGGGTCAGCTGGCGTTTGATGGATGGATCAACGTCATGCCGACGCTCATCTTCAGTATCGACAGACTGTGGGTTGCGCAAGGGTGTTTACCTTCTGCTAAAATAAAAACCCCAACTCGTTCCGCCGTTCCGTGAAACGCTTTGTTTCGGTAACCGTTATTGGAGGCTATTTTTGGAGGGAAGAGAATGATACCACCTGATCCGTCTGTGGCAAAATGTCGCAAATGGAAGGCAGAGGAACGAAAAGAAAAAGAATCCCCACACAGGTCTTTGGTAGAGCGGTTCGTTTGAGGATTAATTTGCTAAAGTTGGGATTTTTTTTTACAACTCACTTTGTCAAGCAATTCGGTGTTGCGAAGTTTTGCTTTTCGTTAATTTGAGCGACGACAAGTTGCGCACGTTCGTGATAACATCGATGACCTAACCATGTTTCGTGTCATATTCAGTTAATTAAAAATTTGCCCATGAACTGGAATCACCATACCTCGATTAGAAAACACAAACATAATTAGACACTAGAAATAACAACTAAACATATCGTGATGCGATGTTGAAAACAGAGAAATCAATCTGCCATTTAATGTGAAATAAATTCAACTAATAAGTCATCGATATTTTTTAAAATCAGGCTTATTCACGTTACCGTTAAGGTCAACATAGTTGGCTCACGTTATTGATGTTTTCCCACGTTTTTGACGCCCTTAAATATTTAATTTCTGTGTGTGTCCACAATGAAAGCATAAAACCGTGTACGTGTAAGGGCAACACGTAAAGCTAATGATGGACAAATTGCTGTCCCCCAATAAAAAAAGTAAAATCTCAATGTCCAATCGGGGGCAATCATTACCCGATCGTAAAATGGAAATTAAATTTAAACTACCTCATTTTCACACGCGCTGTTACAAATGTTTAACGAACATTGAGCGTACGGCTTCGGGTGCGCTTTTGGTGGAAGTTTAAGGGATCGTAAACCGAGTGCATAATTGTGTGTTGCTTCACGAACGATTGAAGGGCGACCTAAAATCAGGGCTAGACTAACACTCACCCGCGAAATGATGATGCCGGCGATACTGATGCGAATCTTCGGTCCCTTCAGCAGCCGGTACCGCAGGTCGACGCCGTTCCAGAAGGACACGAAGTAGCGCTTGACCTGCACGTTGTCGCCACCGTGCAGCCGGTAGCCGTCGTAGTCGACGATGACCAGGATCTCCGGGTAGATGGTCCGATCGATGGCCCGCGAGCTCTTGTAGTAGCCCTGCGGGCTGCGCTTGGCGCGAAACCGTTTCTGCAGCCGGTCCGGTTCCATGAATGCTAAAAATATAAACATCAATTAGTGAAGATGATTGCATGCATGTTTCGCAAGTTATTAAATTTAAAGAGAAAACATAACCTTCTCTTGTTTTAGTACTCGAATATGTACTCACCATAATCACTTAGCTGATCGTTGTGCTCCTCGGGAGTCTTGCGCTTATAAATAACGTGATGAACACTTCCATCCTCCTCCTGGGAGACTTCGGTTGGCACTGGCTTTATCACTAGTTCATGACCTATACTACCCTCCTGCAAGTAGAAAGAAAAGAAAAACGGAGAAGAAAACATGTTAACTAAAATCAAACACTTGTCGGCGTCCTTCAACCGGTAAACATCGACTTATACAGCAAAGAGAAAACATTCGAAGAAAATCACTCAACGTGCGTTTTAAAGCACATCTCCAAAATACGTACAAGCGGACAACTGTTTCCTTTACTAGTGCTAGTCAATGGGTTTCCAAATAAAAACAGAATTGGGATGGTCCCACTGCTTTGGATGAAAGCATTAACATCACGAGCAGTTGGAGATTTTTGGGTACCCAAAAGGTTAATGGACGCAAGGGCATTCGTTGCCGACGCAAGTCGCTCCCCTAAAGTGGCTTTTGGCCTTTTGACACCGAACGTCCCACACGTGTGTTTGGCCGGCACAAAACGGTAATGGGTTTATGTGCAACGTAAAAATTAAACGAGCGTCTGTTGTTGCTTGGTTTGTCTTATTATACTGTCAACCTGTCGCAACCAGTGGGTTCATCGGGGAGGGTGCATTGTTTATTGCCCGCTTCGAAGGGATGCCAAAAGTAAATGGCTGATGAAGATGCGCTGCTGTTTTTAGGTAGAATGATGTTTTACGTGGTAAGCAACTCTCTTTGTGTTTGTCTTCATGACAATTACGAGTATAATGAGTTGTCCTCCCTTGTTTTATTAAGTTTGGTTTTTAATTAACACAATAATACCAACATACTGATCATCAATTTAGCATTTTAATTGAGTGTATAACCGTTATACGTCAAAAATATTCAATCGATTAATCGAATCACATCAATTTACCTTTTTTAAAAGGTTCATCGGCGCTCCCGATACGATCAGGGTTAGCCAATACAAAACCAAACACATGTTGTGTCCGAATCGCTCCGAAAAAGTTTGAAGGTCGCTCCAGATGCATCTAATCCGGAGGCGTGCGCCTTTCACATGTTTGTTTTCCAAACCCCCCTTTTTAAATGCTTCGATCGAGCATCATAATCCATTCGCCTTGACCGAAATCACCGAAAGCGCCATAAAGCACTGGGATCGAACTCAAATTCCCAATCCTACCCATCTCACGGTGACCTTCGGATGAGTATGCGCTTCACCCGGGAGACGTCGTTTTTCTCGATGGCGATCTCTATCGAACCGGATCGTAGACCAATTTGGTAACTCCCGGTCGATCGTTCGGGGCATCCGTGGGCAGGGCAGGCAAGAGTTCGATGGACGTTCGTGAGATGGTGGGATGCACCGGTCCCACCATGTCCCTCTCCTCACTTTGACTCCTGTCCGTAGAGAAGGATTTCGAAAACGTTTCGTTCGTCCAAATTAAAAATTCGTGCAAGAAACGGCAAGCGCATCCAGAACTTATATAACAGCTCGTCCCAGCCGGGGCTCGGTCACTGGGTCACCGGGGCGATTGCGGGACCGGACCGGTAGCCGGCAGAGCAACGAGCGAACGCTGTCCTTGTGGGCCCATTTGGGCGACCTGAATTGACCGGACCCGATCGCCGGAACGCGACTGGACTGGATCGAGCAATCGATTTATGGAAGATGGAGGTGTGAAAATGTGCACCTCCCTGTGGGACGGATCAAGTCGTGGGGAGGAACGTGGCGTGTCCGCTGGGATTATCTAACGCGGTCAACCGATGAGAGTGAGCATTAATGCAGCGATATCGGATGAATGCGCTTCGCCGATGGTCTGAGCACGATATTTGATGCAATCTATGAGTATTGTCAGGAGAATAGACGTCCTTAGTCCATCCCAATACGTATGAAGGTGTTTAAGCCTTTAAATACTTTGAACGATTTGTTAAGGACGCAGTAACATATCTTAAAATATAGTTCTTGAAATAAGCAATTTTATACAATGGAAATGTTAACGTGGTGTTCCAAAAATTCAATATCTACTGAAACCTTAACAATTTTAAAAAGAAATAAATTTGAAGATGATAAATACTTTTGGCTTTACTAAACCGCAGAGGCTTCTTAAGATCCTAACTCCTGAGTTTCTGATTCTGAAAAACTGATAGATCTGTCAAACATCTCTTTCGATTCGTACTGAAGACTCAAATGTGATTGAGAGCCAAATTTGTGTGTGTATATTTTTTTTAGTATAGTCCGATCAGCTGGACAAACCAAGGCGATGTCCAATATCTGAGGAGCCCATCAAACGGCCATAGACAGTTGACAAATGGTTCCACCTGCACTGCAATGGTGGAATGCAATTTTTGCGGTTATGTCCTTATTCGTGCGGCGCCTGTTTTCGGTCCAGCAATATGTCCCCAAGGCTTTAACGGGTCCCGCAGATAGCTATCTGGGCTCCGAGCGAGGTGGGAAAATTGCGCAAAGAGTTTTCATCCAGCTCGAGCCGCAGACCACGCTTGTCGCGATTGATTGATGCGTCCGTGCGAGCTTGCGTAACATCGGTTCGAGATGTTAGATTTTTCGTTCGACACAGGTTGAAGATTTCTTTTCTCGTGGCTGACCCTTGAGCGTTTTCCCGGGGGCTTAGACATTGTTGCGCAACGCAACGGTCCGATCAAATTTAGATGACAAAATGAGATAAAGAGGGCGCTGGAGGATCCTGCACGCAGCCGCACGTAGCAGTAGTAGTGGGAGTGTGCGATCTACGATGAACACAGCTGATCGGAGTGGGGCAACGGCCGAACCCGAATCTAGGCCAAAGGGTCAAGGGCCGAGGTGATCGCAAGAAGGATAAAAACGGAGTGCGAGCGCGGAGAAAGTTCTTTTCTATCGGGCTATCAAGAACGAAAAGATCACGTTGAATTTTTTAACTTTAAATAAAAAACGAAGTTACAAGAAAAGCGTAGAGTTCTTTTAGCCGGCGAAAGAAAGCCTGTAGCTTTGCAAACTATTTAAAAAATTCAACTTTCACACTACCTTTCGCGGAGAAAATTCGTGCGTACCGACTCGACGGCAAAGTGACCAGTGAGCGGTATTGAATTCGGAAGTTCGCGCGTGGCTGGCCCGACAGCATCCGACTAGTGGGCAGTGGCGGCGATCCGCGAAGGAAAGAAAGCGAAAGACAATAAAGTGCACTTGCTCGACCCGACGGCAGGATCAGTGGGCAGCGAAGTGCAAATCGCGTGCATAAGTTTAGTTCGCGAAGTTAAGAACAATGGAAGAAGAAAAGTGCGGTGTGTGCTCCGGCTTGACGAGGGAAGGCGTGGTAACGTGTGACCAGTGCGGCGCTTGGTACCACTTGCGGTGTGTGAACGAAGACGCCTCTGTCTTCAGCCGAGAATGGCGGTGTCCACGGTGCATCGAGGGGCCAGGCGACGAAACCACAACGGATCAGGGTCCCGGGAGTCCCTTCACGCTACGCCCCACGACACCGGAAGTTCCCATCGCAGCATCGTCGTCGTTCCGACAGTCGAACGTGGACGACACGATGCTAAAGGAGATCTCGAAAATCTTCAAAATGGCGATTGACGCAAATAACGAAGAGCTCCAGCGCATCGTAAAGAAAATGGCTGGCGAAAGCAATGGTGAAGAGATGGAGCCGGGTACCAGCGAAAGCCTGCATTGGAATCATCCACCAAGCTCGACGGTGACGTACCAATCGGCGGAAGTCGAACCGAGCAGAGCTCAACTCTCGGCGCGACAGGCGGTCTCCGGCAAGCTTCCCACCTTTGGCGGCAACCCGGAGGAATGGCCGATGTTTGTGGCCAGCTACAACGAAACGACGCGGGTGTGCGGCTACTCCAGTGGCGAAAATATTCTGCGGTTGCAACAAGCCCTCAAAGGAAAAGCGTTAAAGGCCGTGCAGTGTCGTCTGCGGCATGCAGCGAACCTTAAAGAAGTGATGGACACCCTCCAAACGATGTTCGGGCGACCGGAGATCATCGTCGATTCGCTCTTGGAACAAATTAGGAGAGCCCCACAGCCGAAGGCGGACAAGGTCGAAACGCTCATCGACTTTGGGTTGACCGTAGAGGAAATCTGTTCCACGCTACGAACGAGTGGTGTGGAAAATCGGTTTGATGGACCGATTCTGCAAGAGTTGGTCGAACGCCTGCCCGGGATGGTAAAGTTGCTATGGGGTCTTCATAGCTTACGCTAAAGACTGTGACGCTGGAAGAGTTCGGTAAGTGGATGAAACACATTAAAAACGCGTCCTTAATTGTTACAAAACCTACCACCACTTACCGCTCACCCCACGAGGAAAAGAAGCACGTAGCTCGTGTAAACGTGCATACCGTGGGAGACTCGAAGGCAAAACCGACGAAGGCAGCGTGTCCCTGCGAAGAAGGCGACTGCATTTCGTTACTACAATGCGAAGCTTTCTGGGCCATGCCAGTTACGGAAAGGTGGGACCACGTGAAAAGGAATAAGCTGTGCAAGAGCTGTCTCAAGTTTCACTCCTCCGCGTGCCGGATCATTCAACCCTGTGGGAAAGGAGGCTGCACACAGAAACATAATCGAGCGCTCCACTCCACAAATGATTCGAAACTTCGACCGGAAGCACAGATGACACACCTAGCAGCGGGAGGCGCTTTGCTGAAGTATCTTCCGATAAAGATACACGGACCGGGTGGAAGCTTAAGCACCTTTGCCTTGCTCGATGACGGTTCCAAAGTAAATTTGATCGAGCACGATTTACTGACGGAAATCGGTCTGGAAGGTCGACCAAGACCTCTCTGTCTCACATGGACGGGTGGTCAGCAGCGAACGGAGCATGGGT
>KE524854.1:1455266-1499551 GCA_000441895.2 Anopheles sinensis | reverse complement strand
ATGTCTGTTCTTACAATAACGTCGCTTCTAACTCATTTCGCTACATTTGCAATACAAAGAAAAGTAATTTGTGTGACTTATAGTGCCTCAGCATCTCATAATGCGCCACAGGGGGGTTCTCTTACCCATCGCCCGTAGCTTCGACCATACCTAACGGCTCGTGTAATTTGCCTGCGTATACGTGGCCGTTGTAGGAGTTGACCTTTCCCACGATACAGCCATAAAGAGGTGAGGAGCAACCCTTCAGGTTGGTAGCAGGCGCCGCACGCGAGCATCACAAGTGCGTGAGAATCACTTTCGAGCCTGGATCCTGGCGCCATTTCAACCGCGCACCGCATGTGAGTTTTGCAAATCCGTTGCGATTTCGACACCCGCACGATGAAATATGGAGCTCCGCCATCACGTGGAGTCGATCGTTCTCGCCGAGGGTAGATATCGGGGAGGTATTAGACCGATGAGATGTGAAGATTTGCAAAACAAGACGCTCCGCCGAAGTTCACCGAAGTGCGGAGCAAAGAAGACACTCTACCGTGGCGTTCCCAGGAGCCAGGGTAAGGGCAGCCGGGAGAGACGTCTCGTGACATGATTCATTAGGCGCAATGTGATTGAGTTCGAACCTCGTGATCAGAATATTATAATTGGCACGCTGGGAATAATTTGCACAAGGATAATGCTGCAGAGGTTCGCTGGAGCTCAAGAGTAGGGCGACAAGGGAGTCGACAATCACGGCACATCGGTGTCGCGTTGATGAAGATTACGATCAGTGCCAACTTGTGAGTAAACGTCCACACGGTCCTTTCCCATGCCGATTGGTAGATATCGATCGTGATCAGGATATTACAATCTACTCGAGGAGCATTCGTGTGCCTCTTACTTTGTAATAAATTTAAAAAAGCACCGTATTAGGTTCATAAAGCGATGTTTTGCGTGATGAATTAAGTCCACAGTATTCTTTGGCGATCAGTTAGTCCAGAGCTCAAAATCACTCGATGATCACCTTATTGCAACATAGGTCTTGGGTTGATTGCTCAGTAAATTCTGGTACTCTGATGTTTGAAGATATTTAGAGATCTTACCAGTCTTTTTTAAACTCATTCATAGTAATCACAGTAGTCAGGGTTCACAATCAATCGATAATCACCTTATTGCAACATAGGTCTTGATTACTCAGTAAATTCTGGTACTCTGATGTTTGAAGATCGATATTTTGAGATTTCACCAGTCTTTTTAAAACTCATTCATAGTAATCATAGTAGTCAGAGTTCCAAATCATTCTCTGATACAAATCATAGCAACAAAGGTCTTGAGGGCTTGAGGATTGCTCAGTAAATTCTAGAACTGTGATGTTTGAAGATCGATATTTTGATATCTCATCAGATTCTTTCTGGGCTCATTGTTAGTAGTCATACGAATTGACTCCTTACTCCGACTCCCACGATCAAGACCTCATTTTTCTTATGAAAGTATGCAGAATGTGCGTCAGCTAAAATAACTTTCCGATTAAAATAATCAACGTTCAAGCGATTTGCGTAACGGTAGAACAAGCTCGCGGCAGGTAACGCTATCGCTGACGACAAGTACGCTTGCAAGCCGTAACTGGACCACTTCCTTTCGCCCGCTCGATGAGGTAATATGACCACGGCGACATGGCGTAACGAGTCGCTGCTGGCGACCATTTTACTTTCGCCTCAAAAATCTCCTACACTGCGCGCATGCGTCGCGCACTGTTTCCTTCGTACGAGATTTGGTTTTTTGCTGCTTTGTTGTCGTGCCGGAGAAATGGCGATTTACTGCAACATCATTAAAATGCTATTATTGCTGTTGTTGCCCTGTGAAGGTGTATGTGGTATTTTGCTGCCTTTTTTCTGTGCTGTCTCAGTTTACTGCTGCTGCAAGATTGATTCCGAAAGTATGTTAAGGGCTGTCGTCATTTGTCGCCCGTACAGACCTACTGACTTTCGTGCATCCTCCCCGCGGCGGACATTCTCCACTTAAGCCTCACTTGCCCTGGTTTGTTCGCGTTTTTTTCCCTTTCATTGCTGTTTCTCCAACAAACTTTCAGTGCCCTCTTACGGATGCCTTTTGCGTACGGATTCTGCAGACGACGACCATCTCCCATGTTGGACCTGACTTCCTGCTCGCGTCCATTCCATCCAAATCCCACTATTTGTGTGAGTGTGTCTGTGCTTGCGTCCAATTAAACGATGACATGCCAGCCGGTGGTCGAAAAAGGGGGTAATGTGACACTCGATTTGCAATGCGACTTCTGCCGCATTTCTTCCGAGGCGCAGACACGACCGCCGGTTGCGCAATGTTTGTGGCGCGCGCGATTAAAATGGGCAAAACGTGAGTTCTCCCACTGACCCGGAATAAGTTCCGCTTCGCAATTCGAAAGGACTTTTCGCAGCGTTGGGGTTTTTTCGGTGACGATTCGTTACCTTATTTTTCGTTGCAGACATCGTTTGACATTCGGAGGATTGTTTTTCGGAAGGTTTAATGCCATTTTGCCATCAGCTCTGTGATGCGTCGGACCTGTGTTGTCTTATGCCACATGCAGTTCAATTAGCTGGCGAGTGGATGCAAGAAATGTGAGTGTCGTGATCTTGATTTACCTACGCATCTCGACCACTCTGTTGCATGATGATGGTCATGATTGACAGCACCTTTGCAGCAGCTTTTTTTTTCTTCGGGCCAACCACTTGTCGATTGTGCAATCGGTGGATCAGCGTCATGCACAATTAACCTTTTAAAATGTAGCTAATTATGGACGAAACCATCTCTCGTTGCAAGAGAGTGGCGCTCATTTGACTGCCGACCTGAAGTCGGGCTGAAACAAGTAAGAAACACCACTCGAGAGAACGCACTGGGGGTCAATGCTAAGGGGTCAGTTTGGGGATACTTTTTTTCCCCCATGCAGTAAAGGTTGCTGCATTTCCATTCGTGAAAACGCTCCAAATCGGTCTAACGCGTTGCCCGTTTCCAACGGTTCGGTTAATTGTTTCGAAACTACCGATGCGTCGATACGCCAACCGATGCCGGGAAACGTTGGTTACGGCGCGGCGGATGATCGAATCTAATCATCAACCCTTACACACCAGACGGAGGGGTACAGTCCGAGAGGTTAAGGCCAACCGTGGCCGGAGGTCGCGTGCATTCATTAGCGGCTCGGGATGGTCGGTTCGCAGTACAACAATGCTTCAAACCGGGCTAGAGGCGGTGTTGAGTGCGAGTTAATCTGCTGTCGATAATCAGCACCTCCTGGGCGATACGCACAGGTTTGGTGGATGGATAGCTGTGGGAACATTCAAGCCGAGCCTGGCAACGCTCGACAATAACCGCATGCCGTGAAATGTGCTCGAAAGGTGACTGGAGAAATCGTGGCTTTAAATCGATTACGCTCATCACTATTTTATCCAGTTTTGCATTAAATTTAACCGGCTATTTTTCAGGTTTTGAGGCTGAAGTATAGCTAATTTTAGTTATGTCAAATTTGATTACCTGTCCTTATCAAATAACTTCTACTCTATGCTACAGAGATGTATGGTACGAAATAATAACTAAAGGGTGCGTGACGAATGTTTGCAGTAAATTTTAAGAAATTATTGCTTATTACAGTCTCACAGTTTTCAAATAAAGATGATAGTATTGGAAAGGTTATTCTGTTTACTATAAGAAAAAAAACCCAAGGATTACTAAACGCAACGATATTGAACTAAACGAGCAATCGGTTGACCACCGTCATTGTATGTCGCGCCGGAAAAAGTGTACAGGATCAGTTTGTTTTGATTTTCATAGGTGCAAGTTAAGTATATAAAACTAAAACGAGCAAATATCCTGTAGTCTAACAGTTTTCGAATGCAGTTTAAAGATACCCGATCGAAATTATCGATTTTTTTTGTAACTGTACTGTTCATGTAGATAATGACTAGTTCTCTTGTTCGCTTCATAAAAAAAAACCTGTGAAATTTCTATTTCCTTTATGTTCCGCTGCCCGGTGCAAATTAAAATGTTTGCTTTCTTACTAAATAACCTTTTCAGCGCTTTCAAATTTATTAGATTATTGTTGGGCAAAGATTAGAAACAATTTCTTTAAATTTACAGCACAAATTCATCACGCACCTTGTATTCGCGAAAAAGAGAATACAACGAGAGAAAAGTGATGTTCGTACACTTTGAAACGTACACAAATGAATCTTCAAATTTGTACGGACATTTTTCAATTCTGTTGTAAATCCTTGTTGTCGTCTTCGAATTTAGTTTGGATTTTATAGGACTTTAAAGGCATGTTTTGTCATATTGCTATATTCATTGAACTAGCGTTATCCCTTTTCGAATCAATCTACCCTAGTTTCAACCCATTATAGGCCAACACCTAATCAGCCCACCAAAGGTAGCACAATAAATCTCCGTCGCGTTCGCACCGACTCGTAAATCTTACGAAATCGATCATTACAGCCAATTACAGCTCAATCGATTGGGTTGGAGTTGTGATTTATCTTCCTGGTTCCGTCGCTGCCGATGCCGAGCGGCAGGTGAGTTATGTTCAGGTGCACTTCGGGTTGGAAGCGAGTGAACCAGAAGGCTGTGGTTAACCCCCTTTTTGCCAGTGAAAGCTATCGGCGGCAGATCGACGTGCCCGACTGCGGTGAGAAGAAATTGTTGTTAAACAACTTGCTACGAGCGAGCGATATGAGCGTCCGAGAAGTCGGCCAGCGAGACGGTGGGATCGCTATCCATAACCTGTCCGTCGTCGTCGGTGCGTTACGTCATCATTCTACGGCCGAGGTAGTACTGTAACACCCAATCTCGAATCGATTCGATCGGGCCAGAGCATGGGGCCGGGTCAGTTTATCTCCGGTCATGGGGAACGAGTTCCCGAGCCTGCGGTACGGGAGAGCCTGGTTGCGAAAGCCACCGGTGCTCCAGTTCCAGTTTTTTGTCTTCGTTTGCACTCCAGGACCAGTTTATTTTTGCCATCGTGGTACGGATTCGCCTCAAGGTGACTCCAGAATGTGCACAACCCGTCAGATAAGGGCCCGTTGGTGTGGTGGCTGTTGCCTTTACCTTTCGGGAACTGGGGCGTGTGCTGCAGATACATGGCTTGCGGCATCAAACCCAACATCCTTGTGACCCACCGACTCCAGTCCAATACTCTGTCAGACCGCTGTTGATATCTTGTTTTATTCATTGGCGCTCCCTTAACCAACTTTTTCTCCTCCTTCTTTCCGAACTACATCTTCAGGCGTAATAAGCCATTTCACTTCGCTTCACTTTTGCTTTTCACACATCTTTTCTCCTTCACTGCACAAGCACACAACGCCAAAGAAAGTGAAATGGTGCTGAACCACAACAAACAGGTGTTAATTAGCTTCGGACTATTTCTCTCTTTGGCCTGCAAAGTCCGAGTGGTCTTGGGATGGGAGTGCGCTCCAACCAACTTAGGTTTGCGGAATTCAACGTTTGCCAAAATTATTTTATAACCTGAGATATGCAGCTTTTTCACGGAGATAAAAACAAGAGTTATCTAATGCGCTTATGAGATAACTCTGTTGGGTGCAGCATTGTAAACCGTTGATACAGCTATTTTTCATTCGTTGCTATCGTTTAAAGAAACTCATTACCAGAAGGTGTTCAGAGTATTGTTTCTTGTTGTGGAATACGTAAGGATATTGACATTTTCGATGATGAACAGTGCTTTGAAACAGTTCAAGATGAATTTTCGCCAACATATTTTGACAGTAAGCTAATTCTTAGAACCACTGTTAGAATGAGGCTACAACGGAGTTGCCATTTCCATATGAAATTCATTCCATATAAAATCGACAAACCAAACATAGGAATGTCGTTCGCTGTATAAAAGAACGGAAGGATGTGTTTTCACAGCTTTTTTGCTGGTGAGAAGTGAGAAAAGGCTGACTTATTTTTTGACGTTTCTAAGTCGTTGGTAACAGGTTTCATATTACGTGAATTATTATACACGTTCCTGGCAAAAGACGCTGACTTTCCTCTCGAGACTTTCCATTTAACGGCAAAAGGAGTAAATTTACAGGCCATTTGTCTTATATTATTATAATGTTCTTCGAAACCGTGTACAATATAATAGTTTTAGTCAATTGACATTGACCTTGACCAGTGTGCAATTTCATGTTTTGCTTGCTTGTTGGTGAAATATCATGTTACTTCATTCAAGGATTCAAGATCGATTTGACAAAAGAGTTATCACTTGCTATTAGCAATGTGTCGTGAAATGATGTCCCATAATGTTGTCTGGGTTTTCCGAGTCAATCCATACTCCCTCACGAATGCCGCCATCACTTGCCCAACATATTTCATCAGCAATTTACACTCCCTTGCTTGCTTTGGGTGTAGTAATGCAGAAAGCAACACGCCAGCGAGATCAATCGCGAACGTCTCCTTCAACAAGCTCTCGCCTTCGATTAGCACCTCACACGGTACGGTTTAAGCAATTGAGCAGCATGTTCGTGACAGCACGCGGCTTGAACTTGAACTACTTCTGTGCGCAATGCGTGCCGTGGAGAAAACCGCGGGTTTCCCGTGGTCAGTCCCGTGATCAACCGGCCGGCCATGCAGACCCAAAGCTCTTGCCCGCCCTCCTCTGTCAACCGGATCAAATGGTGCATATTTAATAACCACGGTGAAGCCAGGGAGCAAAGGAAACCTACCTTCGCGATTCGATTATCTTCGAGCTGTCTCGAGTGTCAGTTGATATGGTTTGGTTCGAGACATAAATCGTCATCTGCCAATTTTGTGATAAATTGTATCTACTAAAGCATCTCTCGCGTGCCAAAAGGATCAAGGTTGCAAAGATCGGGTGTAAAATGTCGATTTAGTTGCGCAACGCTGGCTATCGATGCATTTGTAATTTATTTCCAACGATTATTGCGGTGGATACCTCATGAGTGCGGTCTAATAGTCCTTGTTTTTTTTTTCTATTCAACAATATTTGCACTTTGATTATGCAAGATGGGTGTTGTCTCGCATCTATTGCGCTGGACTTCTCCTTAAGATCCGCTAAACAAAAATCAAATATCAACTTATACAATGATGAAGAAAACCTGTACTCGAGAAGAGCATCGAAGGTGCATTTGATTATCGGTACAAAGTTGGTTGTGGTGATCATTTCGATTTAACTACCACCAGTTATAAATATTTATGCACCTCACAAGCAGTTGTATCATCTCGGTGTGGTTATGACTATGTTTTTCTAGCGATGCAACGCCTAAAACAACGTTCATTTAATATCACTTGCACAAGTTTTTCTTGCTGTTACGCCCAGGAAATGGAAATAATACATTTAAATTCAATTACATTACATTTGTGAGAGTGCTCGTAAGTGGTTTGTTTTAAAAATCGACCAAATCTGGGTAAATCGTTCGTGCGTCGTTCGTTGCTTTTCTTCGTTCGAAGGAAAATAAATAAAACTAAGCTCCGAAACGCACCCATCAATCACGTAAACGAAATGCCCGCACACTCGCAACGCGATGCTGGCGCCTGGTCGAAAGTGTGGGCTTTGGAGTGCCATTTGCAGAAGTAGCAACAGACAAATAAAAACCAACAAACACTCCTCTTCTGCGCGCCCACGTCGCTAATTAGAAACGGCCACCGAGTGGTGCATAAATATTCATCCGAAAGGCCACCGCGATGTTGCACGCGATTGGAGCATTGGTTTGCTTTCGCTTTCGTTGAAAAACCTCAACTTTCAAGTTCAACTCACGGTCAGCCTCCACCTAAGGGGAGAGAAGGTGATGGTTCGGGACCAACGGGACTAAGCCGGACAACCAGAGATAGGTTCCAAGGCGATTGATATGTTCTATGCTTCGGTGAACTTGAAGCGTCCCGGACCAAGGTTCGGTCGCGCCAAAAACCCAGTCAGACACACCGAAAGACAGCCGCTCGTCGGAGAATTACCATAAATGCCACACCTTAACCATCCGCAACACGTATCCATACGGTTTGGAAGATTGTCTTCCTCTTCTTTTGGTGCGTTCCAAACATCCAGCCCGGGAGGTTAGACTCAGAGCGGATCACCATTCCAATCCATCACACACTTTTGCTTTGGCCGCGACTTTTCATCGACGAACAGGATGCGTGGGAGTGCCCATTTTGATCTGCACGATTCTCCGATTCTAACCGATTAGTTATGCGCAACGATTGATGGTGAAAACCAAGAACGCGTAGGAATGCATGTGCGTTTGTGTTGGCACAACCCTGTCGAGATCGTTGCCCCTTTCCGAATGATGAATATGCAGTTGGTGACGGAAATGAAAATGAAGATAGAATAGTTGCTCCAGCACAGATCAAAACGTGCCATACGATAGATTGGCATAGCCCAGGGGTCGGCAAAGTCCGGCACGCTAGCTGAGTTTATCCGACCCGTGAGAAAAATTTAGTGCAACATAGCAATTTCCACGTATATTTTCATTCGACTTTTCTGGTATCATTTTTTAATCATTGATTGTCCTAATATTTCTCAGAAAACTATTTTCGTCATTTTTATGTAACAATGACGCTTATCGAAAAAGGAGTAGGTTTCGCTAGTCGATCGATACATTTTTATTTGAAATGAAATATCGAATTGAAATATTTCGTCTCATCTCATTTAGAAATGGTTTTTACATCGATTTAAAATAAATATAACATCGTTTAAGGGCTCGTGCTTTTTTATCATATAGCCCCATTCAGGCAACACGTGCCGACCTCTGGTTTGTAGATACAAGAGTGTTATTTCTGTAACACGATGCTAAACATAACACTTCTTGTCAATTAAAAATCTTTGTTCGATAAAGTGTTTAACACATGTCAACAAGCCTACCATATTTGTTGCGGGTTAGTTCACATGTGAAAAAATCGAATACGCCGTGATCTCCACAGGCTAATAAGCATCTCGTCAATGCTTAAATTTTAAACGAGATGAAAAGTAGAGAACGTAAAAACCCAACGTTCAAATCATCGGCTTCCAAAATCATGTGCTAATGAAGCGCACCATTGACTCGTAAGGTCGTGACGAAGAGGAAAGAACTTCGCCTAGAATGATCGGACACTTCTTGATCTTGAGACAACGCACCATGAGGGTACTTGAACCTTGTTTTAAATCGTCGTCACGCCGCCATCCTATTTTCAAAGGTTATTTAAATTAGCTACCGTTGAGACTCATCAGTAGCTGTTCGATGAAATAGTTTCCATTTCTGAATAAAGATTGATGATTAAGTGTTTCAAAAGCGTTGTTGTTGAAAAAAGAACAAACAAGAAGGTGTAAATCTTATTCAAAAGTGATGAATATGCCTAGGTTATGTTGAAATACCTGTCGATTTGTGATAAGCTACTGGAGCACACTCATTCTCCCACGCTCTCCGGCAAATTCTTGGCTAGGAATGCAAACAAAGATGATGTTTTAATTAAGATCTTTGTTGTGTATGGGAAAAGATTGTAATGTGAGGAAATGTGTTGGCAATGCTGCTGCATTTGCTTTGATTTGTTTTTTACACATGCCTTTATCAGTGTTTTTTTAGAATTTTTCAACCATCATCACTCGTTAAACGTTTATTGACCTTCAATTTCGCTGGTTTGTTCATTTGGTGTCAATTAAATTTTCCAAAGCAAGTGATTTTGCAAAAAGTTTCTGAAAAGCTGCATACGCGGATTCACGTCAACGCACAAAATCGTGACGGCGATCTTCCGAAAATGATTGATTGGCTTTTCGGCAAAGGACGAAGAGGTGTCCGCATCGGAAGCAGCCCAAAGACCTGCCCGACATTGACCTCCATTCGTCGTCGCACGGCACGGTTTTATACAGTGTCGTGAGTTTGCGTAGGAATGGAATCGATTTCACTTTCGTTTCGTCATGCGGACGAACCTGGACAAACCAGTGCTGGAAAAGACTGGACGCACATAGTCCTTGGCACATCAAAAGGTACCGGGTCGGGTCGGGTTGGAGGGAAGAAAGCGAGCATGAATAAAGAAGCCCACCGAAACCGGTTGTTCCGGTGGCTAGAAGCGGAAGGCTTGAAGGATGACCCACTCCAGAGCTTCCTTGAAATCGATTATTTTGCGTTGCACCCTTCCGTTCCTTTTTGCGGTTCATTTTATTTTAATGATTTATTAATGGGTTTAAAATAATCTTGCATACACGTGTGCGCAGAATACAACCTACCGCAATGCGCTTAAAAGGCATAGTGCAGGGGAGAAATAAAAAGGACGAGAAGAAGATGGCGAACCATTAAAGGATCGGATGGCTTTTTATGCGCATGATCACTTTGATTGCACATCGCGTTGACTCGGAGGGTCTCGACAGCGATAATCGTTCGACACCGCGAAGGTTCTCCCCGGAGGTCCTTGAAGGGTGCTTATGCACTTGGCGAGCCGGGATGCCGGGTCGGTTGGGAACGCAACGCAACCGGATACCCGGTTAATCCCCAAGATCTTAAGCGACCTCCACAAGGATCGCTTCAGCGCAGGGAATCGAACCGGAGGCTTAGGTCTCGCACAACGCAGGCAGGCGACGGTGCACGCGGCAAACACCGCACAACAATTGATCATAATTGGCACGTCGAAAACGTCCAACCGAAGGTGAACCGGGTGTGGAGATGTTCGGTGCGCACAAGAATATCCCACCAGCGGCATCCGACTGGTTAAAAAGAATCGTTTTAGCATTTTTTTGTTTTTCGTCTTCGCCTTTTTGCAGCGACGCCGGAGGACACGCGTCGGCTTCCACGGCTCAATGTCGGAGGAAGCGGCTGCTCTTGAAATAGGTTATGGGCCATCCGGCGGGTCAGCAGGTCACGGAAGTGCTCGTGCTTCCGCGTTGCTTCTTCGATTTTCGTCGTTATTATTATTGTTAACTATTTCGTTCTTTTGTGCCTCACCGCCGAAAGGGCCACCCCGGTCCTACCCCTTTTCTTTCTCTCCTACTTGAGACCACACACTTAACCACTCTCAACCCTGAGGGGAGGCTTTGCGCAGGCGACGTACTTGAAGCGGCAGCTAAGAAGCATTATTATTTTTTCTTGATTCGATTTCCATTATTATTTCAGCCAGCCGCTCAAAAGGATGATCTTAAGATTGTTTACACGGGCTACTACCAGCAATTATTTGGCTTCCATTGGTGACCGACGAGGTGAACACTTCCTACTTCAGGACCAGGAGTAGGTTCATCTGAAGCCCAGCAATGGTACAGATCGCCCGACAAAGTGCCCTTCGTTGAATAATAATTTGTCGAACACGTGTACAACAATGTAGCAAACACAAAGCGAAGGGTCCTCGCTCGAGGGGTAATTCGATTCAGTTCTATTTTTACGTCCACGCTCGGAAGGTCAGCTATTTTCGGAAAGGGTCATGGCTGCATCGAAATACTCCGAGGCGAATGACGATGGATAGTTGTTTAACATCGTTGTCGATTCGGTGAGTGGAGCAAAACACTGATCTCTTGTGGTAATAATAAGTGTTACTCTTCCGTAATGATGGTGTGCACTGCGCGAGTTTGATACCCGATTGCAATTCTCTTCAAACCGCCTGTTTAACATACAATTATGAATTTCATCAGTTGCTTTTCCATTTGCAATCCATCATGGATGATTCACCATTCTGCGGTTATCGATCGGTTTGCTTACGCATCAGCACCGTTGCATGTAAAACCGGACCTTGAAGCTCGTTCGTTTGGGGCAGGAAATGGGGTCAAAGACTCGCAGATGGCACAACACCCTTGCAGGCCGAAAGCCGGAGGGCGTGTGCGCCAAGCCGATCGATTGTCAAATTTGTTGCCAAATCCGGTCCGATACAACGGTACGCAGTTGCAGCAAATTGACCGCCAATCGGTATAAGCATACACAAAAAAGCACACTCGTGCACAGCGTCCAACAGCTCTCACCCTCTACCGGGACCTTGACCACTCCTTTGGATGTTTTTCTCCTTTGAGGGAGGGTTTGTTTTGGTGTGGCCCGGTCCGGGGTTGGGTACCGTCCGTTTTCAGTGGCCGATAATTGCAAGCAATGAACAAATGTGTGTCCGTTGCCCAATTAGCATACCGAAGGCGTCGCTGATGCAGACCAACATGGATGACAACATTCCACCAGCGTGAAGCAATTGGAAGAAAAAAGGAGGTATGGTTGAGGAACTGGTGAGTCGAGTTAGTTTGATGTTCTTGAATTAAACAACGGAGGATGAAACGGTACTGTCTGATTGAACGGTAACCTTCGAACGAAAGTGAAGTAACCAGCAAAACTCGAAAAGTGTTTGCTACAGACAGTATGATTGTTTACCCCCAGAAGCCTACCTTTCATCACATCCAACGGCGATCGGCATTAGGGTAATCATCCGTATCCACTACCGGAGTGATTCACACATGCCCCGATGATGAAGATATTTTCAATCCGAGTGCTTCAACTCGCAGCAATCGAAGTGGCCGCACGCTGTTCTTTAAATATTCATCACGTTTCGATGGCGCACGTCGCTGCCTAACGCCGCTAAGCGCATTTAAAAGCGCCGGGAATCGACATGTAATTTATTGCACATGCGTCGATTGCAGTTAACGATTTAGCCGTGTTAATGCGAATTGTAGCAAACGGTATTTATTTCCTGTTCCACAGGCAAGCAGGCGATGTAAACCTGAGGTACATTTCAAAGAGTGGGTGACGTGAAGGGATACTAATTAAGATACCCGTGTTGTGAATTTCTTTTGAAATTTATTCTACACGCTTTTGAAAATTGTAAAACGTAATTTCTACAAATTTATTTAATTCAAAGCATTATATGAAATCATAGGGCACGTGAAAGAGGCTCTTGAACATGCGAAACTGTTAGATAAATTCGGTAAACAAGCTTAATATGCATTAGGATCAAACATAACAGATGGTGAAAGTGTACCCACAACCACTCGACGGTCACTCGTGCGCATCTATAAATAATTCATTGCGCCACAGCTCTTACGTGCCTCTGCAAGATCGACCATCGCGTCGGGCGTAATCATTGCGCACGGTTTGATTTTTAATCTGTTTGTTTTGCCGAGCAAGAAATGTTATCTTAGATAGGCTTATCGATCACCTCCAGAAAAACCTCCACGATCGCATCCGATCGCGTGTGCGACCCCGAAGTAAGCGAGCGTTTCGTGCCGGAGATGTCAAGTGGGAGAGATAAATTAATTTATTATCGACACGCAAAAACGGCCATTGATTGAAGGCGCACGGCGTAGTAGAAAGACGCTTCCCCATTAATCAGCGGCTCCGCAATGAAAGGGAAATGAGCACGAACGGCTATACCGGAGACCCTGAGGGGTCACTCGAACTGGGAGAAGAAAGGCACGACCCACGGGTTGGCGTCTGCCACGACCCCTAGGATGGCGACAATTAATCATCCATTTCGCGAGTCCATGCAGACGATGCACAGTATGACGGTGCGAAATGTGAGACATCCCTGTTTTTATTGCACGTCTCCCAAGGATCTGCATGGTGACGAAGGCAGAGAAATGTGCAACGACGTCGTGGTGTGGAGTTGCGGTGTAGTTCTTAACGCATCGCCTGGAGGCCAAAGGTCAGATGCAGTCCGTGGTACCAGATCCATTAGTCTTCCGCCACGAAGGATCACTTCAATGCCTGCCGACGGGAGAACTTGAAGAAGTGCTAAATGGTTCGCCCCCTGCACTCGGCACGATTAATTGCTTCATCAAAGCACCAACATCCAGTCTCGAGGATCTAGCCTTGAGACCGTAGCCCGAGCCCACCATTATCGGGCTATTTAGGGAAAGATGAAGATCTTGTAAGATCGATATCCGGCCGGGCAGCTCGAGACCGCCGGTCTGCGCGGGTTAATTTGTAGTTCCGCACGCCTTTAATTTCCTTGATGGACTGAAAAGTGATGATAAAGTACGGCCCAAGGGTGCCGCGGTTAAGAAGGGTTGTGCGTTTCCTTCTTCTTCTACAGTCCGGGCCTTCCCTTCGCTTTAGGTCAAGGATGCTTTCGGAACTCGGTGAGAGAACACGGTTCGGGCGAGAGGTTAGACGAGGTTTCACGTAGTTTCACGTTTACCACGGAGGTCGCGGGTCGCGTTCGGGTTATTTGGGGCTGACGATTCCCCATGAGTCAGCCGGTCGTTGGTGCCCTCGTTTGATTGCGATCGGACCAGCGCAACCGCACTCCGCGTTGCGGCTGGATGGGATTTTGTTTCACGCCGGATAAACCGAGCCCCGGAGCGAAACCTTTGGAGCTGCGGTTATGATACAACACAATGGTACACTCAAAGCAGCCGTGAATTATTGTGTGTCTGTCCGGCTGGTAAACAGCTCCCTCATCTGACTTGGCAATGAGTTGCCTCAAATTATAGGCTCAAATCTTCATCCGCCGCCGCCCGGTTTACGATGGCACAATCAAACCGCGCGACAAATATCACAACGCATTCGCCGTGGTTTGCCTCACCCTGCGAGGGTGTTCAACCGAAAATACCCCAAGCTTATGGCGGCATATAAAGGCTGTTTGTTCAACTCACTCATTGTAAACGGTTTCTCTCAGGCGTTGAAATTACAACACGGTTGTACGATCATGTGTTACTCCTGTCACTGAACTCTGCCAATACAGTAGGGTCTTGTACTTACCATCATAAGATCTCCACTTTCCAAATGCTTTCGCATCAGGACGGCCGCCATATTGTCCTCATCCTGATAGATGTCACCGAACGAGTCGGCAGGTTCTGGATCCTGTAAGACAAGATAAAAAGATGGAAATTAATTATCTAAACAATAGTTCAGCAAAAAGTTGTTACTGCCTTCTCAATACTCCAACAACAAGAGATCAATTCAATCTATCAACTACAACTCCACCTGTCATCAAAGTCAACTTGGATTTGATGCTCTTCCATCTGTGACTATGAAGAAGGTTGTCAAACGTTTGTAAGCGCAGTCATGGCACACTTCTGTGATTCCTCTGTCGTAACATCTATCGACCTTCCTCATTACCGAGCAGAGAAAGTCGATATCGGTGTTCTGGCGTATTGACCATCTAAATGCCATTCCTGAGCCATCGTTGCGTAACGCCATCAGTGAGCTGTCGTGACTTCTGCGCCTCGGGGGCATAGATATTCATCTTACATTTATGATGTCCTCGTCACATAAACAAGCGGGTCTCGGACGAGATCACGTTCCGGCCCAACTCGAATTGCATCGGAAATACTGTCCTTCGACCCGGTAAGCCAGAGGAAACTCTACCTTGTCGCGTAATTCGAAACGGGTGACTGACTGACTGACTGACTGACTGAATAACTGACCGTCCTAACGTGCGATGAACCGAACGACGACAAGATGGATCGTCGATTCTTACCATCTCGCAAATGTGACTTTGACGGGACGCAACAGTTTGACGTCAAAGACGGGTAAGTAGCTCGAACGCTCGTCCGTCCGTCCGTCCGTGGGTTGATGTGCAACGAATTAAATGATTTAGTAACATTATGGGTCATTCCTGTGCGAGGGCAATGGCACGTTGCGCAAGCCGGCACTTCTCATAAAGGAAACATCGTTTTGAACAGTGGCCTGTCTAGGACGCTTCCTGTACGCTACACGGAGCATAGAACTTTGCTTCGTGAACCAGTTGACATTATCTT
This sequence comes from Anopheles sinensis, assembly GCA_000441895.2. Classification (NCBI taxonomy): domain Eukaryota; kingdom Metazoa; phylum Arthropoda; class Insecta; order Diptera; family Culicidae; genus Anopheles; species Anopheles sinensis. The sequence goes on along the minus strand of KE524854.1, from coordinate 1,483,950 downwards.
GATGACTCCAGTCCATCACGTGTAATTAAGAACGCTGGTTATAATTTTACATTCATCAAATGTCGCTGTCTAGCTTCCCAGTGACGTCTGCAGACTGGTATACGTTTTTCCGGCTGGATGAATGCGCGTCATGAATTTCGGAAACACGTCAAGAAAATATGTTCGATGGTTTCTTAACCTCTTAAGAGTCGCCACATTAAAACGAACTCATCTAGCGGATTTTGGAATGGACATTGTAGCACAAACAAGTGAGTCGCCCTTTGCAGCATCACGATCGAAGAAAAGTTGACTGACAGCACCCAGAAGTCGATTCGATTGTATGGACCCGGATCTGGAGGTACTGCAGAAATTCGCCGTGTTAAAGGAACGGTTTGTACCCGAGGCGGCTACCAATTACGAATCCCTTCAAGTGAAGTCCTCTGATCGAAACATTTCACTTTACTCCAAGTCCTGAGCCGGAGCTCTTTCACTTCCACTGTTTGGCTATGTTAAGCCTGTGAATGAAATTTGCTGGTTCACGAAACGTTTCGCTTAAAACTCCACTGATGAAGCTATAGAGTAGTGGACTTAGTTGTATAGGAAACGCCGGCCTCACAACGTAAGACCTCCGCCTTGAGACCTCACAAAGCGCCACGACCAATCGCTCCACAAAAGAGCTGCCAGCCACATCCGGTACGTCAACGTCACAAAGCAGCTGTGAACTTGACATTTTGCCCTCCCTTCATGACTAGCGGTCCCTGCCGCTTCATCTGGATCATTTCCCTCAACTCGAGCTCGAAAGCCTCGGCCAATATGTCCGCCGTGGAGACTTCCTAGCAAACAATCGCAAGCTGGCCGCGGGTAATTATCCGCTCCGCTTTTCCGTTAGATGAAGCCGCAGCCGAGTTCGAGTTACATTCGTCGCCACAATTGAAACACTTTTCCTTCGTCGTGCAACTGCGGGTCGTGCAATAAATCGTGACCGGAGCGCCGGAGAACGAAGAGTATATCTCGTTAGCCAACGTTCCAATCCACCCCGCCTATTGAGTTGAATTCTCTTTCGTTTATTTTTGTCGGAGCAGCCAACTTCCCGTGTTCCCAGCTATTTCCGTCCTAACAGAAAACCGTCTCGAGCAGAAAAATGTCTTAAAAGCAAAACGGTGCATTGCATTGTGCACGCACCCGGGGGTCTGTGATGTTTTGCACGAAAAAATGCGACCTGATGCCGATGCCGTAACACTCTCTAGCTGCCACAGATGCCCTCTTCCAACGGATGAGATTTTTTCTTGAGCGCCACGCGAAGTTTGCATTTAAAAGTTTGCGTTTTTCCCCGAAACCGAAAAGTCTATGAGAAAAATGTCACGCCAATGTTCGCGGCGGCACCTGATGCGGGCCTCCCGAAGCCGAAGCGTTTGCTTTTACTTTCTTCCCAGCTAGGCCGTCGCAAACCAGTATGGGCACCCACTCCAGGTCACACGCCGGCATCAGCTTCCTTTTCTCACTTCCGCAAATACAACGAAGAGGAACCCCGTGGGACGGAATGGGCACAGAATATGGTTATGGTTATGGTTCATTTTCGTTTTCACGAACCGTTCGCCGAGGCCAAAATGGCGGAAAAATGAAGCCGTAAGGCAGGCAGGGAAGGGTAGTGGTGTTGCACATTGAAGTCATCAACATGGTGTCGCTTCCGGTTGCAATGGCGCAGAGCAATCCGCAATGGTCTCGATATGGGTCCGGTTTTTCCTTGCCTTCTTCATCGTCTTCGGCTTCTCCCGCCTTCGGCCGGCTGCCATTTTCCCGGCCCGGAGAAGGAAGCACCTGTTACCGCACACCGGCGTGAGAGGTTCCCATCGCGAATGGCCTTTTCCCGCTCCATTCACCCACCCCTTTTTCAACCAAAACGGCGCCGAGTCGGTGTTGTGTAAAACAAATCCGATAGACCGAGCGACTAATTTGCGGGAAGGCAATCCGATGGTGGCGCGTGTCGGAACCGGAAAAAAATGTCAAACTTTTCTCAGCCACACGCTGTAAGGCTGAGGGTCGACGTCACGGACGCTGGTGGTTGAGTGTGGCTTTAGGAGAGTCGCGATGTTTCGTATTGTTTCGTGATGTGACGGTTTGGTGGCGTATGGATTGATTTTCTCTTTTTATTCATCCAATGTGGCGTGGATCTCGTGGTAAACAACTTCATGACTGTACAGTTCTCTCATTAAGTATAATTTCTGTCTTCTAAATACCAGCAATCAACTCACTCACGGCACTTTTTAGATGCTTATCAGGAAACACTTTATCGGGCAATAATTAACACATTCTTATCAGACTGGCGATCGCTTTTGTAAAATTACGCCATTGACAAGCGTCTCAAATTACATCGGAAAACGAGTACCACACCATTAACATATGATATTGTTGCAAAACACTGTTTGTCGATTGTGCCCAGCATTCTTCGGTTGCGTGTTTCATTGACACTATCGTAAGGAAACACATGTATAACGATCCGTCAACAGCTGTTCTCGACTGTGATATCTATACACCCAACCCATGGTGACTCTATGGTTCCTTATAATTAACACAAAGCTTCGCAAAAGCCATAAATAGGCCAGCAAGTGTCCGGTTCTTGGTTGCAACTTGCTAAGAACTGTACGTGGCGTGTGCTTTGTCTTTTTCCACGGGCATGTAATTGACATTGACCAACTTGACCAGAGTTGGAGAATAAATTGGTTCACTAATAACACAATTCTACTCAATGTCGACCATGTTTAAGTAGTGCACGTCACAGTGTGATGTTTACGTTGCACATACCGGGATCCCATTGGGGGTTGCCAAGTCTAGTGATCTACATTTCCTAGTTACATTATGTAACGGCAACTGAACGCTGCATGTCCTTCACATTCTAATCTGACACCAACGTCAAGGTCGAACGTACCAGACGATCCTCTGGGCAGTTTGTTTGCAAACTTCAGTCGGCATATGATGAACGATCAATCATATTTAATGCTAATTCCGGAACGCCCGGAGGAAGTAAAAATGTAACAGTTTCTAGTAACAGATTTTCCAACAAAATGCTGGATCGTTAACAAATCTCTAGGCGCCTCGTTTGTTTGGGGGACCGCCTGATGTATGACTGTAAGGTTTACCTTGGCCGCTAGTGTTCTGACTAACCGAACGCAGGGGCGGTGTTAGCGCCTCTCAAGGCCTGTTCTGCAAACCTTCAGCTTTCCCTTCTCCGCGCTAAAGTGCAGATATCCTTTGGCACCTGCCTGGATGGCATGGATACCGCTTGCCTCCGGAACGGGTTTCGGTGTCCACCACGCAAACGATGCAGACGATTGATTTATGAGTAATTCTATTCAATTCTACACGAGCGAGCACTTGACCAGCTTGACGACCCGAAAGCCCGGCTGGATGGACAAGAACGCTGGCGGAAACCCGTTCTATCGGGCGTTTCCTAGTAGAGGGCGAGGTGCCACAGGGCGAGGTAACCCCGTACTCACTGGCACATTCTACATCGGAGTGTTTCAAGAGTTAAGGTCACCGGCGGCGGCCGCTTCGTCAGCAACGTCAAGCTACTGAGTCAAGTGTTTTACAATGAGTACTAACGCGCGCGGACCCGTTTGAGGTTTTGAGGTTGTGTTTCTTGCTGCATCAAGACACCGGACACTTGGTCGCAAGGACGCATGTGGGAACCGTGCATTATTTATGGATGCATTTCCCCGCAAGCGCACCACCCACCGATCACCGATCGGGTCGACATTAAAGAGCTGGGCTGACACTAGGAATGCCGTTCGGTTTGCAGAGCAGATGGAGAAGAGTAGCAAGTGTCGGAAAGGGGATTTCTTGTACACCGGACACCGTCATCCGAGACCTTAGGCAGAGAGGGAAAAAATAAACACACAAACAGCCAAACACCGGATCCACCCGAGTTCGCGTATGTGACACATATGCTTCGCTATCTGAATATATCATTTTTGCCAACGGTTTCAGTTTGTCACACAAAGTAAACGGTACGAGTTGCTTTTCTTTTCTCAATGCAACTGCTCAACAATGAATTGCGCGAATGCCCAGTAGGTAAAGGTACAAAAAAACACACACACACAAAAACATGCCGTCAAGATAAACAGGCGCCAATCGACGACGAAACGAAACGGAACCGTTCCGGTGCTCAATCAACCGCGGAACGTTTGTCGATTTCGCTCAACGGCTGCCTTGTGCAACCTTCAGCTGCTGCCTTTTGCCTAAGAGCCGACGGTGCAGCCTTTCGGAGGCCACCGGGAGCAGCGCGTTGTCGTTAGCTTGGTAGCTGCATAACCGTCAGCTGAAATTTACAATATGACCAACCGGTTGGGCGAATGGTTTGACATAATGCGTTTCCGTGGAGGAACGGGGCGTGTGTGAGGAAAGTGTGCGAACGTGAAGTCGATATAGCCGTTTGCTTTATAGGCTTTCCGGCGAATGGGCATGAGAAGGGATTTCTTTTCCAATCTACAAAGCTATAAAACAGATCCATTTTTCGAGTCAATATATTAGATACGCTCGGTTTTAGCACCTCTAAGATTTAATGGACCGTGGAAAGTGTGCCAAAATAGTGTCCACACAGAAGTGTCGACCGTTTCCCGTACGCCGCGTGCGTGTCTCAAAAATATCGATAAACAAACGCTCGTTCGCTGACCTTAATTTATATTTCGAAGGAAATAAAAAGGAAATGGATTTATGCGGAATATCTCGCGAGCGGAAGAACCGTCCCCACATCACACGCATCATGCGAAACCTTGGCCGGAACGTCACAAACCATGGCTGGGGTGGCTTAAAAATAACTCTCGCCAGCGATGACAACGCGTCTCCGCTGATGTCATCGAGATGCAAGGCCGCGACCGGGTCGGCCTCATAATATGATTCGACGACGCAGCGGGAAAGCCGGCCGTTCGCAGGTGTCGGCTCGGTTGGCGGAAGGTTGCGATCAATCATCGAAAGTTTCGGGGATTGTCAGTGTCGGTCCACAACCGTCCATTCATGTGCGCTCCATAGTTCCTACTCCATCAAAACCCCGGGGGAGGCCTCTGAGTCCTCGCACTATAAACAAACTCTAATGACATGCGACATGCGTGATGCGTAGACGTCCAAGCGGGTCATGCCAGTCCTTGGCATTAGACCACCTGATCTGATCCGCTGGAACTGATGAAGATTGATGTTGCGCGGATCGTCCCGGAAAGAAAAGTTAAGTTCGCTCGCCGACCCTCTCAAGCTTCCGTCGCCTCACGGAATCGTCGCCTCGTGGACATGCTTCGGGGGAGGGAATGTCGACAATCTCCAGGTCTAGTCTGAAACCGGAATCGAACGACATTCGTCGCCCTTCCTCGTCTTCAGCGTCCGCAAAGCTTCCGCAGCGAAATTGGACCACTATTCAGCTCGTGCGTCGAGCGCGTTACCGGTTGGACATCACCGCTCTTAGCCACTTTTGCTTTCCATCGTGGTGGAAAGATGGATGCAACACGATCGCCGTTACGATGGCGCGTTCGGCTGTTATGAAACTGAGCTTCTGGAGCATGGATTGCCCTTTTCTTTTTTGGTATTTCCTCCATCGACCGGGCGCCGCTTCCTCGTTCCGTTTCCAAGCGAGATGGCTGGCGAGCCCATAAGGGAAGTGGACACTAGCTTCCGTCCTTCCTTACTGACATACTAGCATAAGCGGTTTGATTTCCTAGTTTGAAGTAACCGAGAAGTTACCTCTCTTTACTACTCTTTTTCATCTCTTCGACCAAGAGAACAGGTTCAGTATGTCATGGACGTGATACATGCGTGAAGTACACCCAGGGTAATGTTTGATCGTATCTTCAGATGGTCCTCTATAAGAACTTGCCTTTCCAAAACGTTCAGTTTAGCATCACCATGGTTTTTGTATCACATCACAAAACCGGCTTAATGTTTCCCAATATCGACCCCAGCAGCTGGTCCCTACACCAGATTATCCATCCATCGAAAACCCGAACGGGTTACGTAACGCTGGAACGGGCAAATAACAGCCGTTCGACTCGGAACCGACACCGAAATTGGTCGACGTTCGGAAACGCTTCCGCAGCGAGCGTGTCAACCGCGTGTTCGTCGATGCCGTTCCGTTTTGTTTCTTTCGGTCCTCATCGGGTTTCAATCGACCATAAAACTACTGTAAAATGGTAACAGAAATGGGGCCTTTCGGATGCGGTTGAAGCTACCGGTGGTTTGTTTCGGCGGTGGACCAATAATTCATTAGCGATGGAGGCAAAAAGAGAGGTTAGTATTTCCACTCCGTTTGGGAAGGGAAGAAAATAAGCGATGCCGACGAAAAAAAAGGTTTTATACCACCTTATTAACGAGGTACCTCAATAACCACTTGATGAGGTGGTGGGATGTCCGACCGCCTATGGATTTTCCCCGTGGGGGCGAACCAGACGAAAGGCAAATGGTTCATGCGACGGAAATGGTGCTGCAAGCGCAGGGAAAATCGTTTGCCACACGGAAAATTCGAACCAGGGTATCTACAAGGTGCTATAAATATATGCCAACCGCCAACGATCAACGTGGGAGTCTTGAAAGTCCATGTTAAGCTATCGAGCGAGCGTAAGCTGTCAATGGAGTTGCTCTCAACATTGATTACTAGTGCCTTCGGAAAAGACTCCCACAACAAACTAGCTGGCGCGATGTTTCGGTAGCACAGTTTGTAACCTACAACTATAGCAATATACCTATTCTATCTTTTCTCCCCTTGTCAAGATGGCGTAAATGATAACGGGCTTCAGAGCCCCATATCGGGACAGGCTAGCGTGTACCCGATCCCCTTACGGCACTTCAAGGAGAAAAGTGGCAATGTTGAGCCGTGCTACCGATCGATTGTTTCCGGGGTGGAAAGGGTAAGAAATCAGACCGCCGCATGACTAACTAGCGTTACGTGTTTGGAAAGCCGCTCCGGTGGCCTACTGCTGATCGTAACTGTCAAGAAGGCACCCGCTGAGATGTGGTTCCAAAATCTTGTTAACCGGGGTTGCCTTATCTTGATCAGGAAGCAACAACAAAGCACCGAGTTTGGTCGTGGCAGTGCAGGTAACCGATCTATAACAACTCTCGGTATGGGGTTTTGGTGTGAAGCATGATTTATGATACCTTTTCAATGAATTCACATTGCAGCTTTCTAACTCACGGGTATTTTTTACCATGTTAAAAATTAGAAAAGCCAAAAATAATTTTGATCAGAACCCTTCTAACTATGATAGAGTAGGAAGATAATTAAACGGGCTTGAGTGGTATTGGGACCGCTATATGTTTTCGAAAGCCCGTTGCTTGAAATTATCCTTTCATTTTCACTCGATAACACATCACCATACCACCATAGAGATTAGTTCCATTTGGTTCGGAACCTTCCGGCTGTAATAAATCTTATCACACCCTAGTTCTTCGTCGAACTCTTCCCCAAACGAAAAAATAGCCAAGTCGCAATAAATACTAAAAGACGCTTTGCTCATCGGATGACCGCTCAAAACGGTGCTGAAATCTGCACTCATATGCTCCTCCCCGGTCAGCCCCGTTGTTCACGGGGGTTCGATGACGGTTCTCATCTCCATCGATAACTTCCGCGTGCATTAGTTTCCCTCCCTATCGTTCCCGCCCCGAAGAGCGATTGCTTTGTAAGTAACCATAAGATTGATACCGAGATAAGCCGAAGCCACGCCGAAGGCCATAACGGCCATAAAACAAATATGTTTGGACACCCGCGTGCGCGTCATCGATCGGCAGGCAGGCAGGCAGGCACAGAACAGGCAGGCAGGCGTTGTGTGTTGTTATTTATATTTGCGGGCTGGGTTTTCGATTTGTGATTCATTGGAAATTTTCGTCCCAAAATCGATCAACCGAAACCGAAGTGGCAACAACCGCTATTAGCATAACACAAATCCCACATCAAGTGTGAAGCGCCTAAGCCCTAACCCTCCGAAATAACGACGCTCAAGGTTCGGATATTGGGTTAGGGTGTTGTGCCTTCCGAACAGGGGAGCGGCTTGGTCTCAGGATATGGCCTCGAGAAGCTGCCGTTTGGCCCGAGTTGTGGATCAAAACATGTAATTTATATCTTCCCGTGTCGTGTGACCGGCACGTCTAGTTGCGTAAATATGAGTCAAACTGAACATAAATCTTCGTCCTCCGCCGAACCTGGTCGGACAGTGTTGAAACAATGCGATCTTAACTAATGAATTAGAATGTTTCTAACTTTTTTTCATCCTTGGGAGCTGTTGGGAAACCGACGAGCGGACACTTGAATCAACACCTCAACCGGGGTGGTGAACCTCGCCAGAGGTGATGATCACGAGACACCCTCGAGATTGGTCTGTTACTTCATTCACTAGACCACGACCCTGATTCGCGAGACTGGACTGCCCACCTGATGGTGCTGCCCCTAAATATATTCATTCACCAAAGATAATCTCCCGACCGTTCGGCCAGGTGCCGATGGTTAGGAGATAAATCTCTCAAGTCCTTAACTGAAATCGGACCTCCGGGGGACCTGCTGGGTTTTATTTCTAGGCTACAAATGCCTCCATTTGCGTGTTTTTCGCTTTGTTCTTTCGACTCAGAGCAAACAGCGAGCCACGCTGGACATGAGCCTCAAGCCATGATTACCATCATCATGAACCACCCTTGAACCACAACACCGTGACGTTCTCGACAGGCACATGCCCAAGTTCTTAAGGGCGCAAGAGTTCTCGTTCTCTCATGTCCTCCGCAGGCAGCAGGTGTTATGAGTCGACTCTTGCCCCAAAGGATGTAGTACCCCACGTGGTGTTTGACAGGAGTACATAGGAGGTACTGTTCTTGCAGGGCAAGCAACATTCTTGCCGGATGGATTAGAACGGTATTTGAACAGCAACTAATGAATGCAAATCAAGACGAACAAGCTTTAATAAATCGTCCGGTACGATGTGTTAACTTCAACGTCATCTAATTTTAGCAGCACGAGGTCAACCGGGGTTGCTCCGGATTCTGAACCAAAAGCATCCATTACATTAAAATCAGCTCGTTTGAAAACTATCATTAGAGCAGCGGCCAATGGAACTCGATTTACATCGATCTGGTGGAGCACCAGAGGAGAAAAAAACGACAGCGACCACCTTTTTCTAAGCAATCAAAACATTCCACGGACGTTCTGAAGCAAGGAGGCGACAGTTGACCACCCAACGCAGTGCTCATGCGGTTATTTTGCTTCTGTTTTTAGTATTGTCAAACGCATAGACCAGAAGTGCCCCGTTTGCGGTCTTGAGAACGAAGAGAACACAAACAGCAACGGTAATTTAGAGCACGTTCAAGTTCGAAGAGGAGGCGAGCTGAATTATTTAAATTATAAATTAAATCAAACTCCCGCGCTACCCACACGGTAGCCACCTGGCGGCGGCGCCCAAGTGCTGAAATAAGCCGAAGGCGACCGGGCGTTATGTTTTGCATCTCCATTTGCTTGCAAAACCGTCCGTTTTGTCCGGATCGTGTGAAAATGGCATTTCGGGCTCGATATTTAGAGCAAACCCTCTCCCCTGTTCCGCCACCCTGGTTGTCGTTGACGAGAGTAGCCCGGGTTTTTTGTTGTTGTCGTTGTTGCCCTTAGTAGGGTTGACCTTCAAACTAATTACACATGAGTATGCCACCGCTCTGTGGCGCACTTGAGACCCGGCTTGAGCGATGCCAAGTGTCGGCAAAGTGTGCAATCGATCTCCCTGCCACCGTGGGCTACCGTTGTAACCGTACCAGCTTGTCCGCCGAAGAATGGCAGCTGGATTCGTAAATCAATCGGGGACGGCACCTGAACCGGGCGATAGTGGTAACCGTTGATAGTGACGAAACGTTGCTAATTAGTATGCATGAAAGCCTGAGAGCTCCGCAAATGGCGGAGTCGAGGGGAGCCTTCTAGACGCAAAAAGGGTTCGGAGTGCGGGGAAAACAATTCACTTCCATCACAGGGTGGGCTTTCGACATCGCCGCAACTCCACGGCCGGAAGCGGTGTGATCTGCGTGTGCCGCAATCGGTTCTTAACGACCTGACCTGAGGACCACCCGAGATACGTTTCTAGATGCAAAATAAGAGGAATCACAATGGCACTCAGGAGGTGTTAGTTTATCGACCGGAGATTCGACCAATCGAACACAAACAATTCCTTCGACGGTGTATCATCAGCACCTCTTGAGAGCTCCAGAGTTGCCTCATCAGATCTCTGATGAAATATTTCACAGACATTGCTAAATTTCAACTACCGGCAAGGTGGTACGTACCTCATCGTGAATCTCCTCATAGACCAGCCCCTGCGTGGAGTTGGGATCCGAGCGGACGTTCCACATCCGCAGCGAGTGTGCACCGCCCCGCAGAAGACCTTCCGTCTTCCGTAGCGTTAGGTTGACGTTTTCACCGAACGCGTCGAACGACACCCGGTGCTCGGCCATGTCGGCTATGCTGATGCCCGCCGACTCCACCAGTGGCTCGATGGTGATTACGTCGTCCTGCTCACTGTTCAGCACTGGACCAGCCTCCAGCGGGACTTGTTGCCGCGTAGTCGGCACCGGTTTCCTCTGCTGGCCCGGTTTGACCGGCAGCTCGCTCACCTTTTCGGTGAAGCGCACCTTGCTGAGGTCCTTCTTGACGTGGTGGCTGTAGCTGTTGCCACCGGCGTCATTGAGACCGTTCGACTTGGACCCCGCTGCTGTGGCGGAGGAGGAAGCGCTTTCTATGCTGCGTTTCCGCCGGACGCTCGCCAGCACCGGCGTGTTTGTGTGATGTGTCAGCTTGACGAGCTCATAGTGCGGGACCAGGTCTACGTGGTCCACGTGAAACACTTCCTGTAGCTGAGCGGAGGACATGTGACGATGAATCTGTGGAAAAAAAAGAAACGAATTAGTTTGTTAGAGCGAGATAACCTTTGGTGTGTAAAATACAGTCTAGATATCGTAGACTAAAAGTTGGCCTGGATTCTTATATTTAACCCTTAACGTCACCAAATAATACAACAACTTTGGAAATGTAAAAGTATATAATTTGAAATGGTTTTCTTAGATATTCATAAAAAATACTGTGGATAATTTTACAGGGAGAGCATTTAAAAGGTATGGAATGTGCTCATTCTGCAAAAGTTAAATGTACATATTCTTCTGATAGTTCTAACAGGTTCTAACCTATGTTAGGCAAACATAAATTGTTTATCTCGAATAATAATGTTGTTATAAAATATACTTCTTTTGAATCGTTAAAATGTATGATTAATTCTTAAACAAAATCTCGACAAGTCGAAAATGTTCCTCTGCAAGAAATCATGGGATACGGATCTTGTTGGGAACCATGATATGGTCGAAAGCAAGTGTTATTGCAATTTCTTGTTTATTTAGTAAAATAAATTTTATTTTCTGTTTTACACAAACATTTCCGGTCGCTCATCAAAGGTAAACAAAACTCAGACTAGATGTCGAAAATATATCTAGTTCGTTGCATAGATGCAACCTCTCATTTAACCGATCTTGCTATCATCAGTAGTTTTCAAAACAAATATTGTAGAGGTTTTCGAAATTTAAATTATAAATTTGACTAAACATGTCCAGAAAGTAGGCATGAAAATGATATCAAAGAGCGTTAGTAAGTAGCATTATGCCTTTAAGGGATTAAAAATATCAATTGCCAAGCCATAGAAAGATCTATTTAGTTCAGCTGCGTGTTAATTCAAACATGTTGTCTAACACGATACATCAGTTTCGTACGCAAACAAGATAGTCTATCTCGGAGGTACTATGCAGCATTCCACCTCAAGCAGGTCTGAATCAGTGCTTCGAAATCCCCTTTTACTGCTCGGATAAACTTCAACGTACATTAGAATTCAAAACAATCTCCCGATTTGTCCGACCTTCAGGTCCAAGTTGTCACTTTAGGCCGCCGGTAGGTACTTGCATAAATTATGCCCTTCGTGCGTCTGGTCAAACCAGATCCGGGGCCAACGGGGCCCCTTACGCAGGCGGCTGTTGTTCGAAGGTGTTGTTCGAATGTAATCAAAAAAATATGTATCCTAACCTAACCTGCGCTGGAACACCGGTTCCACCAGGCGAGTGCTAATGGACCATTTGTAACTCATTCAAACGATTCATCTGACAGTGCGCGCGTACCGGCCCTCCCTCCATACTGGAGTATGTGCGATTGATTCCGCTCAGCTATCGTACAATTGTTTCACCACGCGCAGACTCCGCCGAGCTTCGACCTTGCCGTTCGCTATCGCACAACCTCGCTGAGGCACAACCGGACCACGGCTTCGAGCGCTGGAACAGGGGGTTCCGTGGTTTCGCTTCACCCTGGACGCATGTTTGCACGCAACATGCGATACGCAAAACAAAGACGAAACGAAACGGCATGCGTTTGAACAACAACGCCACAATAGCACCATTCCCCACATGTGCACACAACGGAGTGTTAGGCGACTTCCCCACAGCGTAATGGTGCTGGCCGGCGGTGGAAGGTTTTCAGGTGAGGTTTGCTTGCTGGACTTGTTTAACAAAAACTCTGCCTAGAGACGGTAGCAATCGAAGAAAATCCAATCAAAGATACTTTGTCTTCAAAGGTGAAACAATCTCCAATTTTGTTCCAATCTCATCATGCTCCGGAGCACGTACATTGGGAATATTACAGTTTGTTTTCTTTTCAACCCCGGAAGAACACTTCCGTGCGTCCCTCTTGGAAGGCAGCCGCGTGGCAACAGGTGAAACTGCTGGCGGATGCTTTACTCTGGTGGCAAACAAACAAGCAAACGCAACGCCGTTCCCAGATTGCGGGCGCTCGCAGTAGAAGCTATTTGTCTTTATCAGCGTTGCGTGCACGTAACCTTCGGTGCGCATTATATGCTACACCCCACCCTCGGCGAGGCGAGACGCAAATGCAGCACGGTAGCCCTCCGATGGAGTCGGAAAAACAAAACAAAACCGAAGCTTCAAACCGAACGTCACACCACCTCCGCGCTTCGCTGCGAGTTGTGTGTGTTATCGATGCAAATTTTGTGCGCATTGCGCGTTTGGGGTGCGGAACACAAAAATGCGGCTGGCGCAAAAATCGGAAAAATCGTAACACGAAAACAGGCCCACAGTGCACGCATCTCCCCACCCTCTCCGGGCGTACGCCTCCACCAAGCGCATCGGGGTCAATTAGCGCCGATCGGTGGATTATGTAAACACGAGAAATGCGCGATCTGTTGCTGCTGCTGCTACGATTAAGCGCGAGAGGGCAAGCGAGTTTGCGGCCCGGTTGCCACGGAGACTAACCGATTTACGTCGATTTACGCACTGAAATATGGTTCCAATGGGATAAAGGCGGATAATGAAACAAGTGATTTCAACTAGTGGCAGTAAGCGACGAACCCCTCGTCTTTTTCTGAAGGAGGAATCTTTGCATATCTCTAGCAGTAGAAGGCTTACAGAAAGAAAAGTGAAGCATTTAATTTATCCTAATAAATCGTTGCAAAATTACGTGGCAGCTTTAATTGTACGGGGCAGAACGGTTAAATCGCTGCATATTAAACTCAAAACATCAAACAAATGGAGCAAACCTGTTTGACACAAATCTGTCCATTTAAAATTTGCAACAGTTTGCTACAATGTGAACACCAAACGAATCCCTGCATACGCGGCGATAATGGGACCTCGTTCCGAGACGTGCCTCATGACATAATAACGATCCCAAGTGCGGCCGTGGAACTGATTCTTTGTAATTGAATTCGCTAACGAGAGCATGCGTGCCATCAACCGTTGGCCCTCGTCGACGTTTGTCCTTGTACGAAACAGAAGCCACAAGCGCCGACGGTTTTCCGTTTGAAGGATAAACTACTACTCTTCCCTGGTGGGACACCCGGTTAGTTGGGAGGGCAAAATTGACGTTCCGCTCGGTGGCCCGTTTTCCAGTTGTCGTCGAATGATTTACGCGAATCCTATAACGGGCGCATAATCGGCCCACCGCCTCGCATCGTTATGTGCGCACGAGATGAGGGCGAAAAAAAGGAGTTCATTAAATATTTCATGTAAGGTAAGGACAACTGCGTATCGAGGTTGAATGCGAACGTTGGGTTACGTGGCGAAAAATTGACATAATTTTCACTCCAAAGGTAGTAGAAAAGTACTTGTGAACTAAGGATTACGTTGGATCATATACTAGAAAACAAAACTAGATCTTTGGTTCAGATTTGACTCAATGTAAAGCACGAGAAATTGAGTATTTACAATTTAAACAATTCTACTCGCTTTCTACTTGAAGCAACTTGAGGCGGTGTTACTTTCAGTGCATATTTAATAGTTTTAATTGTTTTATTTTTAACTTGCCAACCAGTGGTGAGCAGCCGATTGTCCTTGCATGAATCAAAACTATAACGTCTTAAAAACCTTTCCGCGAGTTGGTATACTCGTTGCAGTAACCTAGACCCAGACCTAGCCACAGACGGAACCATCGCGGTACCGGTTTGTCGGTGTCCTTCACTCCGTCCAAGCCCGTCGATATCCTTCAGGTAGGCCCAAATTCGGCCCCAGTCTCGTGTGCGCCAGTACATGCACTTTCAAGTACACGGTCCACCCAAGGAGTACTTGTTCTAGACGCCATCGTATTGGTGGCTCAATGTATTGCAATAATATTCACAACATAAAAATGAAACAGGCAACCAATGATGGTAAAATGGCAAAGGTCGTGCGTTTGTCTTAACTTATCAGGATTATTTTAATTCCTAGATAAGATAAATTTACGACCGAATGTGGCTTTAGGACTTCTTGATCGATCAATCACTATTATAGCTTATTCTATGCCGATTGTTCTCGAAAGGGTTGTTCATCATTTTTTGTTGTTGTCACTATCGTCAACCATCTGATCTGCCAATAAGATGCTAATCTGACTGGAAATGTTTCATTTTGTCACTAATGTCTAGCTAGATCGTAACACTGCGGCTGGTAACACACCGTTCGAACCGCGTCATGGACGCCGTCGTGACTAGCGCATCAACAACATCATCATCGTTGTCGTTTTCGCCGTCCGGAAGGCGAGCCATGCCCTGACGTAAGACTTCCGTCGCAGCGGTGCGTGAAGAGCATGCAGCAGGCAAGAAGAAGCAATTAATTACGCACGGAACACCGGCATCGGCCATAATCCGCTGACTCGGCCCCGCCAAATAAAAGTGTCTGTGTCAGGCCGTGCGCGTCGCGTTGATAACAACTGGCTGGGGTGTCTCTATATCTCTCTCTATCTCTCCTTCAAATCCACGTCAAGAACACGTGACAAACGTCTCGAGAATCGTGTGACATCTTAATCCGCCAGATGCAGGGCTCCGAGAGGCAGGGGGAGACCGACAACATCGCTCTGAATCGGGGAGGATGGGTTGACGGTTTTGGGCAGCGAGAAAACGACCACGACGTCCTCGAGTAGGCGCATCGAAAAGGGAAAGGGAACCGGCAGACAACGCTGGCCGACATTGGACAACGATGGGAAAAAAGGGAAACCCTATCATCAAACCCGCGGTTGCGGTTCGGTTGGCGATGGCCGCGATTCTCACCAACGGATTACTCAATCGGAGAGGACGGTTTGAGAGGGAAACAAAAAACGAAACCGGGCAAGCCTATATAAAAGCGAGTAAAACAAAATCAAAACCCGGCAATTATCCGCGCGGCCGCCGGTGGACGGATGACAACGGTGACGTATTTATCGTCGAAATAGAACCATAAATTGGTTACCCCGTTACGAGATGATTACCCCGCTGCGGCACGCTGTTATTTACGATTTGGTAAGAGACTTCCGAAAACGGTCAATAAGTTGGGAAAAATGAGTTGAGGATCTAAAACTATTCGGTGTGAACTTCATTTTATCTCATAACTATCAAACAAGAAAACACAAGGCAATTTTTGGACGGTGAAATGGTCGCTATCAAACGGTAACGGGTCTCACATCTCACATTCCCAAATGTGTAAAATATGATTTCAGTTTCTATTCTATCGATTTCAGCTTGTCTCAAACACTTTTGAGTGAAATAATCGTATGATTCTTAAGAAAATTCTCGTCTTTTCAACCTCTATTTCGTGTGGCGTGCTTTTTTTCGCGATTAGAAGAAGTGTCAGCGACAAAATATAAAGTTATCACATCTATAGAACTGGTTTTGGATCAGACTCTATCGCCTCAAATGTTTAGTCTAAAAATGCTTCAAATCCTCCTCAGATCTAGTTCCAAATTTATGCATTTTACTAAACTTTTCCAAAAGCTTGCTCCCAACGGTTGACGGACAGCTTTGAAACCGTGGTCCGCCAATTCATATCACGGACCACAGAGACCGAAAAACCAGTCCCACTGCTGATGATGACGAATAAGGTGGCGGATTTCATCGCCAACCTGCGCGGAATGGTGATAAAAATTCATCGATGACATTTGATCTTCATCGTCAAGCAGCGTCCACGGGCCCATTCCGGGCGGTACAGTTCATCTTTTTCTCTATCAATTTCCCCTTCCCTTGCCCGGCTCCTCTCCCCCCTCGGACCGATATGCCCGTCCTGTTTGATTGTGGACGCGACTGGGGTGTAAAATAATACTTTGTCGGTGATGACAATTATCATAAAATTTAGCATTTGTAATACAGGCGGCTTAAATGGGCAGCTTGCTTACTTCGCCTCGAAGTTCCCGGGTGAACCGGTTGAAGATGGCTGTTATTTGTCACTAGCAACAGTCCGGGAGGATAAAGAAGAAGAAGAAGTGTCCCTCTAGTTAAAAATTATAGGCAGAGTAGCGCTCTGCAATAACATTTCATTCTTATAGACATATTTTATTCGATTCCTAAAAGTACACTCTCTATATAAACCAGCTATTGAGTTTATGTATTTGTGAACAAATTGAACCGACTCGATGGAATAGTTTCCATGGCCCATTCCCGGCAGAGCGGATGTGAAAGGGAACCATTTGCGCAAAACCTTCCTCTCTCGTGTAGGAAGTAGCGATGCCGGGTGAAACGAAACGAAATGGTACAAATCCTCGAGCGCGAAACAATGGGCGAAACGATAGAGTGTGCGTTATAGCCCTTCCACTTGAGAGCCGTCCCTAAGAAACGTTACCGTCCAGGGAAACATGGAAAACGCCACACTAGTACTAGTACTAATGCGTTGTGGCATAGCTGTTTAGTCGACTCTATTAGCTTTCGTAGACATCTTATAGAGGAACCGGTAGGCTTTTGCAAGTGTTTGTGATACTTTGCAGAAACCTTCAAACTTCCAGTGGTAACTTGACGTTGTAACAATACCTACCGGTGGGACTAGCGTAGCCTAGCATTGCGCAATACAAATTGCTACTAGCCTAAAGTGCACTACGAAACCCTCGACTTGATTTTCTTTTCGCATAAAAAAAGAGTTTAAATCAAAACGGCTATCCTAAAAAAATAGTCGGACTAGCTCAAAGAACTTTAAGTCACACTTCTAGTGCCACAGTTCATCCTTATTAATTAACACGTACGCAGTTGACGATCGTGCCTCATACGAACACTTTGCGATGATATCAGAATCGACCACGAACTAACGGCTCTTCCGTCGTGGCGTTAGACTAAACTTGGAGTTCAACTTTTGTTTCCCTTGTGTAAACTACTGTACTTACATCTGGCATTGCTGCGCCGTAGGTGCATAGTATCGTCCATGACGCTGCAAGGTAGAGCCCAAGCCGTATCATTTTGGAACCTGATCGGCTATCTGTGAAAGAGAGGGACAAAAAGGAAACATTTAGTTAATTTCAGGTTTAGATATCTACAAACAAAACACTGAAAGACGTGATTGTGATTCCGACGAAATAGCCTGCACTTAGTTAGGCTCCACCGACTGCAACATCTCTGTTTGTTTTATGAAGGCGTTCAATACCCTTTGCGTTGGTTGGATCCCCTCGTTCCGGTCAACTTGCCACAGCGTTCCATGTTGGTTCAAAAATGTTAATGAATGAAAATGAAGGTCTACAGATGTCTTCCAAGCGATCGTTATTTAACATTCAGATCAACCCGTTATGATAAAATCGCAAATTACGGGCGCAGTCGGCCTGCCAGCCAAATTCTTCCTGCATTCCTTCCCTTCCAAAATTCAGCAGAAAATAATCGGTGGGCAGTGGCTTTGGAGGAAAATACCGATATCTCGAAAACACAGCGTTCTGCACAGCGATGCCCAGATCGTAAGCAGACGAATGGAAAAACCTGCCTCTGGATTGAATCATAAATTCCATATGACAGTTTCAAAGCGTCTGCAAAGACCGGTTCCATTCTGAAGGGATTGTCCATGCTGGTCGTACATTGTTGTCAAGGCGTACTTTTTAGGCCACGATGCAGATCCAGTACCTCACCAGGGAGGCACAGGTTGGCTTCTGGCAGCCGTTTGGGTCTGCTTTTCGACGCCCAGAATTCGGCGCGTGAGTCATCGCCACTAGGCAGGCAGGGTGATCGCACGATGAGCAAACCGGTCTTCCTAAGGTCCACTCCTAACGAATAGAGGTTACTCCAGTGGATGTTCGGGAGAAGACGCTGTTTTCGTTTCACGATCATCCCAAAAACTTGCGCGTGAACGTGCCTTCAACCTTGCACACGGCGGAAGAGGACTATCGGTTCGAGTCAATCGAAATCTGGCAAAGTTCCACATTAACTCATTAGGGAATCTTCAGTTTCCCAAACGGACCACCGGTCGATGCAAATGTCGGACGTTGAAGGACCGGTTGCGGAAGCGGAGGATGGGAAATTTAACCATGTGGACAACGACCACGGGCGTTCTCCGAGCAACGGATCGGCTGACTTCGAGGCTGTGGAAGTAAACTAACACGCGAAGCGGCGCGGCCATAAAGGAGCCATAAAATTTTGCATATTCTTTCCGCAATACGTCGCTCGCCCGACCCGTTACCTGGGTTCCTGCCCCGGTCCAACTCTTGTCACCTAGTGCCAGCGGCTGGAAGAAGCGATCGGTGCGGCTCCCAACCGGCTACATGATAGGCTTGTGACCAGCTGGACCCGGCTGGACGCCGGGTTGTGGACTTTCGGGGTGCCGAAAAACTTGTTTTAATTTATCCTCTTAGATATCCTCTTGTATATGCAAACTGTCGTACGACGACTTTCGGCTCAAGTGGCAGCGCTCCGCGGATCGGAGGATCGCACATCTCTTTTTTCTCTGTTTCCCATTTGTCTTTCGGTCCAAACCTTCCGCTTTCCTCTATCCCATTCCAAAAACTGGCTCATTTTCTTTTCTTGTTTTCAATATCTTCTCCGAAGCGTTTTGTTGTTTCCGCCGGGCGGTGGACTCGACCCCCTCGGCCTTTCTATGTTGGCCATCCGTTTTTGCTTAATTTCATTCATTCCGTCCCCTGGGCGGGATCGGTCAACATCAACATCGGGACTCCAGGCAACAGGTTTGCCCGAAACCGGGAGGTTGATTGTGAAGAAACCTGTCCCTTGAAAAGGGGATCCACCAGGCCCCACCAGGGGAGAGTCAGCACAGTGAAGAAGAGAATACCACAACACCAACCTCCTCCATTCACTTAGTGGTGGTAGTTCGCCGCCTCCCCGCGGCGTGTATATTACCAACCGGGTCCGAAGTCACACTGCTTCGGTCAGAAGTTATGATACTTCAAGTGCCAATTGGCCGCTCGGTTCGGAGCGACATGAGACAGTCGGGCACCCCAAATGAAGCCCAATTAAAGGGGTACCTGGAAGGCCGGTCCAGGGGAACACCTGTCCATGGAGCACGTATTTATTAGGACGCGGGAGTGTAAACTGTTAAATATATTGCCTGCAGAAGACAATCGCCCAATTTATGAACATCCTTGGATTTTATATTATTGCTTGATCTTCATTCTTCATTCGGTAGAAGTCGGTAACGATGATATTTAATTACACGCTCCGCCATAAGTTGATGCTACAAATACCTGTTTTCTTTTACTTTTCCTTGGGACATGCAAAAAACACTGGATATAAAAAGCCCAAGTATAAGTGTAAGTTCGCAGGTGTATAATTAGAACATCAAGTCTCGACAAATTGACCCATTGCGTCCTGCTACACGCACCAAGTTTTGTAGCCTCATTTTTATCGCAATCAGGGATCTACCCCGCAGCAAAATCGATCAATATCAATCTTCCTCCAAAATTATCGAACATAAATGTCCACTACCAGCCATAAAACCGGCTCTACTGATTTTTACATCACTCATCAGGCTGCTTAAAACCTGTTAATTAATTGCTTTGAACGTGAAATAAACGATGTTGCGCAAAAAAAACAAACCGAACTCCTCTTCACATCAATTATGCCCATCTGCTGCTCGATTTCACACGAACTCCGGTTTTGAGTACACGACCTTCCCCCAGGGATACACCAGACTTGCATCACCGTGTCATCGAAGACAGATCACATCATTTTACCATGCGCCTGACGTATGACGTGTGAAGGTTTAAGTGATCCGCCAAAGTCTGAACGCGATCGACAGGAAGAGAACGACACCGCTACAAGGCGGTTGGAGACATTGCCCGACCGGAACGCTACATCCTAATTATGTCCAACGCGCGATGTTGATTTGCATTTCGCGGGTCCTTCGGATAGCCCCGAGTCATCCAAACTGGGGCATAAATTAGACTACGACGTTTAATTAAGTCCATCTAGAGAGCCTTTACGGTGTTCTCTACTGATTTCTGGTAGATCAGTTCTTCTACCCCGACTGTATCATGTTTTGGCCCCTATAGCACGAAACAATACGCGCGCCTCCCAAGAGCTGACATCCGACGACAGCAACATCTGGCCAGCGCCGAAGGCAATTAATAGTGAGTGATTTTACGACACACCTCGTCGTCGGTGAGCTTCGGTTGTTTGGCATGCATCATTCCACATTACCGTGATTTATAGTGGTCACCTAAGAGAACTAGCTCTACTTCTTGGAGGAGTACTGTGCGGACTTTGACTGTTTGACTTCAGTAGACGAAAACAAAAACATTTGGTTTCTAAATACCGTGGGTTCTTAGAGTTTGCTGGTTGTCGATCGTGACGTGTACCGGTAGATGTGGCTTATGCCAGTAAGGCGTGTTTAAGTTTCATTGCCCCTTCGGCGAACCGGTGAACTTCAACGGACTCGTTTCGTGAAGGAGGCTAGAAAAAAACAGGCGTACCAGACCAGACTCACACGACGACAGCGATGACTTTCCCTTTCGAAATAACTGTACCTCGTAACGTAACGTAAGATCTTGGATATCCGATCGTGGACTCCACACCCAGATCGAGCTTCTAGGGGCCCTCCCCCAGTGTAGCGACTGAAAGTGAAGTTGATCTAGTTTATTGACTCTCGTTCAACTTTGTTTCTTGTGTTTCTTGCCGCGTTGTTCTGTCACACACACACACGCACACACAATTAACCACGTGCGGCCTCACTTGCACGGCTTTGTGGATCGTTTCCCTTGTTTTTTCCCCTATGGCACGTACGAGGGCTCGCGAGTTTGACGCTGCTCGCAGGTTGGACGACGAGAGAAGAAGAAAATGAAACATGCTGCCAGCGTTCAGCAACTTGGAAAGGAAGAACCTTGACGTCTGCCGGTCTGACACGTTGACAGGAATGAGCGCGAGTGTCCGGCAGTCCGATCGCGGAAGGGAAAAAAAAGCCCGACTCCGCTGGAACGCTAGGCCAACGTTAAGTAACGCCGCGTTAAGGGTGAGTAATTACTGTAGAATTTCATTCTTCCCCGGAACTGGCCGGTGATTGTACGATGTCCGCACCTTGTTTTTCCATTGGGCTCGGCGACGGCGAGAAAGGAGTCTTTATGATTCGCTTCGTCGTACGGAGAAACACCAAACCACGACACGGGAGCACAATGTACAGCAAGTGGACCAGGGATGGAACTCGCCGTCAGCAATCCGGTTCCAACATTTGGAACCAAAGCTAGCATCCCAAAGAACGCAAGAAACAAACATTCTCACACCGGCGGCCTCCGAACTCCGAAGCGGACCAGCTGTGGGAGTGCGGACGATAAAGGTACTGGGGCCGATAAAGAAAGACTAATGTACCTCGTAAGCGGATTAGCGTTCTTTTATGGCCATTCGTCGTTAAAATACGGCACCAAACATCGCGTCCGAACGCCGGCAGACTCGATACAATCAACTCGCCGTAACGGCTGTGTTGTAGAGCGAAAGAAGTGAGTTATGCTTTATAACTTCTTTAGGGACAAACACGCCCGATATTTTATTTCTTCGGTTGAAGAGGTTGGATTTAAGGCATTCAACAAGAAAAGGGAAACAAGGTGCCACGACTCGTTGCGGTGGTAGCTTATTTGCGTCTGAAAAGCGTCGGGTTCCCGAGGCCGAGGTGAAGACAGCAGCACCAAAGGTGTGGTTCTTTTGTGCTTGTTTCCAAAAACAGACAAACCACTTCCGACAACCGTGAGGCGAGGAAAATAGGTTGAGCTTTACGCAACCGCGACCCGCTTGTTATCACCTGACGGGGGTTTCCGTCCACTGACACCTGTTTTGGGATGGCCATGAATTTTGATTCGCTTTTTACCAGGAGCCTACCGGATGGAGGTACTCAGTGAGGTGGTGGTGAACTCATAAAATTCGCGGATCGCTGAGACGCTCCCAACAACTACCGCGGATCTGCCGGTTAAAACTGGCGTACGTCACGTCGTAAACGTGTTCTAGTTTTTTATGACCCCGTCGCCATCGATCCGTCTTCCATGCGTTGCATATTTGATGGGCAACAGCCGATGGCGCCATGATGGTTTTGAGGATCGTTTGGCAGGATTAGAACAACCAGGGCACGCAAGCCAGGGTGGTGTCCATTAATCGACATTGTAGTTTCGATGGTGATCTGGGCTTAGCCGCGCTCGGTTTCAACCCTCCAGCATTCCGGGCGCGAAACCAAACATTGATTTTGAGCTGACGGCTAGTTAAAGCTGCTAAGCTGGTTTTCGGAAGGCTGCCGTCGCGACACGTTTGTTGATCGAACTGTCGAGACCACTCCTGGCCCGCAGTTAATTTAAATCTGCTTCTATCGCTCCGCGCCTTCGGTTAATCTGAAGCAAACGCCCCAACGCCATAGTGGCGGTACTAATTTCGCCATCAACACGAGCACTAGGCGCCATTGCCAATATTTTCCCCCGAAAGAGGGCGCCCACTAGCTGCCGCTTTCCCTCCGCAAGGTTTTCGGGACGAGATCGAGTGACCCGCTTCTGGTGCACGGTGCACATCTCCCTCACTCTCCGGCGCGGCGTTGGCGCGGAATTAGGTTAGGCAAAATTTATGAACCTGCAACCGGGCCCGGTCCTAAACTCCCGGTAGCCACCCGGTGGCGCAATAGAAAGGAGGCGAATACTATCGTACGCATGTGTCAACATTTCGGGCCTGCATGGCATGCCACCTAGGACTACTTTTCCTTCAACTGCTTCTTCGTTGTCTTCAGCCAGTACTTACGCAACCGTATGCGATCTTGTTCGCGTGCTGGGCTTGTGAAATTGATTGGTGTTTGGGCGTTTGGGACGTTGAAATGCGATATCAGTGTTAGCACGGAATGAACCACTTTCTATGAGGGGGCAACAATGTTTCGGGCAACTCCCTCCCGCGATACCCTAGATTCCCGAGGTTTACGTGGGGGCCCTTGACTGTTATCGGGTTTTTCTGAGACTTGCCAAACCCATTCTATTTAAATGCTCGAACAGATAGGATCAATTTACGGCAAGAATACTAAACCATCTTGTACAAGAACTCTTCAAAGTAAATACTTACACCTTACTTGGATTGTTCCTCTTAGTTATAACGTCCATTGGTAACGTCAAATCTTCTTGAACTCTACCACCATCCTAGTACGTGCATCTTCCTCCGTTGACGGAAAGCGAGATCGCGTTTTCACCTTCACTGAGCAAAGCGCAGCGAAACCGGCTAGGAACCAGCTGTTGACCGCTCATCTTCTGCCATCGACCGGATGCAATGTGTTGCGCAGTCGAAGCTGATGTTGGACTTACATTTGCACTTCTACGACGAAGATTGCTGCGATTCAACATTCGTTGCACCGTTTCGAAGTCGAAGTGTTCAACCTTTACAGACCGTGAAAGGGATAGTGTTTCGTTTTATTTTCTTTTTCCAATGAGAGACGGTAATTTTACGTCCACTTCACGACCCGACTGCAGATTTACGACTGATTTATCGCGTGAGATTTTGTTCGTGTTAACAACGTGTGGAACACATACGTTCGCAATGTTGTATGCTACTTTAGGCCTACTTGATTGAAAACTGTAAATTTCGTTCGTCGTTTCTTTTAAGTTGTAAATGATTCTTTCTGAACTGGTGAATATGTAAATTATGGAAACCCACCATTTTGTTCAACCGAAGTAGAATATCGATTTTATCTTTTAGCAGATTTGTTGCCCATCAAAACCATCAAAGATTTTGGTATTATGCCATTTGAAACAGTTTACAAGTAAAAGATCAGAGGTAATTAGGTTAAAAAGCATATGCAAAGTGAAAATGGAGAACTATTTAACGTGCAATACTAGCATCTAACTTAAAAATGTGAAACAAAGTATAAGTTAGGAAGAAAAACAATATAATTCATATCAGTAAATAACATCGTTATATGGTACCATATGGTCATCAGCTAAAAAACGTTCATATTTTGATACCAATTGAGCTCCATACCAATTGAGCTCCATATTTTTATTTTATATTAAAGTGTGTTTTTTGTTATAACATTGTGTATTCTTAATGTATTGTTTATTGGTGATTAGTAGCTGAATCGAACAAAAAAATTCGCTAAGTTGTGTTATAAATGATTATCCTTGGTAAGAATATTTGTCATTACCTTGGAATCAACTAATCCGACTCGGTTAACCTTTGAAATGTGTATGCAAACATACATATTTTATTCAAAATCAAAGACCAATTTTATTTCGAGATGAAATATGTTTTCATATAGAAATATGAAAATCAAACTTTGCGAATGAAGCTTTGCGTCAAACGCTGGTCGAATTATTATGCATACAGTTTAAATGACTATTCATTCGTCACCGTCGAACGCCGCAACGAACGGTTCTATTCGAATGGCAATTTTCCTCGCCATAGATAGCAACGAAAGCCGCTTATGGGTAACCCGTTTCCAGTTGGACGCAGTGGAGCTACTAGAACCGTCAAGCCAATAAATCTCCCCTAGCTGCAATCCGACCTTCAACCGTTCGCCGTCATACATCATCGTTTCCCATTTCACCCGCCAGGCCGGATGTCGCGAACATAAAACAGCGTGTAATATTCGGCTGTATTTTTTGGCAAAGACGCACCATTCCAATTCTGCACGCCAGCGGCGAGGATAATTCTCGTTCACACATCCGTACGTCGCGCGTTAGCGTCGGCGGCGTCGGCGCTATATATTAATGGGGTCCGCATTTTTAATGACAAATAACACGAGCTAATGAGCAGGAAAACATTTTGTGAAATTGATTTCCGTTTAGTTTCGCGCGTTTGGGGCGCGCGGACGGGTTCATGAATTATTAAAGTGCGGCTATTTTCTATCTATCGTCCTTAAAAGCGAAACCGAGGGAAATTATTTAATCCGACATAGAGTCGGTTCTAATGACACCTTAATGAAGTAATGATTGTGTTGCGATTTTGATTCCATGCTTCCTCTTGAAAGTGCCAACAAATATTTAGGTGGTGTGGCAAGGGTCACAAGAAAAGCAAAAGTAGGACCTTTTCACTTTCCACCGGCGCTCCAATTCCAGTGAGTTGAAAACACGCCACGCCACGCGGCGGATCACCTGATTGTGGCCGAATTTCAACTCCCAGCCTGCCCCGATGACAACAACTGGCCAAATGGTGAACCTTTCCTGTCTTCAACTGGCCCGCCGTACCCGTACCCCATCCCCGTCGTCGAAATCAATAAGTTGAAAACTTTATTCGATTTTTATTCATATTTATTCTATCGGTTTCTTCTCACATTTAAATATTTGCCAAGGAACTGGTTTCCCGTGCCTCCATAGCTCACCGATTACCGTTCCACGCTTGAACCGGGGTGGAAAAGAACAAAACCAACCGAGCCGAACATTGTCAGAGAAAATCGAAGATGTCCTCAAGTAAAAGAGAGATAGAAGTCCGGCCTGGGAGCCACACATGGCTCGAGCAGCGTTTTTCCCTTCCCGACGGTACGGTGTCCGATTCCAGAGATTGGGTTTTTTTTTTCTCTAACGAATTACTGATTGTTGTGTTTTTTTTTTCTAGAAATAAAATCTCCTTTACAGATTTTTTGTTTCCCCCCCTCCTCCCAAGCCGGGTCTTTTATGACACCGTCAACATTCTTCAATTTTGTCGCGACTTTGCCACTCGGGGGTCAATCTCTTCGCCGAGCTACCAGAGCTCCACGATCGGTCCCAGTCCACGGGAACAACCCCCGCTCCTTCCTCCCCGTCTGGTGTGTTCAACCCTGCGGGTGGTAGCTCTCCGAAGTCGCGTCGTGAAGATGTTCCCCGTGTCGGTCGACGGAGGAGCAACCTGTTTCGACTTAAGGCCTTTTTGGGTCCCTTACTCTCTTCCACGCGCTCTTCGGTGCCCATGTGTTCTCTCGCTCGCACGCTAGCTCGTTTTATTTGGCCATTTTCTTAAATATTCAAACATATGGTTCTTTATCTGCTGCCCATGGTGGGCGGGCCGTGTGAAGCGGTTCCGGATCGGTTTCGGCGGCCGGGTGGTTCAAGGTGCGAGGGGAGCAGCGTTTGCAGAGATGATTTGTGAATTTAATTTTATTTGATTTGTTGGTTGTTCTTCTTTTTATAGGCCCCCACCCGGTGATGGTGGTTCGGTTGTGTCCCCGTGGATCCTGTGGCCTGAGCGCAAATTTCGCGAAGGGATCGCTGTTTTTTTTTGCGCTACATGTTTCCCATGCCTAGTTCCCGCCGGTCACATCTATCCTTTGCGACCCGTGCACCGTCCGAGATCGATATCGCTGCATTCGCTGAAGCCATTAGGGTGGCATCATTTGGACGGGATGTTGGAAACTGTTTGTTTTTGTCTGTTCATCTTCCTCCGCCATCGGGGTTGATTGAAAAAGGAACCCAAAGCACTAAAACACACACCCTCCGGAAGATGGGATATCTTTCGGCATAAGTTCTCCCATTTTATCACTGGCTGTCAGAAGGTAGAGAACACTTGTCGGTTCTTTGTCGATGCCGGTGGCAGTTTACCAAACTGAACAGGTGTACGTCGATTATCATTGATGAGCTCTACAACGTGTTTGTGGCCAATGTTATCAGAGATCTGGTTTTTGGATATTTTTAACTGTATCTTCTATTATGGGATTTTATTCTTACTTATTCTTATTTATTCCTGAGGATTCGTGAATAGGTTAACGATTCAAAAGCATGTCAAACTAGGACTAGCAATTATTAATTGGAACTGGCTTTTGAAGAAAGTTTTTTGAGAATTGAGCAATTAAAATTAAGAATATAAAAGCTCGCACCATAATTTTGCTGAATAGGATTTTGAAATTATGATAAATCGTACAAATTGGAGATAATTTAATTTAAAATTACAAATTTCCGCAAGATAACTGTTAATTTATCGTGACAAAACTTGCGATAAGCGAAAAAGATGGTGGCATCAGCTCTAGAACTCTAGCAGATTCAGAATAATGCAAGTTTTTTGTAACGGAAACAAATGTATTCTCTGTAAAAATCAATTTTAACAAGTTGGATGTTTGCAACGTTTTACGAAGGAAGTTTAATACACGCAAAAATACTGTAACCATTTTGAAATTTCATATTGTAGTAACAACAGGTGTTCATATTGTAGTAACAGGAATGATCATAAATTTAATAAAAATATGAGATATATGAGTTTAATTACTTTGTTAAATTTTTCGGTTCTATTTCGTTTGGGATAAGTACATTTGAAAAATATATTCCTTGAAATAATATAATACTTTTCAAAAATCTTCACCCCAAGATATCCCTTACAAAAATCAACTATTTAAATTTAAAGTAATTGAAACAAAAATAATGTGTTATAAGATTGTTTCACAATGAATTTGTGGAAGTGGAAAGGGATGATCATCACAGGATGTTTACTCTTCATTGCATAAACAATGAAGAAGTACTTCTACAATTGATGAGTAATGTAGCACTGCAATGCGAGACAAGCAGTATTAATCTACCCAAGATTACCATTAATCATCTTCGCGCTGGAAAGCGAGACGCTAGAACTTATTAGTTGCCACATAAATTCCACACATTAGCGAATCGCATGTGCTCTATCGCCGCCAGTCGTCTCCCTTCGAAGCCGAACCTCCGAAGGACTCGATCGTCTGCCCCTCGCCAGCGGAATACCCTGTACGGCAGGGGTCGGCATGCGTTTCTTGCGGGCCGGATACCTTAAGCCATGGCTTAATGTGTTGAAAATAATATTAAACCCTTTTTAAATCGAGTCTCTCTTTTTTTAAATGGTAAAATTACGTAAAACTGTGTTATGAAATGAAATATTTGACCTTTATACCTTAACTTAACTATTTGAACCATGTGGCCTTATGTTCGTTGAATTATGTACTTTTTCAATATAAACTATTGGTTCGTTGAACCGTAATTAATTTTTTACTTTACTGTTAATTATTCCTCTACTCAATATCGAGGTTTTATGGAAATTTTGAATATTGTGTTCTATATTTATATTTCATAAAGGTGTCGAAAGTTGTATTCCTTGACTGT
>KE524854.1:1419836-1455246 GCA_000441895.2 Anopheles sinensis | reverse complement strand
TATAGAAAAAGTCTAAAAAAGTATATGAGTATGCCATTGGAGACCCCTTTCAACAATTTCAACTTGAATTTTGGGGAAACAACGAGAGTGATATTGTGAACAAATTCGACAAGAATTGAGATTTTTTTAATTTGTTGCACCAAAATTTTCTTAAGGGCCGGATAAAATCAGTTGGCGGGCCGGACTTTGCCGACCCCTGCTGTACGGGCCGCGAGTGGAGGGTGTAAATATTCAGCTATAAATATTCATCGACTTGCAAATTTCACCAAGCCGATGCCTTTCGTCGTTCGTTCTGAGAAACCGTGAATCTTCGCGCGGTGAAAACTGTGTTCATTTCAATAACCGTCAACCTGCGGTCGGGTGTTGCTTGCATTTTAAAACGCTTCTCAGGAGGCGGGTGAAATAATGTTGGTATGACGACAACAGCACCAATAACAACAACAACAAACGCTGCTTGTTTCGTCTCGTGGTCGTCAAACAAAGAGTGTAGCCAATTGATCGCGTCCGAGACGAGCCATGACAGGACGGTGTTGGGTAAACAGACTCGCGCGCCTCTCTGTCACGTCCTTTTGATACGGCGTGAATGAAGGTAGGCCCCTTCAGGCAAAACCCCTTCCGGTTGGTGCTGACAAATGAAGCGCTCCTTTAATCGATTGTTCGCGCGTGTTGCTCGAGCAACACCTCATATCTCAGCTTCATCGGGACACTCATCATTTGTCCCGTCCAGTGGCAGCCAAGGAATGTCTTCCCTTTTGTAACGAGAAGAGTTCACAAATTGCCCGAACGATGGTTCCACCAAAAAGGGCTCCTCTTCGGGTCCTCCGTTCCCTTCAACCCCACGGTAGCGTACATTAGATGTTCAAACACATGACCAATCGACAACAGCAATCATCACAGTCCGTGAGGTGGGAATCTATTAATTTTCCTACTCACAACACCTCCAAAAGATGACAACATTCCAATGGGGGGTGCTTTTTTCCTTGCTTGCTGCGTTCCGATGTTTGCCTTATGTGTCCATTTATTTTCCTCCCCTCGTTTGACACTCTGTTTTTGACAACAAACCTCACCACTCTTGCCGCCCATAATTTGAAGTCGCCTCGAGATTGGCGCCATTCTCGCGCGCGCTGTCAAAACGCGCACATTTCATCAGCGTCCATCAGGGTTTGCAAGACGAGAGAGAAGAAAGAAAAAGCCAAAGAATGGACACACCCCAACATCCCGCGAAGAAGGCTCGGTCCCGTCGCGCCATCGTGGCGAATTGTATTGTGTAGCACATTGCGAGACACCTCCGCTGGCATCGCGAGAGCGTGCCACTCGATTGTTTCGCCAAGCTTCGGAGCCCGGTTTAGTTGTAGTACATCTTCGTAGCGATGTTAACATCAGGCATGAAGGTGTCGAAGTGGGGATGGAAAAATGAATCGACAGTAAAACGAACAAGAAAAACAACCACCAACGATGGCCCGTCGCATTCTTGCCTCAATTGATGTACCTATGGCGTATGCTACCATCGAGGTGTGCTGGCTTTTGAGGGTTTTGTATGATGGTGGTTCTTTTTATTTGGCAACTTTCATTTTCTATCCATTCGCCGTAAGGCAGCATAATTTTCTGCGAGCACGCATGAGGCAAACATGAAAGCCTATTGACAGTGTTAAACAGCAGCATAGAATCCAAGAGACAGGGACTATTTTTCTAGATTTAATAAACTTGATGGGTCTTTGAATTCTATTTGAACTAAATGATTTTCTTATTTCGTTCACAAGTGTACAGTATTACTTTTTCAAACCAAAATCTTTTCTTCATCCTCACATACAAAATATTCAATATTCTAAATAGATTGTGGTTAAAGTTGTAGGGTTTTAACGTTTTTATATGTCTTTTAACCTCATATTTTTAATTTGTTCAAAATTGTATCGATTGATTACACAGAAGTAGAGTTTCAAAATTATTTTAATAAGCAAAACTTTTCGAAACAAGTTCTTTTCTTAACCCTCACATTCGATGTATTCAAGAATATAAATAGAATCTGGCTAAGGTTTTGTATATTCGACTTCAGCTTGTTGAACCATTTGGCTTTAAATTGTTTTATGTTTGAACTCTGCCTATTTATCAAACTAAAACTAAAACATCTTTAATAGAATCAAAACGAAAAATTAAAAAAAACTTTCCAGGGTTCTTCGATTTCGTCGTTTTGCAGAATTATTCGAGTTTATCTTGTCTTGGCTCCACTATTTATTGTATTGATTCTAACCTTTTTTTGTTTCAATCTCCACCTCAACCTCTAATAAGTAACAATCATCGATGCAACTCGGAAAGTCATGGGGAAAAAATTGCAAAATGGTCGAGAATAAAAAAACGGAACCATCCAAAAACGACCGGTTTGGCCAGAGGTCGAGCAAATTACAACGATTACGATTAGTTTTATTAATGTTCGGATTATAGCACCCATATTAATGGTGGACGTGGATTTGCAGGAACATAACCCAACTTTTTGCCTGCTCAGGCTGCGGATTCCCCACTTGAGCATTTCAAAGAAACCAAAAAACAGATAAGACGCCAACAAATCCATCGAGATATATGGACTCAAAACGGTGGAGCTCCGTTTGATTGTTTTGCCGGATTGATTTCCAAGTGCGGCTCATCGGTAGGGGATTTCATTTTATTCGTCTACCCCGCAAGCCATCTTCAATCTTAATCCGGCATCTTGAGCCAAAGCGGGTTATCCTCTTGACTCACGCGCACCGAAGATTGAGTTGTTGGACGATTTCGACGACCATCGCGAACTTCTGGCAAATAAATCTGTTTCACTCGCTGGTGGATGGTTTATTAAATTGAAACAAAATATTGAAATAAACTTCCATCGCACACAGACACACTGAAACAAACATGAGTGCGAATATATAAATTCCCCGTGCCCCTCTAACGGGATAGGCTTGTGAAACGAACTCCAAGATGAGGCTCACTTTGGTCCGTTTAGGGTCCGTCCCGCGAGCCAAAGTGCGATAAATATGTTATCTTTCTTTACGATCCTAATCCGCTCTTGGGAAAAAATTCAGCCGGTTGTTGTGTTGCGTCCCACTCCCCTTCTTCTCCCTTATTTCGTTTAATCCTTCTGCAGTCATCTCAAGGCTGCTAATTGCCCCCAAAGTATTCCTAAGTTCATAAAACGGTGTGTAGGGTGCGAATGAATCATCGCTTTTCTGGGCAGCAAAAGTACAGAAACAACACAAAAAAATGCCCTAAGATTCCACGAAAGCATGCGAATGTCCATAAGTCTTGATTTGGCGAGCGGTCGTCTAGCGTTGATTGCGAATCTGATAGCCCAAGAATGTAGCTAACGGCGTAAAGAAAGCAGTTTATTGGGCACAACTCATCGGCTTTAGCGAGCGATGAAATGTTTTACAGCCCGCGGCCAATAAATA
This sequence comes from Anopheles sinensis, assembly GCA_000441895.2. Classification (NCBI taxonomy): domain Eukaryota; kingdom Metazoa; phylum Arthropoda; class Insecta; order Diptera; family Culicidae; genus Anopheles; species Anopheles sinensis. Next base: position 1,451,827 of record KE524854.1, on the reverse strand, counting down.
TACTTTCGTGTCAGGAATAGCACCCCAGCGGGGGGGATTCTTTCTTCCCGCAGCAAATGGGAGTTTTATCATGGCCGTTCTCTAGCTCCTATTGTTTCACGCCACGCGCGAGTGCGCTGTTAAAAACATTTAATCCGAAGCGAGCAATTAATAATCTAGTTTAGTACACGTTTTTCCATTTCGAATTTAAAACATTAAAAACCATGTTTAATTCAACAAGTTATGTTCGAGGCACACATTCCTATGCAAATGTCAGTGCTGGAAAACACTAACCACGTAGTATACGCCGAATGCCATTGATTGAAGTTCGCCGATGGGAGTCAATTTCGACCAGAGCAGCACTTTTTCCGTCCCGCCAAAACAAAAACTTCGATCAAGAAATAAAAATTGCCACCATCGGCAGAAACTGGATCATGCACGTTGGCAATTTTTCTGTCACCCTACATCGAGACGGAGAGAGGGAGAGAGGGACCCGCAAATATGGCGAAGAAAATGAAACGCACTGGTATGTTACACACAATTAAAACACGCTGAAATGTGAAACCGACGCTCTTTTTTAGCGCGTTTTGTGTCTCGATGTTTTATTTCGTTGTTTTTGAGGAGACCATCATGACCGCAAAACGGGGCGCCATTTTTGGGGTAGGTTTTGTGCCCAGGTACATTCAAACGGTTCACGCGCGCCAGCCTTCGCGCAACCAGCCAGCCATATTGCGCACGTTGCGCTCGCGTTGTTCGTTTGATGCTGACGAAAGCAGAACTGAACCGTTGTTCAAAAGCCTCGTTTTTGGTCTTGGTGTGCAGTGGGACCCGCTTATGAAATTCGCCAGCTCTTGTACGAGTGGATTTTTCGGCCGTCGATGTTGTTCTGCAGCCTATGCACCACGCTACGTCCCAGTGCTACAACCATCCCCCTCTTGGCCCCCCCAACGAGACGAATGAATGCAATTGTCTTCATGTAAATAGACCCGAGCCTATTTCGTGGCCATTTGAATGCATTTGGTGGTCGTGCATTGTTTGCATTTTTTCACTTTTCGGCAACTTACGCCCACCAGCGCACGCGACCATACCAACACAAGCGAACCATGGAAATCAGCTGTGGTTAATTTGAAGCATGTACAGCAGAGAAACTATGCCCCAAACAACTGCGGCCACAACTGTTGCCTAAATAACAATTATAATGGTACAGTTGGCAAATGTAATCCACCAGCGCGGCGTTTGCTCTTCGTGCTCTGACAAACCTTACCTTAACCGAAAACAAATGGACGAATAAGTTTCGAGACAAGGCGGTTAACATTGATGTCTTGAAAACTGGCGAATTAATTAGCAGCAAACGAGAAAACAAACAAACAAACACAACTTGGAGCATATTTCGTATTGTCTTTCCAATTTCGCGGTGCAATAGATTGATTGCACACGGGCTTGCAACATATTTGAGCTTTCGAAGGCGTGAAAGTTAATGGTAGGTGAAATTAATTTTGGTTTTATATGGATCATAAAGCATGTTTCCTTCTCCGATTCGGCAAGGTCAACTCTGGGGTGTGTGTTTTTTGAAAATCAACCGCCAATCGTTAAAATTGTGCTGTACGTACAAGAACTTGTAAACATTAAACGTTCCCCATACCTATTATAACTGCGGCCGCTCATTAGCCTCTCATTGGCCCCGGATCGTCGAGTAAAGCGTGAAAAGGTAAATGTCACCGAAAGGTTGTACCGCACGGTTTGTACTGTTGGTTTTCAAAGTTCGCGCATCAACGAATGTAATCAAATCTCCCGCCCCGAGAGTGGCTCGTTAAGGCAAACAGGACGCAGAAGAAAAGAAGATGACATCGCACCGAATGCCGAATCGGCTCGCGGATAAACATTGATCGTCACACTTGACCTATTCCGATCGCGGCTGGGCGCAAAAACTTCAAAAGAACATTCGGCGTACATCAATATTTCCACGCGCCTCGGCATGTGGAGAACATGATCTTGCACCGTCGAACGTTTGAAGCAAGGCTCATATTACCTGAAGGAAGGGACTTCTTCGGTTGACTTCGCAAACGCAAAATAAATCTCCCATCTGGGATCCGCGCTCTTTTTGCGAACCAACATCAAGGAACGAGGAAGCAAACGAATCCCGTACGTATCCTCTTCAGACGGTGAACAATTAAAACATCAATAAAAACCCTCCCTCAAGGAGGGTTTACCTCTTACACATCGACAGCAGCAGAATCGGGTTGGAATTGCGAGTTAAATAACGAATTTTAACGTATCATGTCTACTTCTGTTCGACCTGCGACCTGTCTGCGGCCAGCGGGCTCGGATTGCGAAAATTATGAGCACTTTTAATGAAGAACTCCAGGAAGTGTTGAGAAGTACATTCGTCAAACGGTGGAGCGGGTATTTTTAAACCGCCAGCTACCCGATAAGGAAACGCGCGTGTGCGATTTTGCGAATTCACGTACGGAAAACTAGCGTGGCTTAGAGAGCGCCAAGACAAGAACAACTTGAAAGGCGAAGAGGTTGAAAAAGTTCACCCCAAGCGGGGGGGGCACACACCATCTCGTGGTAAGGGTTTGGCGTGAGAATTCGAGTGTATGCAAAAAGATTCCGCACGGTGGTGTTGTGCCAGTGCAGTGTTTGAAGACGTCGAATGAATGAAAAAGAAACAGAACTAAACTCCAACGGCATCGAAAGCCGTGAATAAATCTACGACCAACCTGGACCTGGCGCGCAAAAGTTGGTGGCGAGGAGGCTGTGAGAAGGATCACCATTTGTTTGCCCACTCTGGGTTTGTCGTTGTTTGGTTTCGGAGACCCAACTTCGGTTTGCAACGGGAGAAGGGAGATGAAATCTAGCGAACCCCGGTGCGGGATGCGGGGTGAGTCTTGCAAATGCCAACATGCCGAAACCGACCGGCGAGACACGAGACCCCATATACCACACCTTTAATTTGAAAACTCGTTAACTTGCCCCCCTTCTCGGTTTCGGCGAGAAGCTGGAGTCCTTTTTCTTCAGTTCTTTCTTGCCGTTTTTGCGGTCGTCGTGCCACGGAGATCCGCCGAGAACGAGTTCGTAGCGACGCCGGTGTGCGCTAAGACTATGTAAATATTCCGTCGATGCTCGCGATCGATGGAGGGATGAGTCCCGCCCGAACGTCGTGGTTCACAACATTTCGAACCAAAACAGCTGGATCGAAGTGATCGAGGTGTTTCGATGATCAGGGTTTTTGTCAAGTGACAGCAAAGTTAAATCTTGAGAAATGTTTATGCATCTTCTTGAAGGTGCCTCGTTGCGTTGTTTAACAGGCTGGCAACTATTTGCTCTAATCTTACGCGAATTGCCAACTAATCTGCAATTTTGATTGCGTTGCGTCCTAGTTTCGATTTAAATATTGTATTTCAATCCATTTCTTTGCGCTACTTTATACTCTTATTAGACGAGGACTTTAACTGTCGTATTTGCCCAGACTTTGGCTCTCAAATCGCGTCTCCCAGAAACATTCCTTCCTTAAACTCTAAACCTGACATCCTTGTCTTTTTTTTACTATGGTCTTGAAGTTTTATGTCGAAGTGGCGATTTGTCTACTATTTAATTTTTGAAAGGAATTATTTTTGATTTGTTACTGTACGTTAAAAAAATGGGCTAAAACCAAACATAAGAAAGATCAAATAATTGCAAACCCCATTTTGTACAATTTATGACACGAGCGGTATTTTTAAGTCAAACACCCTGCCAGAGCCTACTTTGACAGTAAAATGTTGGGCATAGATGACAGTAAGTCCTCGTCTTTTTGACGTTACAACCTCTTGGTCATACCCGCCTCATAAGGGGTTTACAAGACTTTTTCCCATTGTGTACGTGGACATTCAGTTCTCTCGAACAGGGAAGGGGGTCCGGTCTCGGTTGGGATTCGAACCCACGCCATCAAGGTGGTGAACCCCGGCGCTCATGGGCCGATTTTCTAACCGGCGCTACCGCTCGGCTGTCGCGGACTCCCAAAAGTCCTCGTCTAATAAGGGTATTAAAGTCAGCAAGATTAGTTTCTATTTTAATAAATTATTTTATAGAAAGCATAGTTCTTCTTGTAAACTCAAAACTTCTTTTTTGAGAAGTAACTGTGTCGAAGTTTTAAATTTAGTTTGAGGCTTTCTCATCAAATCAAACTCAACCTAAACGTCGTAATCGTAATCAATTACAGTCGATTGCTTTGAATTGAGCGGAAAACCCTTTGTTTGTATTTTCTTCTGTTTCTGTTTACCTCCATTTACCCTGCGCTCTTTCCCCCAACTCCAGAACCGTGCCGTGAAAGAAATCGTGAAGAGAGAAAAATAATACTATCACGAACGGTTGCACAAATTGCAGTTGCAGTTGCGAACAAAGTTGGGAGGGGAGTGCAAATACAGCTAGGCAGAAAAACTGCACTTTACACAGCACTATGATTTACCGATCGATGATTCCTCGGCCACGCAGCACCGAGCAGGGAAGGGGTCGGCCAGTTCGGTTCTGGCTGATCGCGGGAAACTGCTCAATTACCTCGTCTCGGAGGGAAAGCTCCACTGGTGGTGGTTTGTTTGCATTGCTGGGGTTCGAAATAAAATTATGGAATTTAAGTTTATAATATTTGAACTAAAATAAATCAACTGGACCAATCTCATCTTGATTAAATAATTTCCCTTACAAATTGAATTAAATTAAATTAAAATTTTCGAGCACCTCAGTAGACGACACCCTGGCGGGTTTAGTAAATGATCGTACGCCAGTCAGCTTACCGGCCGGCCACCAACCGAACGCACCAGACTGGTAACGATCGCCGTTTTTTAGCCGAACGCGAATTTTCAATTTCATTCACGCTCGAGCGCAAACTGCACCACGCGCTCATCCTTCATTTCCACGCCAATTTTCTGCCCTCTACTTTTCCGACCAAAAAAGCATCGATTCCGTTCGAACGGATCTGTGCCGTGTGAAGTGAAGGGAGCTGGTGCCGTGTGGCCAATGCCATCATCACGCGCGCCCGCCGATGGATCATCTTCACGCGGAGCTCGAGCCGGAGCCGGGCCAAAGGTAGAAAGTGTAATTGGCCGCCCCGGTGAGCGTCGTGTTCGGTCCGGTCTGATCCGTTAACGGTTTTAAAAAAAAGCGACAAAGGCCTTGCTTAAGCGAGAAACAAGAAGAAGGCAGAGAGTCATTTAAGTATTTGCCTTTATACTTCTGTAACCTTCCTTGCGCTCCATGATCACCCCCAAAGCCAATGCTTTGCACTAATTGGAAAATGAATTGATCTCTCCGTTTCGATGGTTTAATTCGTTCTGGCATTGTCTCAAGATGAGCTGCACAAACTGGACCGGATTAACTGGACGAAGGCCTCTCACCACCACGCGGAGGAAATCGAAGCGTTTGCGAAACACGGCTCGATCTTGGAAACAATCGCGGAACCTGTCTGCCCGATTCGGCGTGCTGCTGCACGAACCGAGATGACGTCAGATGACCGGCAACAACCTCCACCAACACCAACGGCGGCTCGCGTCCGCGAATAGCTGTACTTTCATTTTCACTCGATTTCAATTCGATCGATCCGAACGGGGTGGGTTTTTCTTCGCCAAGTACCATGCCGAGCGTTTCTTCGTCTTCTTCGGGCGTCATCCGACGAAAATAAAATTAAAGAAAAAAAGCCCTCCAACGAGAGTGAAACATGATGGTTGGCCGTTTCTTCTGATGATCGCGCGCAGCGGATTTGTTTGGTCGCTTTTTTTTCCACCACGAGCTTTTTCGAACACCGAGCTGAAGGAGTTTTCTTGGGAAGGAAGGGAAGCGCGAGGGAAGCGAAAGAAAAACCAGCACACATTTATTGCCGTTCCCCACATTTATTCCGTTCGCGTGTTACCGCATGGCACAATACATTCGCAACGAGTTTGTGTGTGTTTGAGCATTGCAAGTCCTGAGTTTGCCGAGCTGGAAGGTGGAGGTCTGAGGTGAATATTTTGCAACCGTCGAGCATCGAAAACCAAGACTCCGAACCGAGCGCCAAGCCTTTCCACCCATCGGGTGAATATCTGACATTTCCGATGGCTGATGACCAGACCCTCTAGCGAACCGGTCAGTCCGGTGCTCGATCTGGTCGACTCCGAGGGTCGAGGGAAAACGGCAGCCGGGAACGGAAACAGGCGGCAGCAAAACGAAGGTACTTTCACGGTCGCCGTTTCGCCCAGATCCGGCTAGCGAAGCCGAGCTTGACGGTGCTCACAAAGGACTCACACTTCCTAGTTTCTGCTGGACCTGATGCTGCTGTCTAGACGCCTGACGGGGGCGAAACGAAAAAAATGGCGTGGAGGGAAAGGGGGGCGCCTTCCCGAAAACCCATTTTCGATACCGTTCCGGTTCGGACACGCGGTTTGCATAAAATTAGCGTTCGCCGGACAGAACAGAGCCAGAAGAAAACAAATCAAGTTTCTTCGACACAAAACTCCGGCGTCCGAGTCGAGTCCAGAATTTTTGCTTGTTTATTTTTCCTTCCCAAACCTCCCAAGCCCGACACCTTTTTTAACGAACCGGTCGAGAAAATGGACCTGATCTCACGGTTATCGGGTGAAGAAAATTCTTCGTGCGGTTCGAGTGTTTTAAAAATACAATTCCGGCTTTTTGATGTTTTGCTCACACTTCCTCACTTTTTTTTTGCGCGATCCACCAGCCACCTGTTTCTAACTCCAACCTGCTAAAGGGGGTTAGAGTTAATTTGTGGAAGTTCTAAGTGTTGCCAACGAGAATTTGACAGTTGTTTTTATGGACCACTTTTACTTTGTCTCTTTCTGAACGGTTTATTTTTTTAGAACAAACTTATCTGGAATAAACATAGCGAAACGGTTGTGTATAAAATACTGCCCTTAAATCATAGGTTTCACCCAAAAAGCTTGACTGAGTGTGACTAACGATAGAAATTCACGCCGCAGAATGGTGGAACAATTTAAATCATTCGCGTTATCTAAAGTGTTTGCCGCTATCGAGAATCTAAAGTCGAGTTCGTCGTTTCACACTTTCAATTTCTTGCTGCTCGCACTTTCGTTCAGGTGGAATTTAAAATACCTGTTTGTAAGTTCAGATTCAGAAAACGAAAACGTTGCCCAGCAGTCGAGTGTCTTCAAGGTGAGAGGCTTATTGGGAAAGTTCTCCCGGAGCGTTCGCAGTCATAATGATAATGCCAACGATTAACGTTGTACAAGCGTGGTTTTATGTGGATCAACCCGCTTCTACTCGCCACCCCGAAGTCGTGGTTGCTTTCGCTTAAGATCGGAATCGAATGATTTATAGGTAAGTCCGCGTAGGTTGAAAAGTCGTCGTAGATCGTCGTTGTACCACGGCTTACACACCATTAGGGGTGTTAATCCCGGAAAGCGCGCTTGGATTACAACGGCATTTTTTTGTTGGGGGAGGGAAAACTTGCCGAAGGTGAGGAGAGAAGGAGCGGCTTAAACGTGCCGTTGTTTTTTTTTTTATTCTTCGCAGAGATTGATGTATTGGTAACAGTGGAGCATAATCCCTCGACAACAGTGTAGCTGCTTGATGTTCTTGGACGTTGAGCTTTGTTCAGTGCTTTGCTTTCCAAAGTGTGGAACATTCAATCTCAACAGCAGGTGGGAAATCTCCAGGGAGATAATTATTTATCAACCTCACTTTACGCAACATTTATGACTGCTCAAATAAAAACTCTCTCTCTCTGTGGTATTACCAGGTAGATTTAATTTAAAAAAATACCCAAACACATGTCACCTCCATGCCCGTGTGATAACCAGCCAACCCTTACCGCCTCCAACCTCCGAAAATTCCGCCAAAAAGATCACAACGTATCGCTGTTTTCCACCAGCTTCATACGAACCGATGCACATCGATTGTTATTCAAATTGTCCTCACACCTAGCAGCGTAACGTCGTGTCAACCGTCGAGGGTCGAGCAGGCATTCATCACCACATCGACTTTTAAGCCGGAGTCAAAGTCATTGTTATTTTTTTCACTTTTCCGTTTTCTTCACTGCATCTTTCACGTCTCCGCTCATTTAGGTAACGCCGCAGCCGCGGCCACATGGACTTTATTACTCAACGTGTATTTTTTTCTTCTCGTTTTCCTTCTGCAACAGCGAGGAGAAAGACAACCGTCAAAAAAACAAACCACACACCAGCGACCTCTCAGTGACGGCGCTTAAATTCAAGTTTACGAACTTTCACCTTGTTACTTAAGCGCGCTCCCGTAATGCCGGCACGCAGTCGCCAATTCGAGCGTGTGGGGTTTCATAATATTTCCCGATTTAATTAAATCATAAATTCAACCCCCTCCCGCGCACAGCACCAGTGCCAGCTTGAGCGTCGGAAAATTAACGTCGTTAAACGAACCCTTCAATTTCGGAATCACTTATCTTCCGTATCATCCAACGCGTATCGGGCCAATTCAATCAAACATTTATTTTAATCCCCGGCTATCGGTTTGTTTTCAACCAACAGTTGGATTACAAATTCAACACCGTGACGGAGAGAACTATTCGCTTGGCCGCAGCAGAAGAGCCGAGACCGTGAAAATCTATTTCCAACAGCACTTCGTCCGAAAACCAACCGACCCTAAATAACCAGCACAATAAACTAAAACCAACAATCATCGCCGAGCGTGGCGTTGTATTGAAAACAACTTTCACTCTCATCCACCTCGCGGACGCTCGGAGGCGCTTGGAGGTCGTCCGGCCAAGACCAATAGACCCGGCACCAGGGAGATTCCTTTAGGCGGAGTGCGTTTTTGTGAGTTTGGTTGCGAGATTCGCCGTGTCATCTAATTGTATGCTCAACTTCGGATTCGATCGGCAGTATTTTTCTCGGCCATTAGCGAAGGCCCTTTATTTTCCCCCTAAATGACAATTGCGGTAGAAAGCGGCGAACTCTTTTACGTCCCAACGACAGTGAACGGAAAATACATTCTTCTTATCATTAGTCATATAAGCAGCATGGCATAAACTTACATTTATCTCCTGTTAATCGCTCAATAAACTACACATCGGTAGCTGGGGAACCGCGGACGACGACGAAACGACGTGCAGGACACACTGTTGAACCGAACAGGCTTTTCTTTCCTTAACTTTTTTCCTTCTCTCTGCCTTTTGTTTGCCGATTTCTTTCGCAACAGGACGCCGATTCCTGTCCCGGGTGTGTTATCACCGCACACACACGACGTCGTTAGCACAAACCACCGACGAACCGGCACACATTTGGGGCACGAGATGAAGCGAAAACAAAATAATCAAAATTATATCTGCCTCAAAGCACACTCACAGCGTTGTCGAATATTTATAGTGCGCTTTTTATTTTAAATCAGAATCACTTCTGGAACACCAAAAGCCGTACGGGAACACTCGGAAGGTAAAGAAACACTTCAATTCGTCGTCGTCACACAATTCACTGTCGAATATCGGGAACCGAAACGCTCGAAACGCGGCACAAAATGCGAACCGGGAAACCGCACCGTATGGAATGGGAGATTTGCGCGAGTTCGTCGCTTGCGGACGCGTTGTATTCTTTCCTTGCAATCGCGCTTTTTCTCCACTTGTAAATTGTTTTAATTTTTTTAATCGATGCTTTTAACAAAAATGACGCTTAATGTTTTTTTCAGAACTGCTTTGAACTGAATAATTTTTGTTTTCGAATTTCCATCTGTTGTTACTTGATGCTGTCTTTTGAAGTCGGGATTAATTTCTTCTCTTCGGTAACGAACACTTTTCTCCGAAACACTTGGAAACTCACACACTTCTGCTTTCGCCACCACGTCGCACACACAAAACGCGAACCGCCAATCGTTCCATTCGCGTAAGGATCGCGTCTCCGAAACCTCGAGCGCGCGCGCAGCTGTCTGTTTGTCTTCGCCGGTCGTTTTGCTTGGATCTACAAACAGGGGAGCTATTAGATAATATAAAATTTACATTAGCATTAACGGAAGGAGAATGCACGCAGCAGTTGCTTAAACCCCACTCTTCCCGCGATGGTACAATTAAACTTTACAGATGTAATTGAATCCGAGGAGCGGCAGCGCAATGGATGCTTGCTATTATTTCCTGGAAACGGAATTTGCCATCCCTCCCGCTAGCCAACCTTTTCCACGCCACGAGAAAATCTCGTGCATGCGAATGTTTTTCTTTAATTTTTCAAGTGTAGCTTCTCCCAGGTTTCTTCTTCCTCTTTCCTACGATTAGCCACGAGTAAAGTGTACGTTGCGTGCCATCGAAATTTAAAAAAAATCAAACTCTGCACGCTGTACGCCTCTCTTATCGTTCGCCTGCATCTTGGAGAGCCTCCAGACGCTCTCGTCTAAGGTACAAGTGCAATCGCAATCCCAAGGCATCATCTGCATCCCCCGCTGTTCAGACAACGGCGAGGGCTACTTTTCCTTGTTGGATAATTTCAATTTCGTTTTCTTTTGACCCTCCTCTGCAAGCCACCCACCGCCACATACCACACCGTCGTGCGTTTACTTGCACTTTTATTAACTCTTTCTCTGATCATTTTTCTTTTTCCCTCATAGCACAGCCACTGTGTCTCTTTCTCTTTCTCTCGATCTTTGTCCGATTTTCCCTCCTGGTTGCATATCTATCTCCTCCCTTTTCTCACTCCATTATTTTCTTTTCTCGAGATGTTTTAGTTTTTCACTTTCGTTCGGCCACGGGCTCGCGCATCTTCACTGTCCACTGGTTCGCGCTTCTTCCGTGCGTTGCGCTTCCATTGGTAACGAAAGTAAACTTTACGATTTACTCAACGCATGCCGGGCGCAACAACCGGCGGCGTGTGGGTGAAATTTTGCCAAGTTCCCCTCCTCCCATCTCGCCACAAGTGTTGATCCAATTGCCTTTGATTTATTTTCGTAGGTTTTGATCGGCTCAAATGTTTGTTTTTACTTCCATGTGCAAATAAAAAGGACGCACAAAAATTTCTCTCATATGCTCGTTGGCTTTTGGAGCATTGGAATTAATCTGCATTACACCTGTCTGAGATTTACAGTTTCCCCCTTTTTATAAAAAAAACGGTGAAGTTTTTTGTTTCTCAAGCAGATCTGCGAAGCAAGTGTCTGTTTGAAATAATAGGCAACACGTCTGTAATTCTGGTGATAACCAATAACCGGTGATTGTTTTTTTTTCAATTGCATTGGGTTATATTTTCTTTTTCCTACAAATTGCCGAAGAAACTTGATGAAGCTTTCCATCTGAAAATTGAAACTCATCTGCAAATATCATTACATGAGTTTCGTCTCAAGGTTTTTTTGTAGTTATTCATGTTTAGCTTGCATAAATTTTTTCGCACACTTTCGGCCTTGCCTAACTGGAGCACAAAAAATAACACCAGCGATGTTACACTAGCCCCGCTGGCCATTACAGCGAAAACGTCACGGACCCTACTACAACAAATTCACTTTCCGCTTTAAAATCGCCATTTTTCCAAGGAAAAGAAATGCTAACGTGTGCTAGCGTGCACACAGTTTAACAATAGCAAGACAAAAAACAAATTAAAAAATCTCCGGCACAAACTGTACAAAGAAAAACAAAATACAACATCACGGAAAACGGGAAAGGGAAGAAAAATCGTATACGAAAACTATCGTACTGCCAAAGACTGATTTTTTTTTCATCCAAGGATTGTAGCTTACATTTTCGCATTTCTTGGCTCAATTAGAAGCGAACAATATTGGTGTTCTTGTAGAAAAATGAAACTTCGAAAAATGTTGTCAGCAAAAAATCGTTAAACTTTGATTCAATGCATCTTATCGAAGTTGTCTAAAAACATTGTTTAACAGCCAAAAGGCTTGTGTTAAATTATTGTGTTTGTAAACTTTTCAATCGTATATGATTATACAACGAGCCTTTGCAACCCCAGAAACGAATAAATCGGTTAAGAAAAAGGATCCAAACAATATTCATAGTCACTGAAGAATTTTAATGAACAGGAATGTAAAAAATTATAACATTTGACACTAACAATCGAAACTATTCCATGCCACAAAAGTTTAAATTCTGCCTTTATTCCGATGAAAAGTCCTTAGTAGAACACTTTGACACGTTGAACACTCACGGGGATCGAGGCTCAGAACAGAACGGCTCACTGAAAGCTTCCAGAACGAACGGTTCGCGCGAGCCAAACGACACGACGGCTAAACGTAAACTGATCCGTGAAGATCGTACAAACAGCAGCACATCTGAGGCAACAGCACCACTAGCAGCAGCACGCTCCGAGAACCCTGACTCGTGGTGTCCGAGGTGAGAGCGAGAGGGCAAAGAGGGGCAAGAATGAGAGCGAGAGAGAAAGAAAGAGCGCGAGGTAGCGGGGGATCTTGAAGGTTGGAGCGAGGTAGCGGCAAGGTGGCGAAGGTAGAAGGCAAGATTGAGAGCATAATCCTCGCGAGAGCACACGGTGATGCTGTGTTGATACGAAGGCTCTCTCTCGCCCCGAGATAGGTGTGTACTTAGAGGGACTACTAAGCACCGTAGTCGAACACTACTAAACTCGTTGGCACTACTACCACTGTCTTCAGTGGTCGTTGATGCTGTCTGGTACAAGGAAGCAGACGGGAAAGCTTCACGGATACTTCGATACCGATCGTACAGTGGCTCGACTCACTCGATGTGAAAAAAACACACAACACTTACGATAGCCACTACAAAAGTTACATTCGCATCGAATAAAGCCACATTCACCACGAATAATATTTACGCAAACCTACAAACACACTCATATGAACAGAAACGTTCACTTGCCAACACGTCCACACACAGGTTGGTTCGTTTTATAACGCTCGCATCAGGATTCCATTGACTATTTCCTTTCAATTTCCTTGAGTTTTCTTGTGCGTTTATAGCGAAGTTTACATAGTATAAAATCACTGTTTAAAGTGTTGATAACTTTAAAATGGAAGCGTTTTCTTACACTCACGACGACGATAACGACAGAAACGACGGCGGCTACGGCAGCGAAGACGAAGACGGCGACAGCGACTACGAATGGCCGGTTGCGCCTGGGAGCGTGTCTACTCGGAGACTGACTGGGCTTGGCGCGTTTGGCTTTTGCACAACACCCTTCACGCCACGCTCGCTCCAACCACTTCCCCTTGCCACCAACACCACCACCTGAAAATGTTTCCAAGAGGTTACTTGGTTCAGTCAAAAAAACAAGAAAGCCACTATTCGGCCGCGAGCGAGTTGAGTATCGTTGAAAAACACTACATTTCCACGGGGAAAGGTGGTGAAAGGAGGGAGGAGACCTTTAAAGAGATAGGTTGAAAGAGGAAAGAGAAAAAATCGGGTAAGGGTTTCCAAAGAAGAAAGAGATTAGCAACATAGCCCAAAAGATGCAAGTGATCACTCTCGATCGTCGATCGCGTAGACGGAGAGTGAGAGTGTGCGCTACCAGGATAGAGAGAGTGGCTACCCTGCAGGCTATAGCTCCTCAAGACGGAGGAAGACAGTATGCCCTCCGTGGGCAAAGTGCCTAGACAGGGGAAAGAAAAGGCGAGCCCCAAAACCCTTTACGCGAGTCCTCCAGCAAAAGCTCCCCAAAAAGTATGGCTCCAAAGAGAGAAAGAGAAACAGACCGAGAGAAAGCTTTGGCAAGACGGAGCGAGGTGCATCGGGTCCTCCGCTCAACAAGCTAGCGCCCCAACGACCGGCCAATGCAGCAGGGACGCATTCGATTTTGGTATTACGACAGCGATGCCGTTTCGATCTGCGCTCGGTGCAGTTTTTTTTGTCTTCAATATTTTTTTTTCATCATTTTGTCGCTATCTTTTTGTTCCTTTCGCGGTGTGAACTACACGGATCAGCTAATACTGTCCCACATCCACCTAGAGCGGACAATTCATGTTATTACATTACATATTTATGAAAATAAAAAGTACAAAAAGTTTTGCAGTTGTTGCACGTTTATAAGCAACTCAACTTTTGTGATATAAATTGGAAGGAAAAGATAATTTATTATTTTCTTAAATTAAATTTTAAACAAAAATGCATTTTTAGTAATGTACTAAACGTAAAATTTCAAGGGTGGATACGTTACATAAGTTTAATTTAGAAAATGTATTCTTATTACACTTTATATCTGTCCTATTCCTTATAACAAATTTCCCAAAACTAGAAGTTATTTCATTACAGTTGCAACAGGTCAGTTTCACGAACTATTTTCTTAGCCCCTTTCTTACTGAATCACAACATGCACATGCTAAAGCTGCATCCTACCTCCACTCGCACAGAGAAAGTAAAAGCTCGCGCGTAGAAAGAAAACGTAACGAAATGGAATAGCATAACGGATAGCCTAGTAGCACATTTCAAGCACACCGCTCCCCTTCCCACACCCTGCCTAAATCCACGCAAGTCGCATGGGGTCGCGCATGAAAATGCAAGTGGCCTCGCACGCGAGGTGCATGATCCGGTGCAACGCTTCGTGGCGCTCTGCGTCGCGCGTCGGAGAGCGAAAGGTTTTTGAAGCGCGAGAAAAGGGCTTGGAGCTATGATCGCGATGCAAACTCACCACGTTTGATCGAGGTGGGGTTAAAAAAATTCACCACTTTACGAAGGAGAGAGAGAACGAGAGAGAGTATTAAAGCTTACTCTCCGGCATCTTTGAGAGCTGGAAGGTGCAGGAGAAAGACGATAAAAAACTCTCGATCAAGGGGTCTTTCGGTGTGAATGTTTTTACTTGAACTTTATAGATATTTTCCCAGCGTAATAAAGTAAAAGTATTTATAAAACAAAAAATCAAAAACCAAAATTTTGAGTAGTTTGAACGATAAACTTATTGATTTGTCAAACACAACAACAAGAAAAACATAAAAATCGAGAACTCAACGATGCTCAATTTATTTTCACATTAATCCATTAGATGAAAATTATAAAATTTAATTTTGAGTTGATTATTATATAGCATATGTTTTGTTTTATTTTAGTGTCGTTTCTGCTTAATGTAACGTTAAAACGGCATGTTACCCAAAAAGTGGGTGACAGCAACAACATCCATCGGCATTTTAAACCAATATAGTCGTGGACTTATGAAGTAGGAGACTAGAATAATTACTAAAATGTATCCTGTGTGAAGCATAGTTTTTGCTTAGTTTTCAAAAACCGTTGGTTCAATAAATTTGACAACCAAATTTGATCATATATTATTGTACTAAAAAAGGGTGCTGAAACGCTTGGCAGTCAACGTGTCATAAAGGCATAATTTGACTTACGACACTAATGTTTGCCTCTATGTTACAAGTTTTCAAAATAGCCCGTAAGTGTTTGCCTGTGGATCAACTTTTTGGCATTTATTTTCTCCAAGCTTTGCCTCCAAGTTAGTACCTTAAAGAGTAATGTTAAAATCATACTCAAAATCAACTGTCAGAAATTACTCTCACTTCTTCTTCTTCTTCTTCTTCCTTATTCTGAATGAACATTATATTAATTATTTCAGTGACTTCTCTTTTGTTGCGCACTCAACATTTATCGGCAATGACAGACAAACCGTCAATATTCCTTTTATCAGTTGTGAAAAAGGGGAAATCAAGCTATTTGACGTTGAATAAAAATTACAAAAAAGGATTTAATTTCAATTAAAAAGTATATCGGATCAAGATAGTTATCAACAAACACATAAATCACATTTCACCCCATTGCAAAAAAAACTTCCTGAGTCTATGATAAATCGCTAGTAATTAGGATCTTTTCTTTCGCTAACGATGTTGGAGGGATTACTGTTTTCCTAACTACTTTATGTTCCATAATAATAACCGGCGCCAACCCTAGCTTTCCTCTCGGGGCGTGCACTATTGGCGATTACTGCAATATGACATGATTGATGCAACAATCGACAATCGACGTTCCGACTGGCCGATGGTGCATGAACACACGTGTGCAATACGCGAAAGAAAATTACTTCACCACCTCCGTTCATTCTTGACCCCATCCTGCGCGTATGTATCGGAAGAAAACAAAAAGCAGCACAAACAAAACAAATTCGAACCGTTCCTCCTTCGCGACTTGCGGAGTTAGAGGGAAGATGGCTCAATGCCGAACGATTTATCACCTTCGGCCGCTGCTGCTGCTGCTGCTGCTTCTTCGCCAACGCGACTGCGCCCAGGTCATGACCGTTCGATGACGGCGCTAGGGTCGTGCCATCTCGTGCCTGTGTGCGAACCGATAGTCATAATTAATCGGCACTGAGCCGTGCGAGCATTTCCGCCGGTTCGCCAGAACTGCACGCGCAACGCTTCGCTGGCGGATGCAAAATAGAGATGTTTAGGTGATGTCCGTCTGGAGGTTGCATGTGCAACGGCTCTATCGCGATACAGACGGGCATTCTCCTGGACCCCGGCAAGGGCTAGCTGAGGGATGCTCCGATCCCTCGTGCTCGAGCGTGTGCAATTTTATCGACACCATTCAATCGTTCGATCGATTGATTGATGCGACTTTGATCGGCAGGTTTCGAAGATATCCTTCGCGTACCGCCCGGTCAGTTAAACGGGTTGACATTAGCGCAATGTTTTATCCCCATGTTGACATTCTAAACGACAATCGACGCTTCCTGGTTCGGGTTCAAGCTCGACACAGTTCTAAATGGTTCGAAAGGGCTCGGTTTTATGACGAATTCATTACCTCAACCTGTTCTCTTTAAATGTACTAAATGTTGCATGTGTTACGTTGATTTATGACTCATTCTTTTGACCATTTGATGCCTGAAATAATGAAAGAGACGGGGTATAACCTCGAGAAAAGCTACACACAAATGCCATGACTAACGACAGTTTTTTCATTAAACTAATGAATAAAATAAAAAAGCATATGCTGAAATAATAGAGTAGTTTAAGATTTTTTTTCTCAATATCAAAGTTAAAGCATAGTTTTGAGTTTAAAATGGATAAAAATTTACCTTCTTTAACAACAATTGGCAATGAAATAACAAAAGGTAATTTTTAAATTTTTGCTACACATGTTCAATCGAAACAATTTTGTTTAGGAAATAGTAATGCTAGAAATATTGTCAATCGAATATTTGACACAGATTTTCGGAAGAAGACGTTGCAGTGTTTTCAATTCACGTCTTTGTTCCCTCCCTTGGACCATATGCCCCATTTTACGCTCTGTGATCGATGGACGCGAGCCTATTAAATTACCCCGCGAATCAATCACGGCGAATTTATCGTTTTTCCTCCCCCCACCCCCTCCCCCCCCCCCCTCCTCCCTACCGTACCCGTGCGCGGTCGGGAAGGAAATTGAATACATATTGTTTCCCACATTCACTTTCACACCACGGCCCTCTGACATACTGACCTTTGCGGGATGGTTTCGGATGGTTCGGTTCAACAAAAACAGAAACATCGGAATAGTACCAACCGCAAATACCACACCACTTCGCGAGATGAGCAGTGAGTTTTTGGGCACCTTTTTTCTTCCCTCCCTCTTAGTTGCATCATTCCACATTAGGCAGCACACGCAAGAAAGGCCTTCTAACAAAGACTGCTGTCCACTAATGCGCCCCGTTCTTGCCCGCTAACTGGAAGGCTTTTTTTATGTTACGAAAGCATCGAACGAGTTTCAATTTGGAGCGGGTATGACCTTTCCGATGTTTTAATGTCGTTCGTATGCAATATAGATGTTCGGATGGGGAAATTCAGATCATGATTAGCTCGTCGAACATTGTTTATTAGTTAATAAGTTCGAAAACATTTGAGTTAAGTTTAAAAATTGTAAATGTTTATACAAAAATTCTTTGAAACAAAATCAAACCTGTAGTGCAACAGGCGTTGACCCAACGGCACGCAGAACGGACTTGCTAAACACCAACCGGTGGCTTCTAACCGCGAAGAATAGTGTCTGCAAGCGAAAGAGGAGCGAAAATGAAAACGGCGAAAACCCCGGCCGGATCGATGCTGGATCAATTTGCACATCAAATTAAGCAAATGTTTATTCTAAAATCTATCCATTCCTAGCCGCGCTGCGGCCACGCTCTGGCCACGGATGCGCATCGTCGCAGCGGCGTGGCGAGCTTTGCACGATCACTTTGAAATGTAAATGGCCCGTCCGCGCTTGTCCGCGGGACTGTTGCTGTTTGCTATTTAAATAATTACCAAAAACAACCGTCCGCAACCCGAAGCCGTCAGCGGCGCAACGGGATGACGGTGATGGGATGGTTGGACCTCGTAGGATAACAGGTTCGCAGTAGGATAGCTGTTCGTCTCTACGCCGGGTTGACTGATTGACAGCTTTTCGTTAATCACCGAGGCCGATGATCGTGTGTACTGATTCGCCTTTTCGGAAGAATGTGATACTTGCCGATGAAAGATGAAATATTGTAACTGCTAATAATTATTGCTATTATTTAGATCCTATTGCAAGAGATTAAAATAATGACGGTCAACAGTAACATAAATTAGGGGTCTCTTCAATAACGTTAATTATATCGGACTGTGTCATAAGTTTCACCAATCTGACATTAAGCTCATTGTATTATTTTCTCTATTCTTGCGTCTAATCTCTGATTGAAAATTTCTTGTACAACGATATAATAAAAATAATCACACGATATTTTGAAGTAGTTAATTTCTCTTGCTGAAATTTGCTCTCTTCGAAATTATTGAAATTGAAACGTTTTCTTTCTCGGTGGGCAATTTTGTCAAAGAATATTCCATGAATGAATCCACTCGAGCGCTGTGCAGAAGCACTGCCACCCACAGAACATCCGGCACCAGAGATCCAAACGGACGAGAAAACGTCAGAAAGTCTACCGTGTCACAGTTTCGACCACCACCTCGCATCACCCCTTACCCCAAGGGGCAGTGGGGATCCCAATTTTGGAAAAAACAAACGAAAACCCCGCGTTCCGGGTACGATCGACTGCGGTGGAGGTTGCGTGCGGGAAAGAAAGAACGAGATTTATGGTTCCTTCCTTTGGACCCCGGCGAGAGAATGGAACCGGGGCCGGGCTGCTGGACGCGTTCTGTAAGCTGTGAAGCAAAAACATGTTAATTTTAAGAGTTCTTTGCAAATGGAGATTTATGGAGATGCTTTCGCGTGTACAAACAACCCCCCAGCCCCGGCCAGCATCCCACAAACGGGGTCAGTTGCAGTGGGACTACTGCCCGAGCGCTCCGCCCCTGGCGTCGCTCGTCGTGGCTCCCGTTGGCGATCCATCATCCCCCGTGACGCGTCCCGAGCGCGGACCGGACCATAAATCACTCCTCCAAAAGGCACGAAAAAGCACGCATGCGAACCGGAGATGTGTTCTGGATCGGTGAATGGATGGAGGCACAAACAAAACAATCAAAACAAATAGTCGCAAAAAAATGGAATTTTAGAAACAACCCAAGTACAACGGACTTGAAACCAATCCGTGTGCCAAAAATCAACGAAATCGCACGGCTGGTACCATTTGACCGTTAGACACACAAACACACACACGCCCGGTCGAGACATCCATCACGCGAGGCGGATATGATATTTTTACTCAATCAATCGAAAGACTTCAACGCACCTGACGCGCGCGAACAAAATTAAGCGACGAACCCGCCGCTCGTGGGTTTCGCCTACAAACCGCCTACCGGGCGCATCGGTGTAGATGGCGCGCGTTAATTGGCCACTTCCCGAGCGCTCCATCCTGCGATGCACACTCCTCCCGGACTCGCCCCGGTACTTAGTGCGACTGATTAGCGATTATTATCGCACCGCGCTCATAAGTTGAATGATTTATGAACGCTTCACGTCACCGGCCAAGGCCGGCACCCGAAATCGATCGCATCGATGGCCGGGATTTCCTGTTCCGTCTGGATCGGGCGAGAATAAGCTGCGACTGATTAGCGGCGACAGTGGGTCTCACTTGACACCGCCTGGCATTTGCGCTGACAAAGTACAAATGTGATGCAATCATGTGTTACAAACCTTGATTTATGCTCTTAATTTTGGTTTTGGCGGGTTTATTTTTATCTTTTGCGATTTCTGATTGCGTTGATGTTTTCAATGTTTAATCTTTGGATGTGCGCGCTTGGAATTTCCTTTTAAGAAATTCTTGATGAATGTCTAGTTCAAGAGTGGTCCCATTGAATCAACTCTCTTTGGCGCTAAGCCTTTTCTGAAGCATTATTAGGGATTCCCAACACCTTCCAAACAAGTCTGCAAAACACATTTGTCACCTTCTGTTGGTTCAAAAATTCCTAGAACATTGTTAGGAAGCTCTCGCAAGCAATTTCCGGCAGCTTCATCCGTCATAATATTTATTTTAATTTTCCGCGAACCCTGCCCCCGCAATAAATCCATTCACATTCGACCGTTACTTTTAAATAAACATCGGGTTTATCATGTATGCCGCTGTGAAATTTCATCGGAAGGACTGTTTTTTTTATGAATTTCTGAATTTACGTCACACAATACTTCGCTTTGTTGTCGTCTCTCGGCGGGATGATACACATATGGTCCATCGTGAAGCCGCCCCAAGTGCGTCATTGTGACAAAGTCTGACACAAGGCGCTCCACTCCACGGTCAGATTCTTCTTCTCCCCGGACGAGAAGTCAAGTACAATTGCGTTTACCAACGGCGCCGGTTGCGCATCGGAACGACTCAACTGCGCAGTGACCGCAAGCAAACAACCCATCCTTTGACCCCACCCCCTGTGGTGGGCGGTTGGCTGGAGAAGAAGCTACTTCCGCCAAATGTGGTTTCGGTAGATTCCAGCGCGAACGGACCGATGATCGATGAGTGGCCCGTGCGAAGGTTTTGCGTAAAAGCTCAATTATTTATTGACACATGTGGGTAATAGAGGGCTATTTCCGCCGCCATGTTTTGAGACGTTCGCAGCAGGGTTGGACTGTCGATTAACCTGCGGCGATAATTGAAGTTACCACGAACTTTATTCCCGAGAAAAAATCATAAATAATTTCTCTCTAATCAAAACAATAAACATAAGATAATGTTTATATCTAAGAAACAAACCGCAATCCCTTACAACCCAAGGGTATTCGACAGCTCCGTTCTCCGACCAGTCAATGAAACCGGAAACTAAACGTCCATCGAAGTCATCTTCACAATGGCTACCCTCGAGTGATTCATGAACCGCCGAAGGGGTGCTAGAGCTCCCGAGCTGACGAGATGTTGTCGTTGACACTTTGAAATAGGTGACAAGAAAATCGCTTGTTTAGTCAGTCGTGTTAACCGGTTAAGGTGAGGCTCGATGCAGGAGAATGTAAACACTCGTAAATACCAATTTACCGGACGGAAGTGGTGGCGGGCAAGAAATCCCTTGGGGAGCGCATGTTCAGTGACAGTTTCTTCTTCTGTAATTTACTGTTTGTAGCCACAAGTTCTGACATTGCTGTTTGAGATTATTGAAGATTTTTTCAGTCTATATCATTGAAAATTAAGTGGCTCCTCTTCAAATTCTTAATGTCGATGTTAATTTCTTTGTTTTCTTACGAATGAATGCTAGAGCCTGAATAGAAGGAAGAATAACAAGCCATTTTTTCTGCACGACAAAGGATTCCTTTTTAAATATTATTTATACACTGCGTTCCAAAATGATAGCATCACCTAGTTTTTTCTTTCATATGCTAATTTAAATGATCACAAGGAAAAAAACAACAGGATCATATTTCTTAACGGAAAGGAAATGTGTTTCAGTTCTGTTTCTCCAGAAAAATAATTTATAATATTGTTAAAGCAAAAAAATCGAAAATCATGAGTGTCCCATAATGATACCCTCACTTTAAAAATCTGAATATGGGTGGTATAAAACAACTAACGGACCGAAAAAACCGGAGAAAAAGGTCAAACTGATGCATATCGCTCTAATGATTGCGGATTGCGATGTGCTTATCAAAAGATCCCCGTTGGCCATTATGAATCATGTGTAAGATTCCAGTTTATATGGGCTTCAGAAGCAAAATTATGCTACCGTGCACGCAAGCCAGGAAAAAAGAACTTACCTGGCACGAACGGGTATCAAATCAATGTATTGTCAAACCATTTTTCAGATCTTAAACCAATATAAAATGGGTGGGGAATGCTAATTCAAGAGATTTATGAAGATATGAGACAGTACGAGACCATACAGGAGCTTCAGGTCGAGATTCAAAATGCTTGGCATTCCTTATCAGTAAATACGTTAGAAAAATGAACAGACAGTATGTCTTTAAGAATTTTCCAAGATATAAATCCTCATAGAGGATCCACAAATTGCTGAGTCATCTCAATTTCATCCATTTATGCCATTTTATGCTATTTTAGTTTTTTTGTGAAAACCGTAACTGAGGCTATCACTTTGGGACACTACTGTTTTCAGTGTTTTTGTGATAAACGGATTATTTTTTCGTTTTCCTCAAAAATACTACTAGAAAGTATTCATTGTATACGCACAAATAGCTGAATTTTTATTGAAAAAGATCCCATTGTCCATGTAAGCCATGGGCTGAAAAAACTAGGTGTGCCAATCATTTTGAAACACAGTGTATAATAAAGAGGGCCTTTTCAAAGCTGTTTTTTAATTAAATTGACAACTTTTAGTAAAGCTTACGTTTTTATCAAAACATTTATTGCTTTATGAATAATACTGTTATTATAAAAATATAATCAAATAATATAGCTCAGTCCGTACAACTTATACAAATTGAGACAAGTTTCATACTCATGAAAAGTGTTGTTTCAAAACGACTTTATCGATTTCATTGCTGATTGATAATTGATTTTACCTTTTTTGCTAACGCGGAATTTTTAGAGAAACATAACATGCAATACTTCTCAATTTCAAAACCTCTGAACATCATCACGGGTTTTCAATAGTTAGCTTCGGAATAATGCTTTATTGAGGTATAATTTTACCATCCAACCCTCGGTTTGTTACAAGGGTGAGAACTTTGAGTGACGCATTTAGATTAATAAAGCTTTCATCTCTTTACACACGCACACAACGAGCAATAACATTTTGAGGTCTGCCCCATTGCCGATCTCTTGTCATTGTGGTCGGCAGGTCATCAAATTTATCGCGAAATGCAATAAACCGCAACCTCATCGTTCGCATAATTGACCTCAACCAATCGAGCGTGGTGTGAAAAGCCATGACAAAATCGTTGCGGGCGAAGAGAAGAAGAACGAAGATTAGAAGAAGAATTGGTCCTGAAGCTACAACAAGCCCTTTTGGGCCACTTAGGTCCTTCTTTCATCAATAACCAGTCGAGAATTCGCCCATATCAAACCTTTAAAATACCCTCGTTTATCTCCCGAGCTCGGGCGGACGCGAACAATATGTTTCATTTGAGCTCGCGAATGCCATTTTTGGCCCATTTCTGCCACAATCGTGCCGATAATGATGACATTTCATCCTGAAGCTGCCTTAATCACAGCCATTCCTAGTGCGCGATGAAAGATTTATGACGTTTCGTATCTTTTATGGAGACGCTCCCGAGCCACCGAATGCCATCAATCTCCAGATTCCGCCATAGAACGCTCTTTAACGACCCGATCGGCTCGGCCATTTTTGTGCACCGTTTTCGTCTAGCCGTTTCTGCAAAGCCGAAGCCATTGTAGAAACGTTTAGCCAATGGAGAAAAACTCGAAAAATCTCAACCTGTTCCCACCGGACAATCCGTTTTAATTTTCGCCCATTGGCATTGGAATCAAGATCAAATTACTGCCCACCGGTTTGCGATCAAACGAAACGGACGATGCATGATGGTTTTGATGGTTGTACGATTGCGTGTGTATGGGTGTGTGTGTTTTATTGAATTCGCTTTGGCTCGTGTCAACAACAAGGTGGAGCCAAATGCTAAGGTCGCCCCGGACATTATCGTTAATCGTCGCGATTAGACGCGGGAAGGATACGCCACGCTCGGGCCCGGGTTTGGACTATCGGTGGAAAAATCGGCGCAGAATGTTTGTGCGGGCGCAACACCGTTACAGAAAAGCTCGACCGTTAAACCGAATTCGGACGTAGCGGGTTGTAGAATCAGCCTCAAAAAAAAAAACAAAAGCAACAGACTCAGAAAGGTCACCCGAAAGCTTCTTCCTCGATCCGGCCAACGGAACGGAGTTGTTGGAGTTAGAACTTGCAAAGTAGTAAAATGTGGGCCATAGAAATGAAGGCTTTATTGGTGCACAACCGTTACGGTGAAGTGTTCTCGAATTACCGGTAAAGGTTAATGTGTATTTCCAACACTTTAATTAGCTCTATGTTTAGCAAAATAGTCAAATTAACGGAAAAAGTTATAACAAGCGCAACTCCTTACAATCAAATGTGTTTCCTGAATATCATCAATATCCATGTTTAAAGCGTGGAGTTGTTTATTTTCTCTTTCTGTTCCTTTTGTGTGCTTTTGAACCCAATTTAAATATCCGCAAAATAAAAACTATTTTCGGACAAAGAAATTCTGCAGCAAAAAATCACCCAACACCTTCCTCAAAAAGTTCAACCAAGTTCAAGCTTCTCGCGCCGGTCAACGACATCTTCTGGTGGGGTCGACATATTTACCCGGCTTGTGACAAGCATACGCAAGTCTTGCGCGAAGCTGCTTCGAGGCGCACCAAAGCGGAACACAAACGTAATCAAAGGCGCAACCTCGAACGCCTTCCTCCCGTTCGAGCGGGAGGCGAAGATAAGGGAGTTCGAGCTGCCGCGAAAACCACAGCGAAAGAAGTCACCGTCCGTGGGCCCAACACAATCGCCCGACAGTGTGAACGCCTTTCGCCAAACCCTAGCTGCTGGCCAGAATGCGAAATTATGCTTCAAAAGAACCGTACCGGCACCGTAAATCAATTACGACCCGGACGGCGGTCGCACAGAACAATTTGCGGACAACACATGCTGGCCATGGCCAACAAACGTCGTGTGTGCTTTTTTTTATTCTTGTTTTGGAGCAAAACGTGGACATGAAAGAAAAGGATCCGACCGCAAACCGGGTGTTGGGACGAAAAAAGAGGGATGAATCGGGATCGCTTCTTTCGGGCCAGAAGACAGTTCTCCGAGTCCCGTGCAGCTTCCTTAATGTGCGTGTGGCCTACAGCATCGTCACAGAAACATAAACGGTTCAACATTCGCAAAACATGATGCTCCTTTCCCCCTCTCTGTCCAGTTGGAACATCTGTTTCTTCCCCGTTTGCCCCGTTGAAGATGTGTTGTCCAAGATTATACGGATACATAAATTACGCACAGGGATTGCAAGAAGAAAAAAAATACAATAAACCAAAACCATCACCCAGCATCGGGAGAATATTTGCAACGAGGCGGGACGGGAACTGTTGGGCTCATCCCTTTTGAACTCTGGACGAAACCGGGTTTTTGCCGCAGCAGCCCGTAGGATTTATGAATTAAAGTCACGTAACGAAACGTGTTCTTGTTTCGTTCGTTAATTCGCAAAAAAGGTCGATTCTCTCCACATCGCAAGTGAATGGAAGAAGAAGAGGGAGAACGGTTTTTCACAAGAAAGTATTTAATTTAAAATATCCCCTTTTTAACGAGCTAATCTAATTAATCCTCCGTTCGATAAATGGTGATCGAACTTAATTTAAACAGTGGCAAAACATGGCGTACACTGATTTGATAAGGCCAACAATGCGTACTTCCCATTATCACGAAATGAATCACGTTTCGATCGGTGAAACGCTTCGAAAACCCTCCTGTGTCATCGCTGCTGGCGTTGTCCTCACCATAAACATATCAATTTCATACCGTTCGTTAATATCAAAAGAAGAAGAAAACAGAAACGCCGTGCTGCCAAAGCACGAAAATAATTTATCTATTCCGCCCGAAAAGCCCCATTTCAATTTCGCCCCGGCATAACATTATCATAAATTGAAACTGTATTATTATTTAAATTAAAATGTCAACCCAACGCCACCCACCGGTCCATCCTTCCCTGTCCACAGCGCAGAATTGTGTTTAAAGAACCGTAAAAAAAGGAAACACCCCAGAGAAGCCAGATTGTGACTCATCGGTGAGATTTCTTTCAGATCCATGATCAAAAGATTGCTCCATGAGTTGGTTGGAGTACGAAAGGGTCTTCAACGACGTGATCGGTCGTACTGATCCGGAAGTTTGATCGTGCTCCAGTACAGAGCGTAAAAGTTCATGGCGCAATGGGCATCCAACACGTGGATGGCCTCCCTTCGGACAGGGTCGCTATTTAAAAAGGGCTATTTTAAACCGACGATTCTCTTGCGATGCGGGCGAAGGATTTAACTTCTCTTTTATTGTTATTTTCAAGCCGCGGGTGAAGAAGGGGTGAAAAAAGACGTATCGAAACAATCGACGATCAATCGGCACGCAAACGCACCGAGCCGATCCGGGCGGAGATTGTGGATCCGATGGCCCTGACCGAATCTGCGCCCTGCGTCCACTTTTGTGGCGGGTCAAATCGGTCGGTGGTCGTTCGCATCCCTCCGGTGGGTCGCATCCGGGGGCATTTACGGTTCCTTCTGGCCTTCTGTGCCCGCCGCCGTAAAGGGCACCGGGTACCGGCAGTCATTTCCGGTTGGCTTCGTGCGATCCGCGCGGCATCGGTGGCCATCAGATGTCCGCCCGGATCGGAGCGTTCCGGAGAAGATAAATCGATTAACTATCGAGCAAGTGCCCTCGAGGTGGCTTCACCGACGATTGCTCCGCCGCAGGCCTTCCGATAGTGGCGGATCGAGCAACTACACCGAGTGACAGCGAGATGTAGGGAGAAGACGTCCTCCGGGAGGAAGGGAAGATTGCCCCCTAGAGACGACACATCGTAATTGATCGTGATCGATGCAAATTGTTTTGTCCAATCGATACCCATCGGGTTTTTCGTTTGACACTAGCGTTACCATCTCGGCAACAAGGTAACATTCGAAATTAAAATATGCTAATATGTCTTCTTATGCTTAATTTTCACTTCCAGTTTTTTTAATGGACATAAATGGAATCGTTTATTTTTGACGTCAAATACTTTATTAAATTAAACACAATATTGGTATTTCAGCATTAACGTTGGAGCATATAAATAAATCCACAGTAAAACATTTTTGTTAAAACCTCGTGTATGTATATTGTTTTCAACACAATCCACTATCGGTAAGCGACGTGAGGGTTAAAGAAGTATATGTCTTGGATTTAAACAGGACTATAAATCTGGAATACTATATAATCAATTATGGCTGTGCCTGAACATCACCAAAATCTTCTTGCGGGGTGAAATTGGCTTAGATAACAATTGTAAATGTGTTTATAATAATGGTAAATACAGTAAACCATAGGAAAATAGATAATTTTTCAAAAACTAATACAACTGAGCTGATTGCAAGAAACAACATAAAAACACCATCGAAGTAAACGAAAAAACATATGGCCATAGTAGCCAGTCCTAAAATCATTAAAGAGCTGGATCTCCAAACTAGCTTACGAAGGCTTGGGAACCTGGACTCAAAAGCTGTACTGGAGTAAATCTTCGTGTTATAAAAAGAAGAAGAAGTCAACGAAAACTTAAATAAAACAAAAAAAATACAATTCATTTAAACTTTTTCAGTAGGGAAAACAAAGTATAAAAATGAAAGAAATATCAAAGAAATTAAAGATAGGGCAATCAGGAAGAAAATACGATGGTTTTTGACAGTACGATTCTCATAAGAGTGAACGCGAAAGAGAAGAATATTTATGAAGTGTCTTTTTTATGGATTGCACTCAAATGGATTCTGAAAATATGTGTTTTACGACCATAAGGAAATAAATTTGAAAACACAAGGCTCTACTTTATTTCGATCAAATATTGAATGGCTATTGAATAAAGTTATTATTTATAGCTAACTATTCACTATTTGTAACTTTTTGAATAAGTTTTATATGTTATTGGACAGATAATTAAGAAAAGGGTTTGGTTGCTATGAGGAAGAAGAACACTTTCATGAAATGCGTATAGTCTTTATGTCATAAAATCGCAACTTAAACCTGTTTAATTGTACACTCAAGTCCGTCTAGTGTTGACCTCCATTTGAAGTTTATTACAATGACGTCTTACTACTGCCGGTGCGGAGAAACGTTTAAAGCTCTTTAAATAAAGCTATCATAATCCAACCACCCGTATTCTGCCACGCAGAGGACGTGCAGGTTAGCGTTGGGTCAAGTGGAACATTGATCATCCGATCGGATGCAAGATTCTGCGTCCTGCGGTATGGCGGCGGTGTAGGTCATCGAGCCGCAAACTTCCTCCCGACTGCCGAACGTCACCAGCGCGTCACCGATGTCCTGATGATCGCCACCCGATCGTGATGACACAATCTTTACGCTTTTTCCTTTTTCTTTACTTTTGCACGAATGGCCATCGAGCGCCCGCATTGTCCGAAAGGGCATCGCGCGCGCTTCCGCCCAAGGGTTTCGGGTGCAAACGCCGAGAAACTGGTCGCAGAAAAACATTCGCAAAGTTCGCTCATTAGCATGGCTCGGGTAAGTGGAACCCATCCGGCGAACCGTGCCACCCTGGTGGGGCCGGTTTGTCAATCGTTTTATTAGTATTTCACGTAGATTCTTGTAAGTCTGATGGGCCCATTATCAAGCCAGGGTATCAGGTTACCGATGGCAGTAATCGCGCCGGTGCCGACTTCGACCAGCGTGTTGTTATCATCTCGACACACCGAGAGTGTTGTTTTGTGTTTTCGACTCCTCGACTCCGAACAATCCAACGTGATGAGTCATGAAGTTGGACGAGTCGCAAAAGTTGGGGAAAAAATCCTCAAAAATCAGATGGTCCAAGCGACGAACACAAAATCATTCGCGTCGAGTGTCGCGAGACCTAATTGGCGATCGTTTCCAAATGAGAAAAGTGTGCCCTCCTCCAACGAATTATTTTATGAGTCCTCCTCAACATCCCTCCACAATATTGGCATCCACACCTTCGGCAAGGGTGTTCTGCGGATGAAACCGAACGGAATCCCATCTCGTCTCGACACAAATCACCATCCGTACGATCTTTACGATCGAGCCCCCGCAACCGAGTCCGACGTTGACCGACACGAGCTTGTTCCCAGTGCCGGGCGCAAACTCCCGACAGTCTGTCTCCCACAGGCTGGGGGCTCGTTCTGGAAGATTCGATCGGATTCGGGGGATGATTCATCCCCAAGTGATGAGCTTGCCCGGCCTATCACCAGCTGGACCAGCGCTCCGATAAGGTTCGGTGACCACTCTCTGTGCTGCTGCTGTCGATGTTAAGCTCGGACTCGAAAACGGCAGCACGCGGACCGATGATGACCACAACAACGATCATGATCAGATGATGATGATGATGCTGGCTGCCGTAAAGTCGTCAAATTTCGGGCCTGTCTCTTTTGGGAGGTGAAGATTGGATCATTTTCCGGAGTCTCGCGGAGTGCTGGCATTTGAGGCGATCATTTTCGCGATGAATTTATGAACCATCGACGAGCATTAACAGCGCCTGGCCAGGACGGGACGGTGGTGATCTAAGAGCTGGACCCGTGCCAGTCCCTATCCAATTCGTGAGCCTTATTCGTGTGAGCAAACAGCAATAAATATACAGACTATCGTTAACACTACCGTTCGAATTCCCAGGGGCACGTCAATCTTGTTACAGACACGAAAAAGAACCTCGGCTCAGTAAGTTCTAATCGGATGCCTAAGATTCTTATGTTGATTCCTTTGTCTTAGGCACGAGGAAGCAATCATCGCACCCGTTTTTGCCTTCCTTAGGACTTTATAGTTATTGAAAAAATAGTAGGCACGTTTATTGTAAGGCTTAAAATTAACCTTTTCGATCAGACTTGTTTACAGCTTGCGAATCTGTTCAGTCGATAATGAACCCATTAGATTATTGCGGCATTGTTTTGGAATAGGATTATTTTCGCAATCGTGTTAGAGGGTGTAATATTGTTAGTATTTCTAAGCCTTTGAAATGCAAACACGAATTACTTCGAGGTGTTGTTTTGCCCGGAACTGAATTTCAAGCTCAAATTATTAATTGACCGTCGTCTATTCACACATTGTTAAACTAAGTTTTGTCAACGCCAGAAGCGAGTAATTTTATCGAAATATAGGGATGGCGGGGGTATTATCTATCACTGAGGCATAAAACACCTTTTTCATTTTTTTATCTTATCCAAATGTATTAAGGTCGCGAAAAAACTAGTCGATATGCATGAGTTAACTAAACTGAGTTTGATAACAACACATCAAGAGAAAAGCAAAATAAAAGCAAAAAAAAAACAGTTCGGACAGGTTCCAATGTAATTATCCCGGCAAAGATTCTGACGAAATTTGTAAACTTTTTAGTTGATCAAAACTTGGTAATTTGAATAGTAGATTGTACCTTTATTTTATGGGGTGCGTCTTGCTTCACTATTAAGGTGAATTTTGTCACTTTGTTTTGGTGCGTATTGCCTCTTTTTGGAGTATTTTACCTCAACACAGGTGAATTTTGCCCCCATCCAAATACAGATCTAACAAAACATTTTGTATTCAATTTGAACGATTCCTGATTTTTTTTTAGCAAAAACCTTAATGAACCAAATGAATTCATAAAATTACCAATCCCTAGCCAAGCTCATTGAAAACTCAAGAGTCTTGCTCTTAAGGGTACGTATTACTCCCGAAACCCCTAAAATATCTTTTTGTGATGCGTCTTGTGTATAGTGTATGCGTCATTAGTATGTAAGCAAATAAAATAAGAAGTACATTTAATGTAATTCAGTATCCTAAACTATCAATTTGAAAGTTTTTAGAAGCTTTAAAAACAATTATCAAAATTTTAAGTTATTAAAAATAATTTCTGCTTTTTTATTACTAAACCAATTTGGGGGGTTTGAATGAGAAATCAGAACTAATCCAACAGTTAATTTATGCATGAAAATAAGGACATTCGAATGGTAAGGACAGAGACGAATCAATCCATTCCGGGGCCCCAAGCAGTGGGATAATCGAGGGCCTTCCATTTCTCTCCAGCCTTAAATTCTTTAAAATGCTATTCATTTTATATAAAATAATGCATTTAATATAAACCAACGCACACTTTAATTGGACGCCCATGAATCGAAGGAACTTTGAGTCAAACGGAAAGATATCACGGAAACAAGACAACCGAAAACTATTCTACCAAGGCTTTCAATGTAAAAATTAACAATGATGAAGAAATTTTAAAGAAAACAAACAAATAACACCTCAAAAACACTTTTATCAAAGTATAGTAAAGAGAGAAAATTTTATTATATTTAAAAACTAAAGAACTTTTTCAATTTTTCGTTGAAGGAATTGTGCAGTCCTCTGAATTGTTGAAAATGATTTTGCGAGCAAAATAATCCAATAAGCAAAAGTGCCTTCTATGTTCGTTTAAAAATGCAATCAATTTGTGGAATGCACCAAGAAACAGATTATCATTTGTCTTAAGGTTCAAATGAATTCACTTTCACTGGTGGGCGAAATTATCTCGCAGTGCTTACGTAGTTCCGACGACCTCTTTCACCAGCTGCAGTACCGTTCCGATAGTGTCCGATCAGGAGAAACCCCCGCAACAAAGGTCATCATTTACGAAACGCAGCCAATTCCTTTCGGTGCACTCTCTGCAGGGCAAATCAGCAAATCCCTGCACTGTACCGATAGCCACCCGCATCAAAATGCTCGTACCGACTGGCGGGCCGAAGACTTCCGCAATCGAAAACCTCCAACCGGCTTCTGGTAGCCGCCGGTGACGGAACGACAGGGAAATCTCGCGTACCAACGGTACCCGGTACCGTCAACGACTTGTTCGCTTTCGTGACAAAGGAAATTTGTCCAAAGCCGCTCGCAGTTTTACGGAGCGCCTGCATTTTTATCCTTTCTATTCCAACTGCCAGCCTCGGGGGCCGGTTCTGTCTTTCCAAGAGCCCATGCCGGTTGGAAAGCACCTTACCAGATATGCCTTTTATTCGAACAGGAAGTGGAAAAAGGCTCCGGTTTGGTTCAATCAATGTGCCATAAAGGCTGCCGTGGTCACCTTGTTTGCCGAAGGCTCCGAGGTATTTCTGCTCTATTTAGCTTATGCCGCATCG
>KE524854.1:1400774-1416927 GCA_000441895.2 Anopheles sinensis | reverse complement strand
ATCCTCCGCGCAAGATCGGTATGTTGACATCGGTTAAAAAGGCTGCAATGAATATCATAAATTTGTTTGTTCAATTTTCAACCCAGACGCTAGAGCGTAACACTTGCACCATTTGCCACCAACGCACTGCGCGTCTAATGGAGCGGTTTCAGAATTCCTTACCAATTTCCATCGCTGCAACTCACCCGGTCTCCACCCACGATCGCGTACGGACCACCGTTCCTCAGCAGTCAGCTTAGGAAATACGTTCGAATTTATCTCCTCAGTGGAAAACGGCACCGCTGCATTGCAGACGGTTTACTTAACGGCGGAAATCCACCGCGCACGGCGACCAGCTGGTAAAGATTTTGCCTAATCCGCAGCATACGCCGTCGGCCGAACGAAATTGCATCCCGCGCAGCATGCAATGCTCCACCGGCAGACACACGCACATAACCAAAACCATCCCAAGCGGTGGAGGCTGTGAATTTGCTCAATCGATACGGATTGTGTTGTTGTATGCTGTTGTTTTGTTTGGCTTTTTCCTGTATGTTTAATTTTGTCTGCTTGCGATATTGTTGCCGCTCTTTGAGAGACGCGTGTTGCGTTTTCGCCGAAGCGATAAAGCATAAACCAAAAATCCATCCACCATC
Source organism: Anopheles sinensis (assembly GCA_000441895.2). Taxonomy (NCBI): domain Eukaryota; kingdom Metazoa; phylum Arthropoda; class Insecta; order Diptera; family Culicidae; genus Anopheles; species Anopheles sinensis. The sequence continues at coordinate 1,416,295 of KE524854.1, read as the reverse complement.
AGATCTCCGATTGTTGAGAGGTGCTCCAGACGACGCTGTTTGGAAGGCCACCGCTACCGTTTCGTGCAACCAGGGTGGCTTCCATTTCGCATCGGTGCTTTTTTGTGGAAATACCTGTCATTAAACGGGCAGCTCAAACTCAAATTACACGGTTGTGCTGTGGGAAATGCTCTTTCGATGGGATTCTGAAGGTAACTTTAGGGGGTTGTTTTTCGTGTGGAAGAATGATGCGTGCGCCGCTGCATCCGATGCAATCCGGGAACCGCGAGCGAGCAGACAAAATATATAAAATCTTTCCACACCAGCAGCCTCCCTCCGGGACAAGTGTGTGCGAGAAGCTTGCGAACGAAATAAACAAACGCTAGGTACGCGGGGGTTCGTCGCTTCCAGGCAGCATCTCATAACGCTCTGCTACGGTGCGCACGAATCGTGCAAAGTTTTTCTACGGCGGTATTAGCTTAATTAAGTTTGCGTTCCAACGACGCACGGTGCAATTCACGATGAACTTCCACCTTGCGCCGGGCTGGGCTTTGAGGCCTGCAATTTTCCAATCGAAGTCACTCGCGCACTACCTTGTTAACCTTTCGGTAATCGCAAGATAAATCTTCCCGATGTGCGAGACGCTAGCAGGAAACTGATATTGAGCTGTTTCCGCGTTTCCGTGAGCGCGTTGAACTTTGCTGCTTGATTTAATACAGTGTTGTACTTGGACTAGATTAACAACTATTTTGTATGTTATTTTCTATTCTAGTAAATTGGGATGCCTATGATTTTTATAACCTTTTAAAAATGAAGTTGTTTTTGATTAAATTACTTCTTAACTCATTACGTATTCTATTATGTAGATGTTTTTGAGTGCACACGTTTGGCTGTTGTCTGACAACTGAGTCAAATAAATTTCATCCTGGATGATAAAAAATTCCCGATCTTTTATTGTTGGTTTTGAAATTAGTCTGCATTTTTTTAAATGTCAAATTTACAATTTCTGAACTCTGAGTACACATTTAAATTGTTTCAAAAGCACTTCATAAATTTAAAAAAGTAGTAGTATAGAACTATGTATAGAATTGATTTTTTACGCAATCCCACCTTTTATATTTAGCTATTTTTTTAAATAAGTGGTGTATTTACTTCAATAAGCCATATCGTAAGCTCAGAAACAGATTGCAAGTGCAAGGTAAACTTTATCCAAATTGAAATATATTTAAACACATGTAAAAATATAAATAAAATTGTAATCGTGACTATTGTTTGAACATGAAGTCAATTTGTATTGCTAACATCGCAATAAAATGCAGTATACATTATGTAACTCATTATGCACCAAAACTCTCCTGCTCCTGCCATAAAGATAAACTCCCCCGCAGGGTAAAAGCAAACATCACGACCAAACAATTAATTTTCAATTTCCCAAATTCCCATTTTCACCGAAGCCGACCCTTTCTTCGCTATCCGTTAGTGTTTCGTGCACCAACATCAACGCGATATCGCAGCATCTCCGAAACACGCTCGATATTCGAAAACCAGCTCGTAAGAAAACCCCAGATTCTCGATCAAGCTGACCGTGTCCGAGCAATGAGATAAAAGCTTCCAGCCTCTGACGGGAAATCTGGCCGATGGTAGAGCACTTGCGCGGGCGAAATACGATCCAGATATTCCTCGGACACCTTTTACCCCAGCTTCTCCTCCCAGCTTCACCTTCTTTCAGCTTTTGCATACTGCCGCTATGTGCTTGACAGCCGCTGGACTATCGCGGTTCCTTCATCGGAATCTCCGAATCTTGTCAACAGTCTTGTCGCTAGGGCTGCAACACGGTACCGTACGTCTTTTTCTTGTCCGATCGTGCGAGGGTGTAGAGATTGTCCCCGTGTGTTCCATAAATAGGTCAGGAATTTGTAATTTTTCAAGACATTTCAAGAAACAAATATTTGATGGAAACGACCAGAAACGCGTGGTCGCTTTAGTATGGGAAAATAAAAATCGTCTCAAAAGTAGTTCAAAAGGGAAAATAGGACAACAACTGAGCCACTTGTTGTTGTAGCAAAGCTGGTACGCTCTGCTCGTTGGCTTAACGTCGGTTACGTAAGCGCAAGATGGAAGTGAAACAATATTAAACACTTTTACCTGAATGTAGCTTTTTTTTCCACCACGATCAACTCACCGATCGTTGGGAATAAATAAATCGAATCGCGTCTCCAGCGTCCGTTTCACACTTGCCTTCTCATCTTGCTGGTCGTGTAATGGAACCTCTTGTTGTTGAAAACAACAACTAAGAAAGAAAAATCGCTAGGAGAAAAGCAACCCAACGGCAAGAAACACAGGGCGCGCACATGTCACGGGGTCGAAAGTAAATATGTCGATTATCCATCGAAGTCGGCGGCTGCTGCCCGAGACGAAACACCGACTCGTCAAACGTGCTGTGGCATAATACCATTCCCTCGCCATTTCTTCGAGCGAAGCGAGAAAGACAGCCCGCGACGCACCGGAGGAGGAAAGTGAATCCAATTTCTTCGCTCCCGTCGCTGGGGTTTAAAGCCCACCCCCTCGGGCCTTGGGTTGTGGTCTTCCCGGGTGGGTGTCTCGATGCGGCCGATTGATGAGTGGCGCCGTTTTAGTGATGGGTTTTTACGGCACGGTCGACTTAAACGGGACCATTAAATTGATCACGATCGATTGGTTGCCGATGTGGGAGGAACGGGCGGTGGGAGTTTGACGCGAGCGATCTATTAGTTACACGCACTAAATCAGGGAAGCAGGCGCTTGGAAAAAGAAATGGCCCGTAAATCAGTGGATGTGACGATATAAAAATGAATGATTGGATAATTTTACCAAAGAATGTCATTTGGCGTGACCATTTATATTTTTCTGAACATCATTTAAATAATCTAAACTCGGACGTAAACCACAGCGATTCGCACAAATTATAGTTCTCATTTGTGTGCCGCCCCTGGTCTGGACAAACAGCATCATTTTCGAATGCACACAACGACCGCCAGAAGTCGGAACACCTGCGAGCGAAACCGAAAAGACACACCGATAAATTACAGTGTTTATTTAGGATCGAGCGGAACATATATTTTTTTCAATTTTGCAAACGCTTTTGCAGCGCGACCGAACCACGGACGTGAACGCTGCGAATTAATGTCTCCCAAATTATAGACCGTATTTTAGGTATTTGACGCACTTCGCCGGCAGTTGCGATGCTGACGCATTCGGAGGAGCGTGGTGTTGATTTGCACCGATAGACAAAAACCTGAACCGTAAAGCGAAACAGTTTGCGGCTAGTATCGACACGATAAGTGCCGTCGAAACGCCCGCGAGATACTAATCTAGTCTTGTGCAAGAAGCGCAACGCTGGAGAAGTCGGCCCGTGTCAACTGGACCTCAATTTGTCGCCCGCCAGCCGAAGCCCGCCAAAGCCGCCGATGCCAGACGATGGAGCCTACGATTAGCATAAAAGAGGGCTGTTCCCTACCGCCTTCCTGCACCGGGTGGCCTATGTGGCTGGCTGTTTACAGGGCATTCCAATGCTGCCCCGTGGCGTGCCGGGATGGGAGAAAATTATTAAACGTGAAAATCTATTACATCCAACGACAATGAACGGAATGGGCTCGAAGGCTCTGCCAGGCCATCGGCGACATACACGCACACGATTATTTTATGTCACTCCGATCCGCAGGACAACTTGCGGCGGTCGATCGAGAGCAGCATAACCACACCATGATTAATGATTGATCGAATTAGAGTCCCAGCTGGTCGTCGTCGTCATCGTCGTCGTCGTCGGTATTATACAGTTGCCCGGTGAGGGAGCATTCAAATTAAATCCCACGGCCCTCGCTAAGACATACATCACCCAAGGCACTCGAACACACACGATCCTTTGTGTGTCGGAGGAGAAATGCATCGACTCGGGTGACAAGGAATGGTGCAGATCAAAGAAATGTCCCATGCGAGCATGCCCTACCTTTGAAGGGCCTGGGTTTTGTAGAGGAAATGTGAATGAATTGAACTTTCCACCATTGCGTAACAGATCACACAAGGTGAGGTTCATAAATCAGCATAAGTAGAAAGAAGGGCTCGCAATAATAATGCTAATAAATTAACCACGGCTTGTTGAGTTCATACGCGTTAAGCCTCATTCAAAAGGTAACGAATTGGTTTGTCCCTCTGAACAAGAATATGACTTTCGTTAGCATTATTTGGACAACTCTGTTTGAAGTAAACATACCTCAAGTAGATTAAATCGCTTAAATGGTTTCAACAAATTCGTCCTGGACTGGAGGAAACAAGAATAGCACCACCCTGTTTTTTTGCCGATATCATTTAAATTTCTAGAAATTTGAGCTTTTTTATGCCCATAAAATTTGAGTTAAAAATAGCACCACTTTGGTTCTTGAAGATATTCTAACAAAAACACAATTGAAATACAATTGAATGATCTCTTTAGTAAATATACGAGTATTTGTTTCTAATCCCTTCAATATGCGGAAATTTTGTAGGCACAAAATAATTGTTTTCGATGGAATTCTGCTTATGATACTCTCAACATTCACAAATACGACTTAGCACGTAATTATCGCTTAAATGATTGAAATTTTAAGACAACCACGATGATCATAAATAGGCCAAAGGTTTTCCATAATATTACGACACAGAGAGTTTGCTGGCCACCCTGAATTCTCCGTTCTTTGTCAGGGAACCAACCTATAGACAGCCTAAACTTATGAATTCCGGTATTATTCTGCTAGAAAACGAAATCTAAGACTTTGTTTCTAGTGTATTTGACTAAATTCTCACTCAGGTCCATGGCAAGGCAAGCTTTCGCCGCAGTAAGCGATCCTTCCAAATCAATCGTTTAACACCACCAATCTGTCGGCTTACTTTAACACCAGGTTCGTGTTGAGAATCGTGCCAAAAGTATTGCCAAACATCTAAAAAAAGAAGAATAAACTTTGTTTTGCCGAAAAGGAACATTTTATCATTCTAAGCTCCAATAAATATACCTCAAAGCGAATTTGAACCGATTCAGTTCATATCATTCTGTCATGTAGGGCTTGCGGAATCTTTCTGGCCACATATAGTCTTTCCCGCTCAACGTAATTTGGTGCATATGTCTGGGTGGCACCGTATGATGAACTCCACAAGAGTTAGCGATGCTGTTCTTCTCAATTTCACTATTTATTTATAAATTTTTCGCCTATTTATCACTGTAAGCCGGGTTTCACACCCCCGTGGGAGCTTGTGGCTGTCGATACAGGAATTTTTAATGAACATCAGATGGTTGCATCATGATCACATTTAATATTTAGGTCAGTTATGACAAGGCGATGTTTTTCTTGTCCCATTTCTGCTAAATGGCTTTTACAACCAAAGCTAAAAACCAAAGTGGTGCTATTTTTACTTCCAGGCCATTTTAATGAATTATTTGATTTTAACGTCAATGGTCCACATTAAAACGATCGTGAACCACTGAAAAATGTCAAAGTGATTAAGGTAACGATACCAAAACTAAAAAATAATACATTTTATGAACGTAAGCCTTAATTCTCATGTAGAAAAAAAACNTTAGTTAAGAAAAATTAAAGTTCCTCGAGAACGAATAGTATTTAGTATAAATAAACAGTACAGCGATCAAAAGATCAACAAAATGATGCAAATCAACATTTAATAAAGAAGTTTACTTAAACATAGGCCAAACAAGCACTGTTCAGTTTTGATCAAATAAGACTCATCTGGAGAAAGAAGTTATGAGAGGAAACTAGAAGATAATTTAGATCCGCTTAGTAATCTAGGACATGTTTCAGCAGTCGGTTTGATTATCACATTTTTCCCGTTCTAATTTTCCTTCTAACCAAGTAGTTTATTAATACAGTAATTTCTCATGTAATAGAGCGACACTATTGACAACTTAATAAAATCTTAATAAGAACCTTGAAAAAGATAACCCGTGAATAAAATAAACAATAACTGGCATTCTCACAGGAATATCAGGAAATGCAATCATAAAAAACTATGTTATGCAAAATATCTTCTTTCAAATATTTCACCTAGGGTTGAATTTGAGTGAACTAGTTATTTTTTCCAAACAAGTTTAATAAATGATTAAATGACAAGAAATAATAAATTCTTATTGTACAAAAGTCACTTGATTGTACACGATCAAAACAATTGTAACTACAGCTTAAGAATCGGATTAACATTTTCTTGTTAGAAGTGTAACATTAAATAATCAACCGGTTGATAGAGATGTTAAAGATTGTCCTTATCGGTTCGATTTATCGTGCCTTTGTTGCACAGCAGTTTCTCGCCCATGCCACCGCCAGGGCGTAAACAAGATTGATTTGTTTCACAAAAACCAGGAAGTCGTGTCGTTTCAGACTTGTACTCACACCAACGCCCCGGTCCCTGAGCGCTAGAGGTAAGGAATGGCCACGGGGCAGTGGCCCGCCAGGCACATTTGCACATCATTACGCAAATACGAATACGTGCCCCTTTCGTGCCACCGGTAAGTGCAAGTGCAGCAAGTGCATCGCCGACCCGATCCGATCGGGAGCCGGCGATAGAGCTTTATCTTATCGCGTCGCTTGTGGCTAGCTCTCGGCATGCAAATCGGCGAACGGCGCAAGAACATGAGTCTCCCATTCCGAGCGTCGCGCACAAGCCACCCGAACGCTTCCATCCGGTAACTTTATCGCCATTTTGTCTCTAATGGACCCGGCCCAGGTAGATATGATTAATTCGCGCTTATCACAGCGCGCACAAGATTTATCAGTAGTTTATTAATGAAGGTCGTTCGGGTGGTCGGCAAACGAATCCTCCCACTACGATGACCAGTTCACACAGGCCAAACCGGTCAAAACATCCCGCGACGCAGTTCAAGCACCCGACCGTCGCCTGGCGGAAGTAGAAGACCCCCTGTGGGGACTATTTGGCAAACACGGACGAGGCAGGAACGGAAGAGATCGCCAGCCACAAACCGCTAGATAAATCGCGAAAACTCCTCAGCCCCCAGTATAAGTCGTATGCTCGCATGCTTGCACATCACCGGCGTGTGAGTTAGAAATCGAAAGCGGTTTTCGGTGATGATGTATGGCGCCCAACGAGACAACGCCTGGGGTACCGCGCGGTGTCAATGTATCTCGGGCCCATTAGCCGCAACCTAATGATCGATGATGGATGGTTGCCGCAAAATATATCGTATGTTATGCATACGACGAACAACTGCGACGGGCTGCTTCCTCACAGAATCTCTGCCACAGAAGAAGATATTCTTCGTCGAACGGAGGTTGCCTCGCGCAGTGGTTAAGAATGCGGTAACAACACCGGTGACAAATGAAGCATCGCGATGCAATAATGTGGCGCGTAGGCGATTAATCAGCATTAAGCGATGAGATGAGGGAAAAACAAGTAACCGCGCACACCACAGGTCCCAAAGGGATCGCGAAAATAAACACATCAATGTGAGGTAAGCTTGTTAAAAATATCGAGAAATTACCGATACCAACCAATCATGTTCCGTATCGCACACGGGAAGGCCTTTAGCGTGCGACTGATAGTGAGCAGACTTCCGACAACTAAACATGACACCGTGATAATAGATACATCTTAAACTATCTGCTAGAAAATTTACAGACACATTAAGTCCGTAGCAGTTAACAGGATAAAGAAATAACCTTCATTTCAATAACATCTCGATAGTCTCCGAGGCAGCTCTTGGTATTGACCACCCCAGGTGGTATTAATAACATTTGTTTAAAACACATTTTCTAAACTGGCCACAAAGTGTCAAGTGTCGAAAGTTCATTCATGAAAAGTGTTGCTCTAAAATGTAATGGATATTAAAACATAACATTTATTCCAAGCCATCACAACGTTAGATAATATTTAACAGTTAAAAAACACAAGAAGCACTACAATTATTATAAATTTACTCGTATCAAAATGTTATTTTGACGTAATTTCTTAAGACTATTATAGAACGTTGGCTACTTTAACACACAAGTCTAAAACGTTCAAATAAGTTTAAAACAAAGCAAGATCATAATCAAAACCAAAAATTCTCTGTAATTATTGATAGCTTTAGTTTTTATCTATAATTTACGAATCGATTGGTAAACTAACTATCTTGCATTAGTTTTATCCATGTTTCACTTATATTGAAGGCAATAGATTTAGCGGTCAGCAGGTTTAGATAAGTAGCAGGAATTGGCGATATGGTTTTCTCTTAATCATTTTTGACTGAAATGCTACATATTTTGTAAAAATTACCACTCTAATTATTAATCGAGAACATTGATGAAAAGTCTCAACTAGGTTGAGACTGGACTTTGATGAAAAGTCTCAACTAGGTTGACTAGGTTGAACTCTGCGCTGAATAGTTCGCTTAGAATTAACAATTAATTTAACTATAAACTATAAACAACGCTTGAAACCGCATAAATGGGAACTTTATGCCTCCATAGCGAAGATATTTGGAAAGACACGGAAAGTGATCCAATAAATGCATGAAAATTTTCTAAGTTGTGCACATCGAGGACAGAATGAGCTCAGAAACACTAGCTGCGGTTACGTAAGAATCATTTGGTGCGCAAAAATGGATCGCAATATTGCACCATTACCCAAACGTATGCGACGCACCACGTGACGCCGAACAAACCGGCAACCGGTAACATCATCTTTCACAAGAATTTCATTCGCGGTGTGACACTCTCACCTGAGGCGAGAAAAAACAAGCAGCTTTACATAACGAGATCATTATTGCCCCTCAAATCTAAGCTGTCGGTATGCATACTAACCCCATCCTCGCACCTTTTCGCAAGTCACGAATTGGCGAACATCAAACGCCGCACGGTTGGAGTCCTTTAGGCACTGGGAAACAGGGTCACTCTCGCTGCAGCCAAGAATGAAAGCAGTACTTCCCAACCCTTTTCCCTTTTTCGGCACGTGATTTCTAACGGATTAGTTTTATTTTTCAATAGAATGCCTATGTTTAAGCTCAATGTCTTTGGCATAAACATTTCTTTAAGTTTTCCTGGAATTCAGTTTAATTAATAATTGAAAATGTGGATGTTATTAATTATAAATACATGAAAACCTCATAAACTATCAAACAGTGTTTTTACTTTCGCTCAGAAATAGTTCCAATGAACTTGCGGTAGAATATTTAATTGATCTTTAAAAGGCGTCACACCATGCCAAGTGCATTAAATCGTCTGACCGTCTGTATGGCGCCATTCCAGATGACTTCATTCTTAATTAGGGCAATTAAAATTCTTTGAAATCCATTCGCGGAATATTCAATTTATTGCAGCACAGACCTGTTGTGTATCATGTTTGATAGAATTGGTTTATTGCAAAATCTCATTCTAGGAAAATCGTATTAAATTAGGCTCGAAGCCTCGGTTTTTCCAACATTTTCAATTTAAAAATAATGTGTTTGGCTGTTTTCTCCGTATCAGGCCGGCATATTTATAATTGAGTGGTGGATGGGATACGGATCTGAATATATTAGAAGAAGAGCAGACGTGTAAACATTCAGATCAGTTTGTTATTTCCTTTTGGAATATCTCTAAAATCGTAGAAATATCTGACACGATTTTTAGTCACTTTCGAGGAAATAATAAGGCCATGCATTCTGAACGTTCATTATCACAAGCTAATCTCTTCGCCGAAGTGTGACGATTTTTCAGAGACTTTAGCGGCTGCTTTTCAGTTCTTTCGATCGCTTATACATTCTATCGCAAACTATACCCCTTTCGACTGCCTGACGAGCAACATGAATTAAATCTGCGTTCATCAAACTTCCGCCCGCATTTAAATGATGTGGTTTCCAAAGGTGAAGGTGATACCTGCATTGCAACCAATCACTCTATCGATCGATATGGGTGCGCTGGGTCGTTTTTGCAAAGCGCTTCCGTCATCCGTCAACCAGCCGGTGTTCGTTTCCTAATGCTAACAAAATCGTTTATCTCTTAGCAAAACGCCTTCATCCTCTAACGGCATCATTGGCACAGCATTTAAATCGCAGTTTCGACTAATTTGTCCTCTGCCCGTTGATGAATTTATGACTAGAAACAGTTGTATTCCATTAGGAATACACTACAGCACAAGCTTTATTTATGGGTTTTGGTTTGTTTGGTTTTCCACCGCTAAATTAGTTGCATTTTGCCATGATCCTTGGAAATCAGGAGCATTCAGTATCATACAACATTTTTTTCTAAATGCCCTTCTAAATGCTTGGAGCTGAAATCAACATAATTTCACGATTGAATGCTTTACATAACTAATCTTATATTGTTTTTCGTGAAAGTTGCGATTTTTTAAAAGTTGGCAATGATTTTTAAGCTGAGGATGCTATTGATGGTTTTCTCTAAAGTTTGCTATGCTTGAGAAAAGGTTTTCCGATCCGATTTTGATTTTGAACAGATCCAAATTGCAAACGAAAGAGAACTGAATTACCGAATACCAAACAAATACAAAAAAATTAAACTAAAAAAAAAGAAAAATAAGCGAGAAAGCAAACGAGATCCACGATTTTCAGCCAGAAAGGCAACGAACCGCACACCGGCGGAGCGGTAAGAATTATTTTTATGCAAATGAAGCTGATAAACATTTTATTGCTTTCGCATAAGCTTTCGTTTCGATCCTGCTGTCTCGCTTTTTCGGTCACACTTCTTTCTCTTTTCGACGGTTCTTTTACTGTACGACAAAGAAAAAAACATAGCAACCAAGAAGCAAAAGGAGGAAAAAAACAGCACAAAACAGCGAACTCGCTGGCTCAGAAAATGTTGCCCGCACAGTCACAGCATGACATCATTCCCCCAACATGGGGAGAGCATCATCACGCGGCGGCCAACATTGCCGCCGACGGGACGTTCTTCTGCCCCTCAGCACAAAAGGGAAAACTGGCTCCAGCTATCGCCGTCTGGTGGTTTTCTGGTGGATGAACAATTAATTCTGCGCAATGATGCACATTTTCTATCCGCGCAGATGATGCGATGAAAACCAGCAGCTCAACATTGGAAGAAAGCTTAGCGAGCAGGGAAAAAATACTAAACAAGATGACCAATCGACCGGTGTAGTCAGGGAAAATCCAACCCAATAGGATGCCCAATAGTGAGGGCTTCTCAGAAGTGGTCAAATGCCAATTGATGATGTTTCGTTCGCCACATACCAGCAATAAAACCCCGCGCCAAGCTCGCGTGCAATAAAAAACTGGTCCTTTAAAAGATACAAAGATAGCATAAAAACGTTTCAGGCAAAGTTTACAGCACGTCAACGACAGCGTTTAGTCACAACATGTGGCTGAGAAATCAGTCATCGGGAGACATTTTGGCGACGATTTGACAACGTGGCGTCCACTATCGTTGGTAGGATCGGAGCTTCGAGTTTGAGGTTTACAGTGCAGGAAAGGGTGCTTCCGACGTACCTCTTTGTTCCGAACACTCTCCAATGAAACACCATTCCGGAGTGTTATCCTTTGCCTGCTTATCCTAACCCATTAATTTTACCCCAACCGTGGCATGTCCTTTTTGTAGGCTGCCATGTTTGACCGAAGGGGAAATTATTTTTCATTTATCTGAATCCATTTCGGCGACTTTTATTTTCGTCAATGAATGAAGAAAAAAAAGTATCAATGAACTTTAAACATAAAAAAGTCACAGGGAAGATTTATTTTAACAAATCGCTCAAATCGTTCTCCTCTGGTAGACACGTTCGGTTGTGTTTTCCAACACCAATCGTGTGTTTGACTGTGTTGTGTAAACTGCTTTAGATCTTCTTTTACGCAGGCCAGGCTGATTTTTATATCGGCAACAAACGTTTCCAGCTTTAAACCGAAGCACACAATCGAACCACCACCCCTTTTTTGCAGCACCAAACTCCAAAAAGGGGTGATAAGAGAAGCCGACTAAACTGAACAGTCGAGTCCGTAAGGATGCTGATAAAACCCGGGCAGGAAGAATGGCACTCGGAGCGGCTCAGGCAAGGTACAATCTTCGGATTTTGCGTTAAATAAAATACCACCACCAAAAACAAACCGCCGACTCCGAGGTGATCGGTTTCGATGGTAGGTCTCCCGATTCTCGAGAGTTCTAAGCGCGCGGTGAACGATCGTCGGACGGAACGAGCAGAGGTGATCAAGGCGGGCAGGTGAGTGATGTTTATTTGAATAAATTTGCATGAGATTCAACAACCCCATCCATCGCGCCCGGGCGAGCTCGTTTTTACGAGATGTTTTGGGGGTAAAACGAGCCAATAAGACTAATAATACCGGTAATATCTGGCTCGAGTTCAAACCACCGAACGCTTGCCATGGGGGTTTCATCTAGCAAATGGGGGTTTACGCCAAATCGAGAAAGCAACACCCGCCAGAGAGTTACGTTCGATCACAATCGAGCCAGCCAGCGAGTGAGGTAGTTTTAGTTCTGCGGTTTTCTTTCGATCCCGAATACTATTTCCCACACATTTGGCAGGGTGGGGCCGGTTTTTGAAAAGGGAATCTCGTTCTCTAGCGATTATCGTGATTTAACTACTCAAGGGTTCTTTGCACTAAAATTAAGGTGGATTTTACGGCAGATAAGATCGTAAGAACGGTAGGTATGGGTTGGGCTATAACGAAAACAAGCACACAAACGAATCTGTAAGGGTGAGTTCTCAAACCTCACCTTCTTCTTAATCTGAACTAGAGTCTATTTTTATTCCTCATCAAGGTTTACGATGCTTTGTCACCTTGTACTTGGAACACTCTATTGATCGGAATTGGATCCCACGCCGTAAAAATAATGTCACAACGCTCCAGCTACCTCGATTTCTCATCATTTTCATAAGCGAAAATGTTTTGTTGAGATCAAAAAGGCAATTGATTTTGAAGTGCACATTTGTTACACCAAACTCTGGTTTGTACCATTAAATGCTGATGATGAACCCACCTCATACTCCTGCCTAGGATTGAGAGAAGGCGAAATTTTCTTACGATATTATATTTTAAGCAATTTTCAATTTTTTAATACAAGCCGAGTGGATGGTTCCGTTAGCGCACCAGACGCAAAAAAAACATAGGTCACAGGTTACCCGCCTGCAGAGATTCTTTAATTCTAAATTTACTTTGTGATTGTGAAAAATAAAAAAAACATCATCACCATCAAGTTGTTGATCAGCTTATGGTACTAAAAACAATACACCTACTTCAACCCATTAAATGCATAGCCATCCGAATCAAATTTAAAAGCTTTCTGTTTAGGAAACGTTACAAGTTTAAATGTGACGACTTTCAACCTTTAATGGTGTTTGTAAACCTATTTTAAATTCAAAATCATCTGAAATATCATTTATTTTTAATATGAGATGTAGCGGAATTTGCGGAATAGGACTAAGTGAGTCACCTGGTATTTTTTCTGTAAAAACTTAATTAAATGACGACATGAGTATACTTACTTGCTTAGGTAGAAATGAAATGAGCATACACATATTTTTTCCCCTCTTAATAGATATAGTGTACGCAATTACATGCTGCGCTTAAAAATGGCGGGTATTCTTATAATATTTCAACCAAATGAAATAAGCTGTTCAAAGCCATTGAAACAAAATACCGGAAAAGTATGTGTCACTTAGCAAAGTTGTGTATAAGTGAAAGTGGTTCGAGGAGTCAGCTAAAAATATCAATAATTTTTCACGGAAAAATTACAATTTGAGAAAAAGTTAACTATTGGGGTAAGAGTACCATCACTGGTTGGGGAAAGATGGTGACCCCTGTATCCGCTATTATTCTTCAGAGTGAATCTGCCAAAAACTTAAAATTTATTGTTGAATTCACAGTGAATGGTTCGTAAATACAATCTGATTTCGCCGCAAAGAAATTGTTCCAACGGCCAGAAAGGAAAACCGTGAAAACTCCCGTCGCCTGTTTGGGTCGTTATGAGACTAAAAACTGTGTCGAAATGATCTATTCAACGTATACAAGCCCCAAATATGCCAAGATTTCCAATTTTTCCATTAAATCCTTAAATTTAACTAGCTGGCCGTCTTGCTCCATACGGGTGTCACTTTTGCCCCGAAGCACAAAAAAGTACATGAATTTCATCCATTTTTAAAACAATTATAGAATTGTTGTTTTTGCATTTATATTTCTGAAACTCAACGACATGTGAAAAAATACGTGTGAAATTATACAATAAATAAAGCCGGCATTTAACAAACAGATTTTAGTAAGTTACAGAACGAAATGCTTAAGGGGGCACACTTGCCCCAAATTTTGCTATTCGTCTAATAAGTGTACCTCACATCAGAAATGAGAGAAAAAATACGTGTGAAAATGTACTAAAAATAAAACCGGAGTTTAACAAACAGATTTTAGTAAGTTACAGAAACGCTTAAGGTGGCTCACTTGCCCTAAATTCCGCTGTTTTATAATAAAGGCAAGTTTCAACTAATATTATTTCAACATATTGATTTGAATAGAAAAAAATATACAATTTTAAGAAAAAATTACAATAATAGTATCTATCCTCATATACTCATTTAAAAAAGTAAATAATATTCTCCAAACAGCATGACATAGTATTTGTGCTTTAAACACCTATCCCAAGCGTTGATTAGTATTGTTTTGTTAATCTTTTAGATTTTTAACGCTTTATCCTCTGAATTGGCCTATCAGCAGTTGCGGTGATCCGCGGATAAGCGGGACTCTATATATTTTCTTTTTTCTTGCAAAAAATTCCCCCAGTTGCGCGGCTAATAAAATAAACAGAATCTTTAGACTTACGAGCAGCGTCTCATGTAGAAATTCGTTCCCCTTCGCGAGGTCACAAGCTTTCCCGACGTTAATCTCAGCCCCTCCCAGAGGATCAACCCTTGGTTCCCGAATATCGGCCACCTATACAGGGCGCGCATAAACGGGTCGTGATTTCAATGTTTGCGCTGCGGCTCACAATTGCACATTGCTTATGCGTTGTTTTCCCTTTCGTTTCGTACCCGGGCCATGCACCGCACAACAATAATTCGATTCAGAATAACTGGAGCGGCTGAAGAGGCGAAAGCAACCGAAAAGTGCCACGGCATAGTGTGGCCTCTCCGTTACCGCCCTTCGGAGCGCCCTTGCAAACGCGAGTGCAGTTGGCGGACTGCATTGAAAATGCAGCGACCACGGTTGCGGTGGCCACGTGGTTCGCTCACGACGCTGGCAATACGTAACAGTGGCAAACTGCACCCTCGCCCGTAATGGACACCAGGGGGGACACAGAAATAAATACCGTAAAAATAAACCTCCGCTAAAGCGAGGTGTCCGCGACGCGAAACATGACAACGACTCGAAAATGCGCGATGAATGGACAGGGCGTGATCGAGTTTGGTGACCAATGTTCAGCACACTGCCGACTCCAGACGGGAACGTTCGATATAGGACCGATAATGCACACGGCGTGATCGTTTGTGAGATGACATAATACAACCCCCACTGGTTGTTGTTTACTTTAAATAAATAATTTCCTTTCACAAAAGGGACAATCAGACTACGATAAATGGAG
>KE524854.1:1370322-1400754 GCA_000441895.2 Anopheles sinensis | reverse complement strand
GTGTGGTGACTTATAATTTTCTCTCATTCCTCTTGGTTGGCGAAACATTTAACCTGTACCTACCTTTAACGGCGGATACATAAATCCCATCAATATGACACCCGGGTCTCGCAGCAAAACACATTAGATTGAAATCTGCTAATTACTTCTTCTGTATCCCACGACGGACGGTGTTCTAAAAGCAAAACGAACGGGGAAGGATTGATACATCATCGCTCCGTGCCATCACATTCCGGCCATTACAAAAATCCCCAACTTACCCTTGGGGGGGAGGGAAATCGCGATCAACATCATAAACTTCATCATCTTCATCAGCACCGTTCGGCCTACGTCGAGCAGAGAACAAATTAGCAAAGCGGAATCGTTCCAAGCCGGCACACGATGCTAATTGGAACAGTAAAGACAACTTAGAAAATGCCACCAACGTCGCCCGGGGTTGTTGTGGGAAGGAAAACCAACGCGCTGCGCATCGGTTCGTCCTGGGAAAAGGGAGGATGAGGAAAGCGCACGCCAGGTGGCATGAACCCGATCGAACCTGCCGGCCAGATCGATGACCCGCACACTTTCGGCGGCATTTCGATCGTATCACAGTGTGCTGAGGAACGAGGAACGTGAGGGTGAAGAAAAAGATTCCAAACATGAGAGATGAATCGAGTGGGCGAAAGGTGAGGTCCGGTACCGTTTTCTCCAACACGCACAGGACCTAGCCGAGAACTTACCCCGTTGAAGTGACAGTTCCACCGTGGAGGTTCCTGCTGTGCCAGGTGTTGATCTTGTTTGATTAATTAATTGGCACGGAGTGGAACTTTACTGCCCACCACTCTGGATAGACATCTGGTCGTGGTCGTAAACTCGCAGACAAAACAACGCTCCAAGCTCCCGACCGAGAGTCCCCGAATGGTTCAGCCAACCTAAAAGCCAACCCAATCGATCACTCGAAAGAGTGCGTCGTCGGAAGTGCTGGCGGCGGCTGGGAGCAGCTCGGTCGCATACTCGCCAAAACTCTGCTCCCCGCGCACCAGCGCCTCGAGACAACGCGCCGCGATGGTCTTATCTTCCCGGCCGAAGTGCCGAAAAGTGTTCGCCGCCTGACGCAACCGGTCCGCTAGCCATTCGATCCGCTCCGGCTCGCTCGGGTCGTCCTCGAGCTCCAGGGTGGCCGCCGTGTAGTAGTAGTCCGCTCGACATAGCGACGAAACCGGCACCTGCTCGCTTCGCGTCCGCCGATCGACGAGCTGCAACATTGCTTCACACTTCATCGGTTGCCTAAGCCTGATAAGATAGAGAACGCACGTGAAAGCAACCGAGGGAGATTGGATTTGCCATTTTGCCACGGCCTTCTTAGATCTATGATGTTTCCATGCAACGGAACCGCGTCTACTCACCGATGATAGGTCGCTGCCCGGGCAAGAGTTACGGAACATAGGAGTTCCTCTTTACCGCCGTCCAGTTCGGCCTGTTGGAACGCCTGGTTGTACTTTTCCAGCGCCTCGCGGTACTGGCGCTTCGAGAATAGGAACCTTCCATAGGCGAAAAACGCCTCCGCCATGATGGATGGCTTCAGAGCTAGAAATCAAGATGATAATTTGTGAACGTCAGCTAAGGAGCTATAATATTCGTGGGCATACTTTTCAATGCTGCCTTATGAGCGTCACGGATGTACTGCTCCCGTATCCACGCTGTGGCTGTTTTGCAGTCTTCCGCTAGCTGTCGGTTGACGTCAAACAGTAGAGTGCTGATGGCGACGATCAACCTTTCGCCGTTCTCATCCAAAGTTGTCAACGTTTCCTCCATTTTCGCCTTTTCCAAAGACGTTGTCGCGTGTTCCAGCATCTTCATCGCCTCCAGATGGTTCCGCTGTTTGATGAGAAACTCTGCATAGTAGTACCGCACCAGTGCATCCCACTTAATACGCCCATCCGGGGAGCAATCAATACAGCGATCCAGGGCAATCAGGAAGAACTGTCGCGCTAACCAATGTTTTTCGGAATCCCGTGTCAGATTCCTTGCAATCGCCAGCAGTTCACTCACTTCACTGTCGAACCTTTCGAGCTGCATGTTTGCTTCGGCCGTTGCAAGGGACTCGCGGAAAAAGTCCAGCAATGAGCGTGAGTGGCGCAGACGATGATCCTCTACCGCAGGGTCTGACGTCGGTTGGACGTACTGGTCCTCGTACTCGATCAGATGTAGCACCAGGAAGGCCGCGTTGACGCACCCTTCCTCGTACAGCTCGCTGGCGATGGCCTCGTAGTAGGGAATTCTCGCACGCCGGACATCGTTTGCGGTGAGCTTGGGTACTTTCTTTCGCAATCGCAACTTAATCTGTGCCAGATGTCCGGTAAACGGTGTCGTCAGACCGGGGCGGATCAGGTCCTGCGATGACATTTCGAAGGTAACTAACCAAATTCCACTCCAAGGCTACTATGATACATCTAAGTACACGATGAAACACAATCTTTACCACATCTGCAAGAGCCTTAATTTTCAAAGAAGACTTGTTCTTGCATTTCGTGGACGCAAATCCGAATGCCTTATTAATCCGGTCCAAAACATTACTAGGTTAAACCTTGATCTTCTGAAGGATGAAATTGGCACAAATGCTTGGTATTGTACTTGAAGCTCCTTTGATAAACAATATTTACCTCAATTGAGGCAATCACGAGCACACGGCCATAAAAGGATTCTCTAAACACTTCCCTCCGCACGAGTCCTTGTGAGACGCGCGCAAACAAAAGCGAAACGTCACTGTTCGGCGACTCCGAAAAATCCTGCTCTCTGTCACTGCCAAGGCTTTCCGTGGGTCGCATTGCACACGGTGAAGGTGAAACCGCCTCCAAAGGCGGTGAGTGGCTCGAATCGCCAATCAAACCCGTGTCGTCAAATGGACCTGCTGCGGAACCGACCCCCGGCCCGGAACATACGCAGCATGCATCCCCATTAACACTTCGATCTGCACACGTTTGGCGGTATAGATGAACGTCGCCGTCCGATTATTAGCTACGCCCCATTCAGTGCCTGCCGTGCGACAGCTTGATCGTTTCCGCCAAGGTTGACCCCAAAAATTCACCCCAGATCCACAAGTGGCCACTTGTTCCGCGGCTTGTGACCATTCCCATCCGGCATATGGTGTGGAGCACTTTTTTTTCTTTCGAATTTGTTGAAGTTCAAGTTTAAAGGTCTACCCCTCGAGCACTTCAACAGTACGTGTTTGCGTTCAGCCCAAGTTCTGAGGTCTGGAATTCCTTACATGCTACACCACAGCAATAATCGACCGTTTGTGGGCCAGTGGTGCGTTCTCACCGTAACAAAAAAGCCTTGCCCATTGCCAAAGTCAGTGTCAGAACCATTTTCATCGCTCGACGCTCAGCGAAGTCCAAGGACCAGGGAGCCAAGGTACTGGCATGGTGACGCATGGTGCAGCCAAATCCCTCGGATCATTAATCATAGATCAATACTATCCTCCCTGCCAGTCGGGCCGTCCTCTAAGCTCAGCCCGTTCCCCGCCTCCGGGAAGGAGGTGGTAGCGCACTCCAATTATTGCCATGACATAATATGTTTTCAATTTAGAACAAATTAGCCGAGCCAATTGGCCGCAGTAGTTCCCCGGCCATTCATATGTGAGCACGATTTTTGACGGTCGAACACGCCGACTGCTCCGACCTTCGGGTGGGCGACGATGTCCGAGCCGGGCGGCCCTCCTATAGACACCCTACCGCCCGATCGTGGTCGAAAGCCAAGGGAGAGTGATTTCACGATCACCTCCATCCAGCCGGTGGAGCAGATTCGTTTTCCTAGCGAAAACCCGGCGTCCCACGGTCGTAAAATTCGTTTCCTACCGATTGCCATTTCTTGTGCGCCGGTGGGCCGGAACAAGGACCACCTCCGGCAGCTGGGAGCCGCGAATCGAATGACAAACTCTGGCTGCCTACCTTTTCGAGGTAGGTCGGCATGCCGCTTGGTTCCATCTGATAGCCGTTTTGCCGTATAGCAAATTGTGCATGTATCTAGCACGGGAGATAAACGGTTCGCAGAGTGCAATTAAAGGACATCGTAAAGCTCCACGTAAGGGTTGGTTTTTCCCACGCGCAGACTGAAATTTTTAGAATTATTTTTCGCAACTGTGTGAACATAGTAAATAATTCAGGATGGTTTTTAATTACCTTAAACTTAACACAAAGTTTAAATGTTTGGAATAATTAAAGTACGTTCGACAATTAATATAGTTCTTTAAATAAGATAACAATGGCTTATATAAATTAATAGATTAGTGAATAGTAAGTTATTATTTGAATTTGAGTACGATTTTAGAAGTACCCAATCGGATTTATGTAGAGGCTTTCTATGTACAGGGTGGGGCAGGGGCACTTGATGATTTGAAAGTTCATTGTAAAAAAGTACAAAAATATCAGCTAAGTTCTTATTTGTTACTTATAGAAAGCATTACAAAATTTTATTTCATGTGGTTTTACAAACGACGTAGAGCAAATGACGTCCCTCAATTAAAAAAAACATTGTTCAACTCTTCTTCAATTCAATTCTTCTTCGAAAGGCAGACTTCGACGGCAAACGCACGCTATTATAATAGCAAAATATATTTTGTCCAAAGCTGGATGACAACTTATTTGTGTGATAAACAAATATTGGAAACTCGTTTTTCGATTGATCCTATTGCCATCTCTATCTGACAACGTTTCGCAACTTGGCGCTTGTTTCATATCATCACGTGCCCCTGCCTCACACTGTACTTAACATTTTACATGTACCTGTAAAAAGAGTATTTATTGCTGGTAATAATCTAATTCTCTTCTTATTTTTACTAAAAGATGTCTTAAATCGAATTTAATTTAATTTTCACTAATTAATTATATAAAAGTGATGTACACAATCAATTATAAACCTATGTAACAAAACGAATTAAGTCGAAAATACATGTTCAGATTGGGTAGTTTTTCTAATAGGAACGTTTAAGATGTTGTTATCAATGTGACTCTCACGCATAAATAAAAAAAAAACAATCAAACTTTTAACATATTTTTTATAATATTGTCTTTAAAATATTTAACATCAACGACATACTTTTGCAATATGATCCTTTTAGAGACAAATAATCACAATTTTTTCGCATATCTTGATTACTCGTTGAATTATCAGACGATTAAACCATAATCGATGCCGCCATGATTGATCGCCCGCGCGAAGGTCCGCCGAGTCTTCCTCTTGATTGCGCCGATAACTTTTACCAAGCAGGAAGAAGCCAACAGGGAGGCGTTCTTTCCGCAGCAAGTGCAACCGCCAAACGCCCGTTTTATGATTTATCACTCGGTAAGCGTGATCGTCACAATCAATGATCTTCCATCCGGGACCAGTCGAGGGCCCGACTCGTAAATTGGCGTACGACTGACCGCACGGAGATGGAAGATGGGCTCCACCCTGTCCAAGGACTCCCCCACGTTCTGACAGCCCGAACGGAACCGAAGGTGCATCATTGCAAGCAGCTTCAACTTGCAGCCGACGATCTGCAATCAAACGATAGAAAAGGCTGGGCTTCACTCGGAAACCGATGAAGTATGCATAATGATTTATACCTCAAATGGCACCATGATCTCCACTTCTTCTGCCTCGGCGGAAAGCTTGTTACAATCACTGTAATTAAACAGTTCTCTCTCCACTTTTTTATTTAATTTGCATCAAATCTTCTGCGTCGGATCAAAATAGCAATTCTCGATTCCAGAAGCAATGACGAGTGGTTTAATTGAAAGCCTTATTTTTCCCATCGAAGAACCGACTCCATCACCCGTGGTTGCCAATACGAACAACAATACAAGACGTACATTTTTGTACTCATAAAAACGTTTTGTTCGTTTTATTCGCGTCTCTGGTTCGCGAACGAAACTTCACAGCTGGTTGATTGATTATTTAATCGCAACGTCGAATGGGTTTTGCGAACGAAATCGGCTACCACCTTTACGCATTCCGATGACAATTTTCCGCTCCATTAAGGAAATTATCTAATATCGAACCGTTGCATTCATGGCTCAATTACTTGCATATATTAAACCCCAGGGTGCATGTGCAAACGTGGCGCTCGACTCGGCTCAAGCTCCGATTCGGCGGCGGGAGATCGTTTATCGTGACATAGATACCGCTTGTTCGATAATAATCACCTTCTACCGGCGCAAGGGTGCTTTCGATTATGTTCTGCTCGGCACACCATTACCATTCTCCGCATCCTTTCTCCGCGCCTTTTTTGCGCGCTTCCCTCGCTCCCAGCTCCTCGGAGCGTTTGCCCTCTTCCTACTTTGACCGTGTTTATGTCATGAAAAATGGACGGCTCGTATGAGCAAAATCATATTTAGGGCAGCAAGTGCCGCGGTCACGCAAAACGCTCAGGCACACGAACAAACCCTCGATCCCCGAACCGTACTCAAAACACCAGCACAAAATGGCGCAAACCTTAAGCACCCGCAGTAGTGTTAACGGCTTCTACCAGTGTGTCCTGGTTGAACACACTAAGTGGCTCAAAGTCACTTCGTAGGCTAACGTGCAATGGAGCCTCATCATTCGCCATCAGGCGATGCACCACGTGCGCGCTGCATTTTTCACTTTTTCGGACAATTTTCGTGCATCGCTGCCCCCGGGTTCTGCTGGTGAAATGCTAGTGTGTCCTATACATTAAGTTTTTGCCCTTTTCGTGCGATACTTACATCAAGAAAAATTAGAGCAATTTGCCTTTCAGTGCGATGGAAAAGAAAACTGATTGCTTGATATCATTGTACGAAGACACGAACGGCATGCTGAACTTATGTCACTTGTCCGTGGTATGCAAGCGTGAAGGCAGAGTAAATTTGTTCATTTGTTAGTGATTTTGTTTTATGGCAACCCTACATGGATCAGGTTTGCAATATAAAAAAAATAAACCATGAAAGCATCCCCTCAATTGATCTGAAAACAAATTGATGAGCGTAAATTAACGTGATAACTAAACGGATGATGAATGTTTTTCGATCTACCTATAAAACTCATGCAAAAACAAAAATAAAAATTACTCCTTAGCCATCTCAGAAAAGAGGCTATTCTAACAAATAGATTGAGCCATCTTATTAATTAAACGATTCATCTAGTGTGAAAGTTCCGTGTTCCCTAATTTATTGATTCCCGCCTCGCAAACTGTAGACCGGCCCTTCTTCGTTAACCATTAGCACGATGTATTTATCGAATAAATTTCTTAATTACCCTACGAGGCGCGCTTTACTACGACCCCGGCCGGGTTCTTGGGAAAGTAAAAGCTGAGATAAAGTTGTAAGAAATTGATTTTGAATAATTACCGTCGTGAGATACCAATTAAGACTCAGCATAATTTTCCTTTGAACTACTAAGCGAAAGTGAAAAGTGACTATGATTAGATCAAAAATATGCTTCTTACAAGCAGAACATATAAGAAAGTGAATAACAGAAGATGAAATAGTTAATGTAAGGAAGTTTCGTGAATTTAATAGTTTTTCTTCTCTTCCGTATTTTTCTTCTCTCTTCGATCCTCTATAACACAAATCAATTTTTGTAGTATTATTTTTTTATCATTGTTTTTGAACGTCAAGCCTAGTGCTCATGTGCATTTAAATTCATTTGCATAATACTTTAACTTCAATGTATCATTATTGAAAGACATTTTCCACTCGTGTGGCGCAAGTTACATCATCGTATTCTTCACCTGTGAGGGGGTGCCCATGGCGCAGCGGTAGCGCAAGAAAACACCACGCCATAGGTGTGGGATCAAATTCCGAGTCGGGCACCCCCCGGTATTACGAACGGCAGACCACCGATCTAATAATATTCCGTCTATTGGTCACAGTAACTCTCTTCGGAGAGAGGCCTTGTCCCACTTGGGGATGTTGAGCCACATAAGAAGAAGAAGAAGATTCTTCACCTGTGCAAATTTTGGGCTACCAAAATTGTTGGACGATTCTTCGTTATGAGGTTATTCGTGCGTTTGATGCTTTGCCCTATTTAGGAAAATCAGGAGCAACAACCAACATTCAAGCATCACAACAACTGATCTTGTCGTGTTTGGTCACAATTTACAATAACCATTTTTCGTACTCCTCCTTTTTCTGCCAGAGGAGAAAGGCCCTTTCATCAATCATCGATCATCACCACCATAACGTCGCCAGCGACAGACTGTCTTGCTAAACAGCTCGCAAGGATTACGACTTACCGCGGCATTAGGAGGGTCGATTTATCATACCGCCTGTAAATGCCGTGAAAGGAGTTCAAAAGTCAGAGTGCGTACTCATTTGAAAATAGGCCAGCAGAAGCAGCGAGAAACAATCATCGCCTTGTAACAACTATTCCTTTCGCGCCTATGGGATTGGTGGAAAAAGCCTTAAAAAGTAATAAGACAAAAATTATGTCATATCGGTGACTATTTTAGGAAAAAATATTTTCATTTCGATTGGATGTTTTCCGTTAAAAGCAGAAAACAGGCAAAAGGCAAACAATTGTGGTTTTATGTTTTGTTTCTATTATTCATTTTAATTGTTGATTCATTCAAACAGCCTTTTGAATTGTTTAGCACAAATAATGGTTGATCTATTTTCTCAGAGAAAATTTCAGTTCATTGCTGCCTTTGGCCTTTGGTTTCATATTCTTCTCTTGGCGTAACGACCGTTTTCGGTTATTCCTGCCCCATGAAGGTATTACAAGACCCTTTGTAAACGTAGATAGTCAGTACTCTCGTACAGGGAAGGGTCCGGTCTCGGTTGGAATTCGAACCCACACGCTATAGTAATATAGGTGTCATATTAAAAATCTTAGTTTTTTATGATTAAAAGGAATTCAAGTTCCATTAATTTTCTCCTATGCGCTTCAAGGGTTAAACGTTTAAAACTGACAGCACTCTTGGGACATCGAAAGCTGTCAGTAAACGATCTGTCAAGGGAAAGAAAAATATAAACAAAACTATTCTCAATCAAAACAAAGTTGTGGGAAAATTCATTGGGATTGAACTCCCCTTTTTGCGATAATTGTCGTGTGAAATTACTTCCTTTGTGAAGGTAATTTATCAAATAAGTTATATATTAGTTGTCTTTGTAACTTCTATCATTGTCTATCTTTTCTTTTTCCAGTATTCAGTTCGCATTCGATCTAATGGCATCCGCATCGAGTAGCAGCGCTAAAAATTTATTTAGTGATTCCAAACGGCGGCTGGCCGAGCGGGTCGCGGTGAATGTTAACAATGCCTCGTCAGTAGCTCGTCAGATCGTGCGCGGATCCAAATCGAACGAAATTCTGATGCAGGCAGCAAAAAATTTCGCGTATCACGAAAGTACCGTCGACAACAGCATCCAGAATCTCAAGAAGATGGAAATCATCTTCCAGCACCTGAACTACCAGTACGAGGCTATCGAGCAGGCGGGTGAAAAGTTAGAATATGTCGAGGAGCAGGTGAAAGCCATGGAAAGGTGATAAATCGCGAATGTAACATTGTGTGATACGAACCAAAGGTGTGCGACTCCAGATTGAATTGAGGTTTATTATAAGTTCGTCTGAATCGGTTTAGTTATAAGTTGCATCTAACGTGGACGAACGTAAAGAATAATTTGTTTGGAGCATAAATTTAACTTAAGTTTCTTCAAAAATAGGCAAGAAATTTTATTTACATTGCAAACTTACAGCATTGCTGCGAGTTATCAAATTGTCATATGCGAGCGCCCTCTGATATCAAACGGAGAGAACTAGTAGTGTTGTAATTGTCAAAATAAACCGCCAAAACATACGAAGCGCGTTTGTTTACATTCACAATGAGATCATTTGTCTTTACTTGCGAAATCGTCTCAGCATGCGTTGGCTTTGCAGTGTAAATTCGACATCGTTTAAGCAGAGTTTTAATCTAAGCATGTGAAATAAAGTCTGTGAAGATCAATCTGCAATCGGTACGATTTGAATGTGAACGATATTCGATGAAAGTTGGGGAAAATGGAGACTCCGCGTTCGGTGAGCCGAGTTCTAAGAACACACGTTGGAACACCGAAACTATCCAGCAGAAAGAAATCTCTCTTCGGAAAGGATGATAGTAATGAATCTGATTTGGGGCCGATTACTCCACTTCGATTTGGCAGTAACCGAAACACGGCCAAACGTAAGTAGCTTAGCATAGGTCTCGATCAAGGACATTTGGCCGCCTTGAAGCTATAGGAACCTATCGTATCAATGTGTAATGAACTGTATTTTGTAATTACAGCAAACACTGCTCTGAACAACATCACATCATTCCGAAATCTCTTTGGCAACGAATCTCCCGATAGTGAACGTTCCTTGTCACCCGATTTTGCCCAACGGTTTACAAACAATGGACGCTACGAGCTGCTTACGGAGGGCCATGATAAGGAAAATCAGCATGCGGTCGATGAGGAGACACGCTTCTCGTTTCACAGCATCCCGGCGACGCCGAGCGGGCGGCTCAGTGCTGAGGAGAGTGCCCTTCTCGACGAAAGCAACTCTAACTCCTTATCCGTGCAGATGAGTTCCGACCTGAATTTAATCGAAAAACGGACCCTACGGACGCCCGGTGTTACGACACGCAATTCCATGAAGAAAGGTTCCCAAGTGCCATCGGTCGAACCTTCGTTTCGCAGGACGAACCAACAAGAAAAGAGTACAAATGATGCCACACCCAACACCAGTATTCCGGTGCACCGTTGCTACACAGCGACTCGATCGGCTGTGAAGGCGCGCACAGCCTTACATTTCAACGACATGCAGACCATACCGACGAAATCGTTCTATGCTTCTTCGATTAGTGAAAGCAGACAAAAAATCGACCAACCAACCCCGGCGGTGCCCGCGACAGAAGTGAAACCCACCACGGAAGAAATATCACCGTCGGCAGTCGTAACAAAAACAACTGTCCCTACAGGGAAAACTCCACGCAAAATGGGCTCTATGCGTAAACGTTCGAAATCGTTCTCTTCCACCGCACCGCGCCTCGGTCAGCGGGGAGTTGTCCACAAGATACGTAAACCGTCTAAGAAATCCTCCCCGAAGGAAAGCAAGAAAGAGTCGAAAAAACGTGACAAACGAAACAGCAAGCAACCGCAGAAAAATCGTGCCATCGCCGGTGGAACGAAAAGTTGCCCAACAACGCCGAAAGGCACCGGGGAGACGCAACTGGATAAGAACGATTTCGTCCAGCAGCTGCAACGCGTGAAGGAAATGCTCGAACAGGGTCAAACCCGTTTGCAACGGGCTCGTCCACTCTCGATGACACGCTCGATGACGGATCTGAGCAAAGCAACCCAATCCTGCGGAGAAGAGGCTGACTCGTCTTCTTCGGAAGACGAAGATTCAGCGATGGAAGAGGAGGAAAACCAAGGACAGAACCGTAAATTCTTCCGCTCTCGCAGTGGATCCCGTAATCACCGGAAAGTGTACAATCACTTCAACTCTATCTCGCTGCTGGTGCGCAAAGGTGGAAAGCGGAAGCTAATTGACTTTCCCCAGACTCCCAAGCGTCGCAGGACGGATTTCGAAAATACGGAGCAATTTGATTTTGAGACCGAACAACAAGAGGTGGATGATTTGATCAGTCGACTCGACCAGCGTGGTAGTTACGCCCACGACACGGAGGAGGACTATACCTATCATCAGCAGCAACAGCCGCACGAAGCTAATATTGAGAACGAGGAAGCGATCAGCTACGGTGACGACGAACCGATACCGATCCAATCGAACGTGATTTACGTCACAATGGACGATTACATCGTAGATGAGACGCAAATGAATGGTATGACCGTTTATGAGGAGTCGATGCACAGCAGTCAAACCATCATCGTGCGACATGATGATCCCAACCAGATGGTTGCCCAAAACGATGATAATCTTCGCTCGGCTATGAACGTGGACTACTGTGCAGATTATGGTTGTAAGTCCAGTATTTTTTACAAACATGATTAACTCACATTTGTTAAGTTTGACGTAGAAGTTTGAATGCATTGTAACATACTTTAGAATCTTAAATATAAGTTAACCAATATTAATATTATAAAGCTTGTTAACATAATATATATTCAAAGTGTTATAACTGGGTCTAAGCTCATTTAATGGACTTGGTGGTTATTGTGATCATTCATCATCGTAATAATCAGGTAAATAATGTAATGTGGATAATATTTTGGAGTAATAGAATCAAATAGAAAAGAAATACGATTAACTTGTTAACACTAGAATACATTGCTTTGAATTTTTGCACGAATGTTAAAATGCTATAACATCGTCATTTTGAAAGATTTTTGAATTCCATAAACGGCTTCTTTTTATTATGTTTGTTGACTATCTTTTTGTAGTTTTGGGTTTTTCATGCACCTCTTCATCATTCCGCTAGCTTCGGTGAAAAGCAAACATGGTCGAAATTGAGGTTTTTTCAGCTTTTATTTTGTCAAAATGTGTTATGTAAATCCAGTGTGCGCTAGAATGCTAATACAATAAGTCATCTTTAAAAAATAATTTCATATTTTTAACATGACAAATGACACCATTAAGCATTGGATTTTAAGGTGAAGCCTTAGTTTTTTGTAAATATTCAGCCGTTTTAAATCGAATTAAAATCGAAAAATAAGTTGCGGTCAGAATTTTTATTATGCAATCTTTTTGAAGTAATTTTTAGTCAAAACATCCAATTAGAATTTCACATATATACCGTAAAATATAGCAATTTGATAGTGGTTGGATATAACATACTTAATTCCCTCCAGTGTTTTTCACTTGTTGTTTTAAGGAAAACGTTTTGTGTGGGAGATTTTTTTTATCAAACAATTATATTTTTTGTTGTTGTTCTTTAGTTTTGGTTTTGGTTTGAACAGCCAGGCCGTATTCATGCTTCTTCAGCATTCTTGCTTGTCTTGCTTGGTTACTCAGTGCCTGGCACTTAGCCTGGAAACTATTTATATAAAGAGTGGAAAAAATTTACTGGCTCAAATAAAATTAATGACGTGAACTGTTGACCTTAGAAATTTAAAAATTGTACAATTTCATCAAAAAACCAACGTCAGCTCTGTGATCGACAGAGAAACGAAATGAAAACTAAATGTATTTCGTAAAACTCGTCGAAAACTGTATTTTCATAGCATTTCTATTCACTCATTACGCGAAGAATTTAGCTTTCTGCGGATTCACTGTTTTCTTATTTTATTTATTATGTTGAATGTTTCCTAAACTAGTAACGCAGAGTAGCCAAAACCTGTGGATTATGGAAGATACTTTAGAAACGACGACCACTACCACTACCACCACCACCACAACCAACGAAAGCAGCAGGATGTATTATCCCATATTTTACCGTGACCGAGTGAAGGATCTGTGGCGACAAGAGGACCGGTCTTCCACGAGTGACCCTCCTCCTCAGATGGACGTGTTTCACGCTCTGCGGCAGCAGGATCGCGCACTCAGGCCACAACAACGGCACGGCACCGGAGTGGACCAGTATCAGCTCGATGCCGGTCAGCGAGCGTACGGTGCGGTACAGTGCACGGAGTGTGGCCTCACCTACTCCAGGCACGAACCCGAGGAGGAGCTAATCCATGACAATTTCCATCGCTCCCAAGCGAAACTCACGTTTGCCGGCTGGTCGAACGAACACGTCGTGTCGCAGGTACCAGAATGGGACGTAACCGGCCGGATCATAGTGGTATCGCAGGTCGATAGCCGGCAGTGGCTCGCGAAGGTACACTCTATCCTGGAGGTGGTGGACACCGAGCTGGGGTTCGCCACGTACGGTGAACTCCCGGAGGGTGCCTGCGTATATCTGGCCATCGCTCGGTCGACGGTGCTCGGCGTTTGCGTGGTCCAACCGCTTCAGTATGCCAACCGGATGATCACCATCGATGGACTGCACGGCGCCCCGATCGATTGCTACTCGACCGAGTTCTATCCTGCCAAGTAAGTGTCACTGTAACCCCGATGCTTCCGATTTATTTATGTTATCAAACAATTCGTTCCATCCTCACAGATGTGGTATATCACGGATTTGGGTTTCACCCAAATATCGACGGCTCGGGGTCGGCCGGACGCTCCTGAGCGCCATTAAACGGCACTACATCTTCGGGTACGTGATGCGCCCCGAGGAGATCGCATTCGGCGCACCGACCGAGAGTGGAAAACTGTTTGCCGAATCGGTCACTGGCCAGAAAGATTTCCTTGTCTACCTTTAAAATGCTCAGCGGTCCCCAGGTGTCAGGTGTATTACGTTTTAAGACAAGCATTCAATTTCTTGTGTAGGTCGTGTTTGGTTTCTTTCATATTTACTTTTTACATTTGTTCTGTTTTTTTTCTATTTGTGTCTAAACATACCAATTAAATACCACAAATCAAGCGTTTAAGTCCGCTCAGCGAAATCAGCGTGGCGAAAAAAAAATAAAGAGTATAATGTTCCACTATTTTTTCGTGCCAGCTTCTTTCGCTCTGGTCTGCTCGGCCAACTGTTGCCGTTCGCGCATTAATTTGGTTCGCATTTTCGCCAACCTATCCACCTTGCTGTGCCACTTGACAAACTTCTCGTACTCTTTCTCAGCGGATGGACACTCTCCAGTAGATTCTAGCAAACGGTCCAATAGTTCCGCTACATCCAGTGGTTTGCGTCCGAACTGCATGCGCCGACGAATACCCAGCACCTCTCTGGTACAGCGCAAAATCTGTCCGGCCGAGTAGCAGCCTCTCGTGGCGGTAGCCAACGCCGAAAGATCAATGTCTCGCGGAACCCCGACCCCAAAGCGCCGTAGTGCGTGTTGCCAAAGCAGCACCGTCGAACCGTAGTCCGGACGGGGTAGAAGCAGGAACTTTTCGAAACACTTCTTCAGTGGACCCACCTTCGCCAGCCACGGGGCGTCGGATGTGGCAACGAGCAGGATCTTATCTTCCGGCTTCAGTTGCTTTACGATCAGTTTGAACAGGTGCTTTCCAAGTTTTCCCGGGTCGGTTTGGGCGTCGTGCGTTGGGATTTTTTTGTAGAACGCTCGATGTATGCCTTCGATCGCGATCACTGATGGTTGAACAAGGCGGGCGACCGCGAGTACAAGCTGTAGGAAGGCTGGAAATTCGGATGCCGGAACGGGACCACACGTATCGACGCCCAGATCAAACAGGATGGATCCGGTCTCGTGACATATCGCTTCCAGAAGTAATGTTTTCCCACATCCCGAGGGGCCCAGGAGACATATTGATTTCGGTTTCGGTACCGACAGTGGTCCCATGCCGTACAGATACGATCGTAGAATCGTTCGAACCTCACCCATGCCCGGTAATGGATCCTGTTCCAACCGATTGCGCCGTTCGAAAGCGCAATAGCTGATATCTCCAATGAAATCCTCAAGCGTTCGCGAGCGGTAAGATTTCAGGACATTCCGGGCTACCAGTTCATCGATCATCGATTCGACGGCGTGGCGATCTGCTGTGATATCCATCGGCGGTTCCTTTCGGTTCGATTTGCCTTTTCCCTTCGCACGTGGCGGTTTCTTGGCTTTGGGGGGTTTGTACTTTATCCGTTCGTCCTTGCATAAAGCCATTTGAAGCAGTTCTCGTTCCGATTTGAGCAATTCGTGAACCTCGTGGTGCAGTTCCTGATGAACTTCGGCCATTTTTTCCAATGTAATCCATTCCATTATGGGTAGCTCGTCATGGTTGTCCTCAAGCTCGTTGATGAACTCCCAGTCCTTCCGATATCGACGAATTATTTCTTCCAGCGTCACTGAACAGGAAAAAAAGGATACCTTTTTGAGTATGTCCGCTCTTTACTTGTAAAGTAGAAGACTTTTTCCCTTACCGTAAGCATTGCTCACAAACTCCGGCTCGGTAAAATCGTATGTTTTGCCCTCCTTTTTCTCACGAGCCCGCTTCTCCCGGGCCAACTCCTTCAAGCGCGCTTTTTCCTCGCGTCTCTTCAACTGCTCCTGCTCCTTGGCGGCTTTTGCCACTTCGGCCTCCTTCTTTCGCTGCTCGGCCGACTTTAACTTGTCCAATTGCTTTTGGCGCTCCTGCTCGAGGTACTCCAGTGGGGTAAGTGTTTCCCCGCGTACGATCAGTACCGTGCCACCCTGGAAAAGCTCTGGTATTACATCGAACGCATGGGCCTCGTCATACCACTGGCGAAACCAAGCCCTAACGGCGTCCCCAATATCCTCCAACAGAGCGGGTCCGCGTGTGCGCAAAATTCTAGCCTTTTCATCCTCGATTGCTTCGAGAAACGCCTGATCAAACTCTTGCTTCCTTTCCCTTCGAGCTGCACGCACCTCATCGACGATACTTGAATTCGTTTCGGTTGGTTCAAGTGCGTCAAACAATCCTAGAAATTTTGACCTTTCATAGCGTGCCCTTTTTGCTACCTTTCTCGTATGGTACCGACGCCAGCAGTGTTGGATTGTGGCTGCAGCATTATTCAAACGTTGCCGTTTGCGTGCTTCTAGACGATTACTTTCAGCCAATTCCTCGAGTGCACCTGACTGTTGGATCTGGGAAGGCTTCTTAATGCTGGTATCCTTTGCTACAGGTTCGGTTGCGATCGGAGCTTGATACCCCGGAGGTTTGTAATACGCAAAGTTGACCACATTTTTCCGCTTCATTCGAAAATCCCAATTATATACGGTTCGCTTGACGGGGTAGAGCATTTGCTGGCCCGGTCGAAAGAAAAAATCGTATTGAATATCCTCGATCTCTTCGTCAATTGGTTTCGGATAGTAGCGATCGGGATGGAGACGAAAGTTCGTTTGGCGCACCCTCGCTTGGCGAGCTTTTTCATGCGCCAAAATCAGTGACAGTGCAGCCTGAAGTCGTTCCTTCATGCGGTCACGCTTTACCACCGGTCGCAATGGGTTTTCGGGCTCTTCTTCCACGACCTGGTCACTCTCATCCGGCTCACTTTCCTCCTCGTCGCTATTCCCTCCATCGATCTTCTCCAATTTTCGCGAATCGATCAACGATTGGAATTCCACCGACCGCTTGGCGGGCATATAGCAAGGACGAACGGCTTCAACATCGTCCGGAATCAAATGAAGCTCCTGGAGCGCTCCATCTACGTAGACAAACTCGCTGAGCTCTATTTCCTGTAGCTTCGTTCTGAGTTCCAACATTCGTACATTGGCGGCTTCCAGTAGTCCCTTTATGACTTGTCGTTTTTGAACCTGCAACGTTTGATCGAAGCACCGATCCAGACTCCGGCACAGGCCCACATAGCGACAATACAAATCGGAAACAAGGCGGTGAACTACCCGGACGTCTTTGGTTGGTTCGACCGTTTGCATAAGCCTTTCTTGGGACAGCACGTGTTCAATCTGATTGCTTGTGGCGATCCAGAATTTTGCTACCGCTTTCGATTGGGCCATGGTGACGATTTTTTCCAACTAATAATTTTAAATGAACTTAAAATTTTTTATATTTTTTGCTTTTAGCTTCTTTTCACTTCAAGAACGAATTTCCAACCAAAAATGTTTTTTTCGAAGAAAAGTAAGACTACTTTGATGAGCAGGATTTTCGATGGATCGTAATTTAAATAACTTTTTATCGAAATGGATCTAAGACAGAATTATCCTGTCTTCATTTAATAGCTTGAATTTAGTTCATTTCATCTTTTTTTGTTCAAAAATTCGTCTATTCTAGATTTAAACAAAGTAAGGGCATGGTGCACGGGACCGATGGTTTTATCATTTTGAGTCAACACTTTTGTTTTCAGCAGTAGACATACTTGTTTGCAATCCAAGCAGTTCGTTTACCGCTGACCAGCATTATGGAACGTTTTAAAAATCACATACCAAAATGTTTAAAACGCACATTTGTTTTGTTACACATTCCATGGACTTTATTGGATAACTTTAACTAGGATAGCGTCTCATTTACTTATTTTCCCGCCGTACATGCCTCCGTAACCGACCGACGTTGAAACAGTCCACACCAATCTTTTCCTTCACTTCATCGATCGTCCGTTCTGCGGTTGCTCTCGCCCGCTCGCTACCCTCCTCGATAACACTGGACAGATAACCGCCGTCTCGAGAATACTGCTCAATAAGCTCCCGAATGGGTCGCAAGTGTTCAATCAGAGCTTCCGCCACTGCCAGTTTGTACTGACCGGTATTTTTGCCCACTGCTTCCTGGCATATCTCGTCTGTACTTTTACCACTCACCAGTGAATGTATTGTAACAAGGTTTGACACACCTGGTCGTTCCGCTGGGTCAAATGTGACCTCCGACTTAAAATCGGTGACCGACTTTTTCACCTTCTCTAGTACCAAATCTGGCGGATCCATGAGCATAATGCAACTCTTCGAATCGGGATCGGATTTAGACATCTTTTTCGATGGATCGCGCAAAGACTTCAACCGGCTGCCGTCGTTTACGAGCGTTTCGCACAGCGGGAACGTTTTGCCGTACTTGTTGTTAAACGCCCGGGCCAGTGATTGAGCGAGTTGCAGCTGCTGGATCTGATCCTCGCCCACCGGTACGTGGGTGGCTTTGTACAGCATGATGTCGGCCGCCTGCAGAACCGGGTACAGGTACAGTCCCAAAGGGATTTCCTTCATGTTGGCCGATTTTTCTTTGTACTGGGGAAGGTGCGTGAGTCGGGCCATCGTCGTGAGGCACCCAAGAATCCAGGACAGCTCGGCATGCTGTGGGACGGCCGACTGCAGAAACAGGGTTGCCCGGTTGGGATCGATTCCGCACGCTAGCAGCGTGGCCGTCATTTGCAGCGTATTGTGACGTAACGTGTCAGGGTCCTGCAAGTAAAAAACGAGGTCAGCAACGGCAGCACAGCACCATCTCCTCACAACGCACACCTTACCGGCGGAATAGTCATCGAGTGCAAATCCACGATGCAGTAAGTGACATCCTCACCGGCTTCTTGCAGCTCCACCCAGCGCTTCACGGCGCCAAGATAGTTTCCGATGTGCAGGGCACCGGTCGGTTGCACTCCAGAAAACACCTTCCTTGGCCATGATGTGGTCTGCAAAATATATGAAAAAAGGACAAGCATGAGTCGACACAGTCTAGCATAATCTACTCCGAAACCAACCTTGACTTCTGTTGATAACGTACGCGAAAATGGAATTAAACTTGATTTCCTTTGCGAAACAAATGGTAAAACCCGTCTGATCAACATTTTTCACGCGCGTCTGGTAGACTGACATAAACAAAGGAAGCGCAGGGAATCAAATGTCAAAAACAGCTGACAGTAAAATGAAATTCAAATTTTCAAGGTCAACGTTGCTTCGTCAAATTAAATAAACCAACGTGGTATTTTTTGAACGTTATACAACAATTTGCTGTGGTACCTTTTTCAGCATTTTAATGTATCATGCTGCTTTTTTGGTCTCTTTGGAATGACAAAAACACGGTCTGACCTTTTCATCACTTTGTATTATGATGATCAACAATAATTATCTTCATTTTGCCGGTACAATCCAACTCTCGAATTTCACGCTACATAACATAATTACCAAAAAAAAAAATGTTATAGGCAAACAACGCCGGGTGATTGTTGTCTCTTCTTTCTCCCCTTTTTGCCCTGTGTACACACTGTAAATGGCTAGCGTGTAGTATCCTGTCGTCTGCCGACGGCTCGGTAACGTCGACAATATGTGAACCACATGGAGGGGTGCTCCAGCATGATAGTTGGTTAATCACGCGTTCGTTTGTCGTTCAAGGTTTGCTACAACCCGGCACGGGCACTTCGGGGGAGCTGATCAACGGTTCAGTATCAATCGGTCCGCGGACGAAACCAGTCCACCAGTGCCGAGAGGAACGTGTTTCGTTAATTTTTATCGTCCCGTACGGACGCCAAAGTAAGAATGTAAATTGGTAACGAAAAAGTGAAGATAAAGATTGTTCAAGTTCAACAGTCACAGGGATCAAAACCGGTTTCCCCTACAGTGCTCTGTCGAGAATTTTTCGGTTTGTGCAAACTTTAACTTGGAAGGGCTTGCATTCCGTGACGCCGAAGTGAGTGCCGAAGATAACACCGAATTAATCTATCGTGGTTTTCCCGCGCGATCCGTCACTTCCTCTTTGCGATACAACATGCTGCACATGGCGTGGAGCCGAATGCTCAGTGGATCGTCACCAGTATGGTGGCACCGTAGATCGTGTACTTTTTACACCACCCTATCGTTCATTATCCTCAATCATTTATCAACACAAGTAGTGCAAGCGTCGGAAAATGGCGGCAGCAACAGCAGCACCGGTCAACCACCCAACATAATTTTTATTTTGGCCGACGATCTGGGCTGGAACGATGTCGGATTTCATGGATCGTCCCAGATTCCCACGCCCAACCTGGACGCACTGGCGTACACAGGCATTATTCTCAACGGGTACTACGTCAATCCCATTTGTACGCCCTCGCGTTCGGCGCTGATGACCGGGAAGTATCCGATTCATACCGGTATGCAACATACCGTACTGTACGCGATGGAACCGAGAGGATTGCCTCTAACGGAGAAACTGCTACCCGAGTACCTGAAAGACCTGGGGTAAATGCTGATAAAAACCTGAGGTCCTGCTTTGGAACATCATTCAATAATTTTCTTTTTCGAAAAGGTATACTAATCACATCGTTGGCAAATGGCACCTCGGACATTACAAGCTTCGGTATACACCGCTCCAGCGTGGGTTCGATAGCCACACGGGATTCTGGACCGGGCATCATCACATGAACGACCACACGGCCGTGGAGCACGGGCACTGGGGGCTCGATATGCGCCGGGGCTACGACGTGGCGTACGATCTGCACGGCAAGTACACCACGCACGTGCTAAGCTCGGAGTCGGTGCGGTTGGTGGAGAACCACAACACCAGTGAACCGTTGTTCCTGTACGTCTCGCATGCGGCCGTACATTCGGCGAACCCGTACGACTTTCTTCCCGCGCCGGACAGCACCGTGATGGAGCTGGGAAAGATCGAAAACTATGCCCGACGGAAGTACGCCGCCATGATGGTCGAGTTGGATCGGTCGGTGGGTAGTCTGTTCGAGGCGCTGGACGCGCGCGGCATGCTGGAGAACACGATCATCGTGTTCAGCACCGATAATGGAGGGCCCGCGGACGGTTTCAACAGTAATGCCGCCTCCAACTGGCCCCTGAGGGGCGTCAAGAATACGCTCTGGGAGGGTGGTGTGCGCGGGGCCGGCTTTATCTGGAGTCCCCTGCTGAGCAACGTACGCCGCGTGTCACATCAAACGATGCAGGTGGCCGATTGGCTTCCGACGCTGTACGAAGCCGCCGGTGGCAATGTTAGGTAAAACGATACACGACGCGGTTGGAATGTAGGATGCATCGTAGATTGGGCAAAATGGGTCATGCGCTTTTTCTCCTTATCTCCCAACATTAGTGCGCTGCCGGACGAGCTCGACGGTATCAGTGTGTGGAACGAGCTGAGCAGTGGTGAGCCGACGGGGCGTACCGAAATACTGCACAACATAGACGATATCTGGGGCAGTGCCGCTCTGAGGATGGGCAAATGGAAGCTCCTGAAGGGTTCGCACTACAATGGCAGCTGGGATGGCTGGTACGGACCGTCAGGGACGCGGGAGGAATCTGCCTATCAGATAGACGACGTTATGAACAGTCCCGTGGGCCGTATATTGGCAACGTACGATGATATGCCGTCGAAGGAACAGATTGTCTATCTGCGACGTGCCGCAACCGTGGCGTGTGGTGATGGGGCCAGCATGGCCAACGAGTGTAAGGCTATGGAGGGTATGGTATGCTTGTTCGACCTGGAAAGCGATCCGTGCGAGTACAACAATCTCGCGGACGAACATCCAGACATCGTTCAGAGCCTATTGGCACGGTTGGAGGCGTACAATAGCACCGCGGTTCCACCGGGGAATCTCGAGGATGATCCACGCGGCGAGCCACAGTACTGGAACTACACGTGGCACAACTTTGGTGATGAACTAGAGCCGGAAGTTTTTCGCTTCGAATATGAAGAACCATGAACCATTTACAATTAAAAGTCTGTACAATGTAAGTGATAGACGTGAAATGAAGGACAAACGAGTCGTGCATTTTTTGATCACCTGCATTCTATCCTTCAAACAAGTGCCATTGTTCGATAAATTAGGATACATCGGAAGACTTGACGAGAAGGAGTTTACTTTATTTCACAAAGCAACAATAGTTTAATACTGACACCAACTTTGGTGAGCGCGTGCCCGGCCTATTTTAAGTAAACCTTAAAGAACATTAAAGTACTCGCTTCTCAACAACATAGTAACCTTTGCCACGTGTTGATG
Source organism: Anopheles sinensis (assembly GCA_000441895.2). NCBI lineage: Eukaryota > Metazoa > Arthropoda > Insecta > Diptera > Culicidae > Anopheles > Anopheles sinensis. The sequence goes on along the minus strand of KE524854.1, from coordinate 1,378,490 downwards.
CAATTAGTGAATTAGTTTGCTTAGGTGTTACGGCTTGGGTTAGAACAGAACGTTTAGCTTTATCAAGTAAAAATTCGTGAGTTTTGTGTTACACAAAGATAAAGGTACAAATAATGATTAAGAGTATTCGGTTCGTTTGTTCCATCGGCAGTTTCGTGACTAGGAAAATATTCAACCCTTACAGGCACACGTGTTTACTCTGAGACTCAAAATGGGACAAGCAAAACTACAGGCAAAATTAAAAAATGAATTTTAATTACGGTATTTAAGGCATGTTGTTTGAAATTAAAGAGTGAGCCGAAATGAAAAACATTTGTTTGTGCCTTCGGTAGAAAACACCCCATGGTATCTCGTCTTAATTACTTGTTGTGCTCCTTTTTTTTATTAAAAACGTAGTGTTGATACATTTTATCGCAAATCTTGATTTAAATTGGTTTAAATGTGTAGAAATTAAATAATCGAATCGTTACATAAATCATCAGAATTTTCATTGAAACTTGTTTAAGCTCTTGGTTTGATAATGTTTCCACAAATATTAAAACTCTATTGTAGTTGTGCCTATAAGGGTTCAGTCGTCACATTCCGCACCTTTCCAGTATTAGTATTCTCTCTGTCTCTCGTTAGTAAGACTTTAATATATTGGTTTATTTTGCTTTGCCTTTATTCACTCTAGAAATGTAGCACAAATATTGTCTTAAAACGAACGACGAAATTGAACGTCGCGAAAACTTTATCTATTTCATTATCGTGGTTTTTTTTTCATACAGTTGTACCTCAACCTACGAGCAGCGTCTGCTCTTGGACAGTTTCTTCAGTTTACCTTACCGTATGCTGACTTTATGGAAGCAAAAAAACTTTTTATAGCTTACAATATTTCCAAATCACAGTGTCTTATTTCAGGAAACTTCTTCTGCAAATGAAAAGAAAAAAAATCCTGTTAGCTCTAGGCGTTGGAAGTAACGGATGGATGGCTCTTCCTTACCCTTAGCTTCATTTCGATCCGGTCGATTTCACCACCCATAAGATCGACAATGTTTTCGCCGTGCTTGAGGAGAAAAGCTTCCAGTTCGTCGATCGTTTGGAACGTACGAACCTCCTCTAGAAGCATGTTCAAGTCCTGCTTATCCAAATACACTCGCGTCAGCTCACGCCCATCGAAATCCATTTCCGCCTGGAACGATAGGAAAGATTCATTAGTCACGTTTTCACTAACACGTGTTGGAACCCGTCTATTTCGCTTACCTTATACCTAACCAACGAGTTTCCCATATCGATACCTTTCACGTCATGGATCGCCCGGATCATAATGTCGGCCTCCAGCTCGGCATTAATTTTGTCGAGATTCTCCTGCCGAATCGAGCGGCCGACCAGGGCCGCCACGTTCGTATAGATGATGAAGGATGCAACCCCGCCAAGCATACAGCCGACCAGCAATGAGCCCACCGCATCCGGTATGGGCGACCCGGTGTAGGTGGACAGACCCATACAGCTCGCGGCAAGCACTACACTCATTACCGCAGCCGCATCTTCAGTAAGTACAACGTTCACACAAGGATCCTGCCCACGCACGACTGAAAAAGATCATCGAAAGAAGGATATTACAAATAGTGTAATTGCAACAGTTGCTTTAGAAGTGACTCTACCATAATCCCTAAAGCTCATGCCGAGCGCCTTCGCTCCGCTCCGACAACTGTTGATCGCCACCAAAAGGGTAGCACCCTCCGACACCAGCGAGCCGCCGAGGATAAAGAACGCCCAGAAGAAATCGTCGATCGGGTGTGGATCGACCAGTCCCATGATGCCGTGGTAGAACGATAGGCCCGTTCCGACGCAGAAGATTCCGACTCCGGAAATGAGCGACGAAACGTACTTCATATTGGCGTACCCGTACGGATGGTTGGAGTCGGCAATTTGCGTCGACTTGTGGATGCCGTACGCTAGTATGAGCTGATTGATCGTGTCCGCCAGCGAGTGGATCGTTTCCGCGAACATACTGTGCGAGCCGGTGTACAGCCAGGCGCCAAATTTGAACAAACAATTCGTTGCATTACTGTATGGAGCGAATACAAATATAGGGGGGTTAGAAGAGGAACATTTGACGTGTTCTATCGGGAGAGCATTTACATTGCAATGGCCGTCAGGACCACTTTGCCCGACTTTCCAAACAGTCCCGGCTCGGAATCGACGACACTGGTGCGGCTTCCAATCTCCCGACGGTAGTCCCGTAGACGACGTTTTACGGTAAAAATATCTGCAAAAGGAAAAACATCATGACCGGGACTTTAACCCTGTTCTATTTCAACACTCTGAAGATTCACCAGATCGTAAAACTCACTTTGTTGGTGCATCTTTTTCTCGATTTCCCGCTTGAGGCATTCCTTCAGCAGATTCTCCCGAGAACCCCACACTTCTATCGCCTTAGCCTCGACATCCTTCCGCCAGTAGACGGTGATTGGTGGTTCCTGCTCGTACGGAGATCTCCGTTTTGTTTTCGGTAGCGTTTCCAGGTCGGATGGCTTCAGCAGAAAGTCGGACAGGGCCCGCACCGGAGTGATGAAGTTGCGCTCGAGTGAAGAGCGGGAAAAATCGACCCGAATACGTTTCTTAGCTAGTTGGCGATTCTTTTCTGCCAACTGTTCCTTCAGTTCCGCTTCAGTAAGTGACGCCGGCGGTGTCGATGGTGTCAAATTCGAGGGAACTTCATCTTTGTTTGCTCCAGCTACCAACGATGCTCCTGCCGTCGCCTTCAATGTCGGCTCAATTTTTGGTTTTTCGATGACTATTTCCTGCAGTTTAGAATCGGTCATCGTTGTTTTGACCAGTAGCTTGCCATGCTTGGTGTCGATTTCTAGTGTTGATTGCTGCTCCGTTGGTGTAACCGTTTTCACACGCTCACCTTCAGTCTTTTCCGGTACATCGTCGGTCGTTTTCGACTGATTGCGATCGACGATGCGTGACACGGAGAAATTTCTTTGGCCATTGCTCATACCTGTCGCGTGCAGTTTTTGCCCAGCAGGAACGCCATCCAGCCACGCGTGCATCCTTGAGCAGCCGAGTGAAAATTTCCTCATCGGCACCAGATGCAGCTATGGTAACGAGAAGATCGAATTAGTTCAATACCTACTACAAGGGTCAGTTTAGGATCATTCGAGCAATAATAAGTCACCTGACTTCGGTGGCATAGCAACAGCCATGCTACTCGATGAACGACCATGTTACAGCAGCGCACAGACAAAATTGCTTTACAACCCACCCGGGGGAAAAATGGTACAAAACACTCGGGCGCTCCGGGAAGGAGTGCCCTGCCGGAACACAAACTATTGCGAAAGATGTACTGTTCGTAGCAAACCTTCTAGATACTGTTGACTTTTCCTACCAAATTCACCCCAGCATGCCAATCGGGGGATTTCAATGGGTACGATTTGTTTGCATCATAAGATGTTTACTTTCCGCAACTTTTCCGGTGGCCGAACAGCAAACTTTCATCGACCCGCTGCTAACAACTTACCGACTATGCGATCATCACACTTTTTTTGTTGTTGACTTTCCTGGTAGCTGGCTGCGTACCAATGTTTTGGTACGCGATATGGCTGCATACGTGCTTTCCATGCTGTCAATCATGGCAAATTACCAAAGCGAAGACCAAGGAATAAAGCTATGTTTCTTAATCTTTTGTTCATTAAAAAATATTTTATAACTTATGAACAAATTAATTCCTTTGGTTGGGGGCAAACTGATAAAAACTAATCTGTTATAACGAATCATTCAAACCAAGACTGATGCGATGGAAACGTCAAAGCGTTTGACAGTCAAGCGGTATTACCGATGGCCTAACCTTCTGATCTAGCTACTGTGATTTCTCTGCTTTCTCTCTTCGAGTCGTGAAGGTGTTCCGTAGTATGGTGTGAAACGAAAAATTGGAATATTTGCAATTTTCCAGTGTCCCGTGCAGCGAAACGGTGTTTAAACGACAGCCCATACGTAAAACCATCGATTAAGCGTGCGGAAACCTCACCGAAGAAGTTTTATGTGAGTATAATCGGAGTTGAAAATTTTTTCACCGTGCTTAGGGGTTCGCTTTTCCAACATGTCGCCATTGCAGTACATTAGTTGCAGAGACAGCAGAGAGTAGGAAGGAAAAACTAGTAAGAAGAACGACGGCCCCAAAGCAGAGCACCAGTACCTAATAATCGATTGCGCACAAGTGAAGCGAACATCATTCGAAAAATTTGTTCGCTGCATAAAAGCTAGATTTTCGCAAGAAGTACCTTTTGAGGAAGTTTCTGTCTTTTTTTATAAAGTAAATCGGGCAATCAAAGAAGGCGAAAAAGAAATCATGCAATTCCAAGGCACAGCACAACCGCACCAGGGTGGATTCCGTGGGCCTCGCCCGGAAAAGAACGACTTCTACGTCGGTCAGCCGGGTAGCAAGCCTCCGCACTTTATGAACAAACAAGGACCACCGTCGATTCCGCCGTTCAACGCCAACGCGTTCGTCGGTGCTGCGAAGCATATGTACCAGCAGAATGCGGTCAACGGTGGTGGCCCGGGAGGATTTAACAAGTTTGGCGGCGCTGGTGGTCGCGTGTTTGGTGGCCAGCCCGGTGGCGTCATGCCGAAGAAGGACTTTGGTGGCCCGAAAATGTACGGCCCCGGTGGCAGCAAGCCGTACGGCGACGATAAGCCGTTCGACACATTCGGCGGACCGAAGAAGTACCATAACTCGAACCCGGGCATGGGCGGCGGATACGGTGGCGGCATGGGTAACCGTAATGGTTTCGGGCCGCGTTCGGACTACAACGGCTTCAACAAGGACGACCGAGCGAAGATTCAGTCGCTGAAGGCCAAGTACCCGGGACAGAACCTGATGAAGCCGATGTGGGAAAACTTGGAACCGTTCCAAAAGGACTTCTACGTGCCACACCCGGTCGTGATGGGCCGCTCGACGGAGGAGGTGCAGGCGTTCCGCGAGCAGATGCAGATCACGGTCATGGGCAACAATGTGCCGCATCCGTGCCAGAATTTTGAGGAGGGCAACTTCCCGGAGTACGTGATGAACGAAATCAAGAAGCAGGGTTTCCCACGCCCGACCGCCATCCAGTCGCAAGGCTGGCCAATTGCACTGAGTGGACGCGACATGGTTGGTATTGCGCAGACGGGCTCGGGCAAGACGTTGGCGTACATGCTGCCGGGCTTGGTTCACATCTCCCACCAAAAGCCGCTGAGCCGCGGTGAAGGCCCGATCGTGCTGGTTCTCGCACCAACACGCGAGCTTGCCCAGCAGATTCAGACCGTGGTGCGGGACTTTGGCAATCACTCGAAGCCGAACATTCGATACACATGCATTTTCGGAGGAGCGCTGAAAGGACCACAGGTGAGTTTCGTCTATCATTCGAATAGTCTATTCATTTTTCGCATGGTTCGTAAGATTAAGCTTAAAATTAAGTTTCTCGAACACAATTTATATCGTAGTAGGTCACAAATTGTTTTATTTTCAAACTACTCCTAGCTGTCAAAATAGTCATGCTTTCTCGCTTTGTTGTCAACAATTGTCGATTAGACAGAAAGAGAAAGCATGACGATTTTGTCCGACGGGTAGGAAACACAATATTTAAAATTTTCCTAAAGCGGAATAGCATCAAATTCGATTCCACGCCAAAAGAATTCGTTCCTTTTCCGATTTTGATTAATTTTAACTTTCATATAAATTAAAGTAAATCTAGACAGTTCCGTTTTCGCATTACTGTGTTTTTATACCAATTGAATTTACTTCAATTGACGGAAAAAGTTTGCTTTATTATTTTGATATGTTCAAACATTCAAAAATATTGCTTTAATGTAAAGATTCTTCAAGTCAAAAAAATCAGAGATTGCTATGATTGGTTTGTTTTATTCACATATCAATATTAGGTAGGTTTAACTTACAATGTGCCTATCGGTAAGTGGGACACCGTGAAAAGAATAATTATCTGGTTTGCGGTGATAACAACGAATTTCGTTTATCACATCTTTCTACGAAATATGTGCAAAAAAAGAACTTGAAAATCAGTCACTAAGCGGTGCAAATGTAAAGTTGCACCCTTGGGATTCCTGAGAATATATGCGACCAATGTATTGTAGAAACTAACTTAGGCACTTGGAATCATATTCTGATGGTTTATGACAGATGTGTCAAACTCATTTCATTAGCGAGCCGCATTTATATATTTCCGATGATTCGCGGGCCGCATTTATACATTTCCGAGGATTCGCGGGCCGCAAAGTTCAACTTGAATAGAAAATCATGGCATGGCATGGCAATGGTTCATGGCATAAAATCGTTTTAAAAATGTACAAAATTTCACTTTCGATGTCTTTCATTTAATTCAACAGTATGCAAACTTGACGTACTCAGATGATTTTAAAATATATTCGATTTTTAGGTAGTCAATAAAAAAAAAAATAAATAAAAAAAACGATCTCAATAAATTCTCGCGGGTCGCATCTAAAGTCTAAAAGGGCCGCATGCGGCCCGCGGGCCGCCAGTTTGACATACCTGGTTTATGAGATACTTAATATTTTTTCTGCATACACAAAGGCATGAATTATAACTTTTTGCACTTTTTCAATAACTGCGCCACTTGCTGTTGGATTTTTGAGCTCTTTTTTGCACATGCTTCATAAAAAAAATGAACCAAGAAGATATGATTTGGCCGCAAAGCCAGACAATTGTTCTTTTTTCGGTGTAATTGTAAAAGATGTCCCACTCACCGGTTGGCACAGTGTACTAATCAAAGGGTTTCACTTTGGTAAATTTTTCGTTTCCTTTTTTCTCCCACCAAAATAAAAGGTTCGCGATCTGGAACGCGGTGTTGAAGTGGTCATCGCTACTCCGGGACGGTTGATCGATTTCCTCGAGCGCGGCATCACCAACCTACGCCGGTGCACGTACCTCGTGCTGGACGAAGCGGATCGCATGCTGGACATGGGCTTCGAGCCCCAAATTCGCAAGATCGTCGAGCAGATTCGCCCGGACCGTCAGGTGCTGATGTGGTCCGCAACGTGGCCGAAGGAGGTGCAAACGCTGGCCGAAGACTTCCTGCGTGAGTACATTCAGATCAACATCGGCTCGTTGAGCCTCGCGGCGAACCACAACATCCACCAGATCGTGGACGTGTGCGAGGAAAACGAGAAGGAGAGCAAGCTGTTGAAGCTGCTGAAGGAGATCGCCACCTCGGACGCATCGAACAAGATCATCATTTTTGTCGAGACGAAGAAAAAGGTCGAGGACCTGCTGAAGAACATTGTGCGCGACGGCTATGGGGCGACGTCGATCCACGGTGACAAGAGCCAATCGGAGCGGGACTACGTGCTGCAAGACTTCCGACACGGCAAGAGCACGATCCTGGTGGCGACGGACGTGGCAGCGCGCGGTCTCGACGTGGAGGACGTCAAGTACGTCATCAACTTTGACTACCCGAACTCGTCGGAGGACTACATTCATCGCATTGGGCGCACGGGACGATGCTCGCAGTACGGCACTGCGTACACATTCTTCACACCAAACAACGGACGCCAGGCACGGGAGCTGCTCGGCGTTCTGGAGGAGGCCGGTCAGCAGCCGACGGTGGAGCTGATCGAGATGGCCAAGTCGGCCCCGGGCGGCAAGGGTGGCCGCCTGCGCTACTCGACGCGCGGCAGCTACGGAAACGGCGGTGGCATGAACAGCTACCAGCGTCGCCCGCCCTTCAACGGTGGTGGTGGATTCGGTGGACCGCCCAAGTACGGTGGTGGCATGCAGAACGGCGGCATGATGGGTGGCGGCAACAAGTTCGGTGGACCGCCGAACAAATACCGCGACGGTGGTATGTACCGCGGCGAGAACAACTGGAACAAGGGCCCAAGTGGACCGGCGATGATGGGCGGCCCTGGTGGCTACCAGTCGCACTCGCCCCAGTCCCCGCAGGCCGCGGCCGCCGCAGCAGCGGCAGCGGTCGCTTCCGGTCAGCAGATGTATGAGCCGCAGCAGGCGCAGATGCGCGCCTACCATCCGAAGAACATCTACCCGGGCCAGTATGACGACTACACGGCCACGCTGTTTGCCGGCGGCGCTGGTGCGGTGGCGGCGGCTGCGGCTGCTCCGGGCGGCGGCATGCGCTATTACCAGAACAAGGCACACAGGGGATAGG
>KE524854.1:1346307-1370302 GCA_000441895.2 Anopheles sinensis | reverse complement strand
GCAGCCCGGTGGCCGGTACAACCCGAACGGCGGCCAGTTCAACATGGACGGCACACCGAAGCCGAACAACGGGCGCGGAACGTACCCACCGAAGCAGTACAACAATAGCTACGCCGCCGGACCGGGCAATCCGAACCATCAGTATCCGCAGCTGGCCGCGGCCGCAGCCGCCGCCGGCCAAACCATCCCAACGGCAGCACCGGCCGGCTTTACCGGATTCGATCCGACCGGCGGTCTGCAGTATCAGGCCTCGTACCCGATAACGGCGGCCACCGCTACGTACTATCCGTACCCGGCGGCCACGGCTCCGCCACCACCACCACAGGCACAGGCGGCCCCGGTTGTTCCCCCGGTCCAGCAGTAAGAGCGAGCCTACGCAACGAGTACTAGAAGAACATCTTCACACAAAACATCCATACACGATCGGAGAGAGAAAGCAAGGTTAGTTTTAGCATCTTCCTAATTTATCTATCCTTACCACTACTACTACTATTATTGATAACCACATCGAATCGAATATTTCTTTCGACGCAAGAACCACGTATGTTGAATCTTTATTTTTTTTTCCTGTAAAAGATTCACGAAAAATGTTCTTCTCTGCTACCAAACCATCAGCACTAAGGCCGGAGCGAATCCTTAAATCGCGCACCATAAGAAAAACTGATAGACAGGAGGAAGGGTCCCTTAACATGAGTTATCTCTTTATTATTGGGCTTTGACACATCTGTGGTAGAGCCATAGTTTAGCCACCTTAATTTAAGCTCTACTGAAGCCCATTCTCCCGAAAGCAGACAGCCAGCCAGCCCGGCCGAAATGCGGGAAGATACGAAGCTTGCGTTGCTGATTCTTCTGATCAAAGATCGTATACACAGATACAATGTAATCGTTTTTTTTTCTTTTCTTGGGACCGTAAACTAAAGAGAAGATTTGCTTAGGTTAGTTTGAATTTCGTGTTTTTCCTTCTTATCAACAACGTATAATAATCCCCAAACTAAATGTATAACAAGACATGATTATTGAGACAGAGGGAGAGGAAAAAAAGGTGTTTGTGTGTGGTGGATCTCTGTCTGGTGTGCGGTCACGTACACCAATTTTTTTTTATATGATCATGTCGGTAGTATAGAAAACAATTTATCCATACGAAAGCTCATTCGAATTTCTACGAACAGCGGAAAAGAGGCCCGTCGTGGCCGGAGAGGAGCGAACGCTTTGAAACATATGACCGACGATTAGATCATTTCAAGCGAAGTCAGGAACAAATAGCAGAAGAAACGAAAATATATACAACGTAACTCTCGAACAAAGAACGTCCAAAAGCTGATTGTTTTAGTGGAAAAGCATTTTAAGTCGATACCGCCGTTCCCCCTTTACTCTACCGGTGGCCAAAAGAAGTTGAAAGAGGAGGTGATGTTACTCTGTTGGTTCTTGCCACTTATCTCTCTCTCTTCGCTTCTCCGTTGTCCGGCGGCGGTCCCTGGCGACCGGATGATGGTGTAGATTTGGATATGGACCATGTTTTAAAACGCGCGTCGTATGCATACGGGCATTTTTATTTGGGGAATAATGAGCCGACACCAATTACTCGGCTGCAATGGTGGGATGAGATGGTTTCGGATTGCCAAAACATAAATCTAGTTAGTTACTTTTCCCCGTTATCACGTCCCGATCCGAGGGATACGATTACGGTTATTGATTTTTTACGAACTGAATCTCCTGCATTAAGCAAAACAGCTTATGTGAACATACAAAATCGAAAAAGAAAGTAATTTCATAGACCTGCTGGGCGTGATCTATGTGGCAATGTGATACGGAAACTAATGCTGAAATCTTACAAGCCTTTTTGTTACAAGCACTTTGAAAGTACACAAACTTACGCTTTGACAACATCTCCACCCTTCATGAACTGGAGGAAAGTTTGGGTACAATTAGACTCTTTAAAAATATCTCATCCCTCTGATAAGCGTGGTAAAGTTTAAAGAAAGATCAGATGCTAAAAATAATAAAAAGAAGTCGGGGAAACGATTTCCTGCCTGCGCAACACTAAACAAAAATATGCTAAAGAAAATAGAAACATTCCCCCCCGCACACTCCGATGTTGTTGCCATCAGTTGTAGTAAGCAAACCTTCCTTATAGTCAGTGTGTACCTGCGCGTTGATGATTGACCCTTCCAGAAGGAAGGAGAAGTACAGATCATTTTTCTCATCGTGTTGTAATTTGCGTGATGAAAAAAGAGAATGGTCAATCGTTCGACGTTTTTGTTTTGAAGCATATTCATTTTCTAATCGTAGTTCGTCCCCGTTACTGCGATTTTTCCTTTGTTTTACAACCAACTGTCACCGTTTGCATTATGGTCAAAGTATGCTTTGGTGTCAGCGCGTTTTTCATTTGTCACGCACGAAACTCTAGTCACGTTGAACTGGGACTAGTAAGAGAAAAAGCACCATGGCAGCATTTACGTGATATTCTACTTTAGCTCTCCGGGGCCTTCGGGCGCGCTAGCAGAGCTTAAAAGTAAAAGTAAAGTATTACTAAACAACATTTGGTTTTCAGCCAAAGATGCGTTACAAAGTCATCTCTTGTCTGGAATGGTCGAAAAATAGTGGTGGTGTGTCGGAATTCAAAAGATGCAAAGAGACAAACGGCAGAAATTATTTATGAAACATGAAAAAAAGTTATTTGAAAGGAGAGGCTGACAACACACGGGACAACATATTACCACCATTAAGTAAAAAATGCCTTCTGTAAACTGTGATCGAATCTCGCGTTCCTTAGAACAAAACTCTCCTAGAAAAGAAACCCCACGTTAGGAGAAAGGTAATGCTTTTTATGAGGTACGTTTTTACTGGCCCCCAAACCACTGTCAAATGCGACAAAAAACACAAGTGCAATGAGTTTGTCGCGACTGCAGGTTGGCTGGCGTCTACCGTAAATGATTTGTCTTACGCCGTTCCGTTTGTCCTTCGAAAGCAAATTATGCACAAAACCTATATAGTTTTTAGTTTGTTTCGTAACCGTGTCCTTTACTGCACATCCCATCATGCCATTTATTTTCGGCATCGGAGAATTCTTTTGTCCAACTGACAATTTCTCACAGACTGATTGCTTAGGAGAGAAATTCACGACTAAAGCACGAAACAATCCCACCAAAGTGTAACGCGTAAGGTAAAGAACAAAACGAAGACGAGACGCAGTCACGCATCAGCCGCGGGACATATGTGGAAGAACCATGTATATTACGGTGACAAAATTCGCCAAATCGTCAGTTCTTACATCGGTCGAGTTCTTTTGTCGGATGTCGGATGCTAGCGTCTGTCACGAAATCAAGTATAACGACATTTTTTATCCTTACGTTTATTCCACTAATAAAGTTACGTTACTTTTTCCCACACTGCATAGAACCATTTAGTTTGATGTTTAGTTGCATCGTTTTCATAATTATTGTGATCGAAAAAAAAAACAATTTCACTGTAATCAAACTTCTGAAAGTCGTGCTCTCTCTCACTACTTGCAGGAATCGTAGATTCATTACGAATATTAATACAGGGCATATTCTGCAATTATTTGGGGTTGAATAATCAACGCAAATTCACTTAGAATGGAACGCAGGTGGAAACTCGCCTTTGTTTCACACACTGAAAAAGCGAAAGTGAAATAGGTAAACGGGATGAATACATTTTTGCATTGTTGAGTTTGTCCTGCAACTAGAATGAAACATTGCAAAATCGAAACAATAAGCAAAATGCAAAAAACCACACAACGTCCGGTGTACGGCAGCTTCTCGATCGTTTATGAGAAGAATTGGAAATAGGATAACGATCTCACTTATTATCACACGTGGGGTAACAGCATCAACACCATGGAATGTTAAAATGTCCCCTCCTCCCCACTGAGAGAAAAATGCATACGGCGTAGTGCTAAGTGATAACCAGTATTTTCGTATGTTTAAACAAAGTAAACATTACCTGCAAACGCCACCGTTTCCTCCGTATTCCATTACTTAGTCTGCTGAAACACACTGTTTAAGCCACGGAACGATGTTAGAATAACTACAAAATGCTTATTTTATCCCGAAAACATGAAGCTTTTTATCGCGTGAGTTAAAACAAAATCATAGTTGAAAACGCAAAACCACTGAAAATAAAAACGAGAGAGTTATCACAGGGAAGCAGAAAGCAGCAAACTAAAGCATACCCAAGTGTGTGATAGTATTATCGCTTCGAAGGTATCTTGTTTACACATGTGTGCGAAGCATGACAAAAACAAAACGAGAGTCAAAAACAAAAAACAATTTGAAGAAATTTTAAGGCAAAATAAAACACGTGTTGATAAGTAACCAAAACATGTGTGATGCCGAAAAATTGAGCAAAACAACAGAGAATCGAAGAAAGTAGAATGAAATTGTCGTATGATAAATTTGTTACTTTTCTTATTTCATCAATTTTTATCACCTACCAATTACTAACTACTAAGCATAAGTGTGTTTGTGTGCGCTATGAAGAAACAATGTTACATTAAGCATAAAGTTCACGATAAAATGGATAAGTCGATGTAACCTTTTTCCACCACTTAAAAATTGGGAGTAGAAAGCAAAGCAACTAATTGTCTATCTTTGTATTTGCGCTCGAAGCAAGATCATCAACGTTCACGATTTAAACGAAAGTAAAACTCACCTGCAACGTGTAGATTAGGGTGCGGTCTATGGTCGTTCAGTTTCCAACAAGAAAATGTCAGAGGCCGTATTGGAAAAATGTTCACGAATCACAGAAGCGGTTTTGAACGTACAATTTCTTAAATTCGTTCCTTCCATTCCAACCCCATAATATACAACCGAGTGCGTACAGGCAGGATATATAAAATCTGGCCGACTCGATTGCTTCGAGCTTCAGTTTATTAATCTTTACACAAAGAGTTGTTAGAAGGATCGACACAAATCCAAGCAGGTGATGGAGTAAATTTACAACTTGCTGCATTAATAATGATAATAATAATAAGATAATGTTGCGCTAATTGAAGATAACGTAAACAAAAATGAAACTTTTTGTCTTAGCCTTGCAGAAAATGGGAACCGGGCAAATTATACTATCATAATCCCTATGATGTCACTATTAACGTTTTTTGTTCGAATTGGCATGTTTCTATTACTTTCGTTTGCACACTTTCAAAACAGCAACGATCGTCGACGATCGAAAGAGATAAAATAATAAAAACCAACCGAAACGGCCATGCCAAATTATTCGATTGCGATGGATAAAAATCACCTGCCGGTCGAAGAAGCACGATTTACACACATCATCGAATGATGCTGGCAGGAGGCAGGTGGCGAATGTTGTGCCGCTTTTGAGACTCGCGTTTTGGTGTCAGAGTGAAAAACCGCCGAGAGGAAGCAGCATAAATAGAGGCGAGGGAGAGGTATTGGAAAATGTTCTTGTCCCAAACGTATGTGACATCTTTTGCTACAAAAAAAATCTACTGCATGCCTAGGGTTTATGGCGGATTTTGATTAGGATTTAAGTATCTTTTTTATCCGGAACATACATAGCAACTAAACTAAAGGAATGTCAAATGAAAGTATTTATCATCGAGACCACACACTGGCGCAGTTCCGGACTGGCGCTCCTTACGAAATTGGGATTACAGGTCTTAGCAAGTCTTCAAGCTATAATTCACCTCCAAAGCGGGGAAATTACATGATTTGAGTGGACAAAATACAACAAATAGCACGATAATACCTTAATAGAGCAAACCCAGTTTTCAACAACAAAATTTACGCAATTGTGATAAAAGTGGACAAACGCGTGAAAAGAGGAAGCCGTTTGATAAAAGTGTCATAGTTAGTATGCGTACAACCTGTTACTCACAACGATCCCTTAGAGAGAACGCTAAACATAAACCCCCGGACATACAACGCGGTATCCATTGATTGATTGGAAAACTTTATGTAATTTCTACGGTTCTGGTTTGTGTCACCTTCTGATCGAATGACTAATGAAGGAAAAAACAAAATTTCACTTCTAGTAATATTATTAACCTGTTTGAAAGCGTGTGTTTTCAAGTAGTAATTATTTTATTTTCTGTGCTGCACCAAAAGCAAAAATGTTGCAGAACCTTCGAGTAATGCAGGTCTTAGTTGTTCAGAATGAAAAAAAGAGCATGACAACATTAAAGGGCACGAGTAAAAGAAACTCTCTGAATAACACAAGAAATTGAAGCAAAAACACTAAAGAGAACCAACTAGTGTTTCATCAGTGAAAGCATGCTGCGGGCGCGTGTGTGTGTGTCTTTATGATCTGCTGAGAAAAAAAATGCCAGCAGAAAAATAGAGTGAGTTACGATGTATTTTACATGCATAACAAACAGTAAGATATCGCCAATAATACATTTAAAGCGAAAGCGGTGAAAGAACCGATCCTCTGCTCCAGAACAAGCAGAAGTGTACTTTCGGCTTTCAGAAGGGTCTCTGGGGAACTGAAACAAGCGAATAAGGTTTTCACAAAAAGAAACGTAAGATGCTAGCGCAACAAGAATTGCACAATACGAATAGCAGCAACCGGAAGACAGGGAGGGAAAGTTTTAAGCGAGAAAGGTTAAACAATGTTACTTTGCTAGGATGCCAAGAAGCAGAGGAATAGTACGAACTGACGCCGAATTTGATGGCCGTTCAGCGAATGGTGGTCGGTTTGGTGACCGTCAAAAAGCTGAGCCCAAAAAATATTCTACTAGAAATAACTCACACATCCCGTTGATCTCATTGGGTTTAGAAGAAACAGAACAGCAGCTGACAGAGGAACGAGGTACTACTTTCCTAAATTTGATACTGGAAGGTGGCGTTTGAAAAGGGAATATATGTTTAACTGAAATGTGTTCCCGAAAGATTCAGCAATTTAAGAAAAAACACAAACAATAGGAGAGGAATAAAGTAAAGTATTTAAATTTGATGCTGGACTGAAACAAATGCTTTCAGCGACAACGTAACCTATCGAAAATTGATTGGAAATATGGCATCAACATAAAAAAATAAATTGTACATCAAATTGCTGAACGAAGATAAAACAACAAATTTCACTGGTGATAGTTTTTGGCGAAGGCAGCAAGCAGAGCAGAAAGAAGGGCGTAGAGAGAAAGTAATGGAATGTAAGAATCCGCTTGCACCACCCACTAGCTGGCATTGAAACCCCCTAAAAGGTCATTGCCACAAGTTTCTTCCGAGGAGGGTATTAACATATAAAAGTAAATATATTTTTGTGAAAACGCTAGAAACGCTGAATGAACTCGAGAGGCGAGGAAAAATGTACCATTGTGATATTTTATAATTAAAGTTAAAATGTAAAAAAACATCTGACACCCAGAAAAAGACGACACTCGCGACGGCTCTAGTTAGTGGAGGATATCTTCACAGACAAAAGAAAAGGGAAAGAAACTCTATTGGCGAGGAAAAGCATCGCCTTTGGTCTCAATATTAAGCATGAAAAGAAATAAAAAGAAATAGAGAAAGGAAGTCAAATACTTTCGTTACAAAGTAAAGAGAATAACGAACACAAGATCATGCAACGGCGGCATACTCTCAAATAACAAAGCTGACATCTAAGATAGAAGCAAACGGTTCGCTATACGAAAAGAAGGAGCATTTGCCAAAAAACAATAGTAGAATGTTGTGAATTCGGCACTTGGTCCGGGTTCAGGGCACACGAACGATACAAGAAATCAATACACGGTATGGACAAACGTCGTCCAGTATTGCAAATGGCACGTAAAGAACATATACAAGAATTTGTTGTTATATAAAGTTTGAAGTATTTTTTCTGCAGCCCGCTCTGTGTTACTAAGAAAAGGGGAAACTCTGGAGAATTCAATTATTCACAGACACAAGAAGAAGAGTCATGTCCTCAGAAAGCCTTTTCTTTCTATTTCCGAACACCTCCGCTCGGATAAAACAAAAATAGAATTTAAACGAATGTGTTCCTGTGAAGCCGAAACCCCCAAACCCAGAAATATCAGAAATTTAAAAGTAAAGACCTGCGTAAAAAGTAACAATCACTAAACAAAACAGGTGTGCGATAAAACGTTAGAACAATTAATACTTATTAAAACACAGAATAGAAGAAACGTTTCGTTTTCGGAGCTAGAACAATAACATTTCAATAACAACATTTAAACACACGCACCAAATAATTACAAAAGGCAAAACATTAGGAAAACAGAGTGAAAGGAAAACAAAAATGAGAGATATCGGAGCGAACTGAAACAAAAGAGTTGAAAATCTTTCCCGAAGGATTAAAAGCAGAAAAAAGCGACACACTTCGTTCACGATCGTCGTCGGCTTGATCGCGATGGAGTGACTAAAAGATGATAAGGAAGACGATCGCTAGTGGTGTTTATCGACAAGATGCTGTGAAATTTCATGCAAACTATTTTTGCGTGTGTCACATGAGACACGTGCATCACACCAGTTTAGTTTCTGGAGGCACTTTGTTCCTGTTATTCGTTAATTAACCCATTCACCACAGTTCGTTTCATAGCGTGTCCATCCTTTGCCCTTAGGATTAGCCAAGATTCCAACGCAAACAAAGGTGTATTCCATTGGCCGTTATTTATTTACCAGCCATTCAAGACTAATACCATTTCACTTTTATCCATCACGTCCTCAACATCTTCATGTGGAACTAAATTGTTTTTCCCACTACAATTCACAACATAACATAACCGTTAACTTTTTCTAAACACTTGCCGCGCACATCCATCCCCCACATCTCTTGTTCGATTACTGTAGGTAGTTCCTGTATGGCCGAAAAGGAGGCAAATCGCAACATTACTAACCTGAAACACAGTAGTGCTTTCTTTTATTGTTTCGTACACCTTTAACGGTTCCGCTATCTTTCATTGTGATTTTACTAGAAAGCATCGATTTTGTATTTCTTTTTATTTCCTTTAATCGTTTCTTCAAAGTAATCATAAAAGCGCATATATTATATATATAAATATATTAAAAGAAACAAAAAAATATGAATAAAAGCAAAAAACATTGTGTAATTCATTAATGATGAACCAGCTTGTTTGTAAAGTATTTTTTATTTAAATAAGGTCCATTCCGAAACGCGCAAAAAACCACATAATCCTAGTATTCTATTTTCACCGGTATTCTCGTTTGGTTGACAAACGCCTGTTCCTGTTCAGAACCCTTCACCAAAATGTAAAACGTTAGGGTGCCCTGATAAACGACGAAGGTTTTTTCTGCCAGGATCTGTTTGATCGTCTTCTTCGCATCGATAAGGTATGCAAATCCAAGTATCCTGTTTTCGTAGTAAACGTTCACTTTGTTTGGTCGGTATACGCCTTTCCTGTCACAGTCTAGTGGTTCCTCGAAAAGTTGCTCCAGGACTTGGATCATGCTGAAAAGTATTCAAATAACAGGGAAGGTTACGATTGTGCATACTAGAACCAAGTAGGATTGCCTTACGTGGTGTCCTCGGAAAGCTGTTGCTGGAAATCGGTCGTTTGGAACTCGGGATAGCAGAAAACAGCTGGCCAGTGGAGGATACCGTCTTTGTCGCAGGATACGGGAAAATCTGCCAACGGTGCTAACCGTGGTTTTAGTTTACGCTCATCCTCCAGGGCGTTGCGTTCCTCAAACTTTACCGACCGTTTGCGAAGCTCGGTAACGGTGCGGTTCCATTGGTCCTCCTTTTCTCGCTCTTGTCGCGCTTCTTTACGTTCATTCCGTTGCTTTTCCGATTTGCGGGAAAGGCATGATTTCCGCAGCTCGATAGCCGCGCCGTTCGCTGGATCCCGCTGCAGTATCGTGTCACATAATTCCACGCACAACTCAAAACGATCCAATGCCGAAGCACACTGTGCCGCTCGCCATCGCGCCTTGTCGTAGTCCGGCTTAAGCTCCACAGCCTTCTGTGCGTCTTGCAGAGAGGAACGATAGTTGTGCAGCATGTAGTTGGCGGCGCTCCGGTTATTGTACAGTGTCGCTTTGTAAGAAGCATCGCCAACCTTGTAACGCAGCGCTTCCGTGTAGCTCATTACCGCCAGCCGGAACTTACGGTGTTGCATGTAAAACTTGCCATCCTCTTTGTACGTATCCGCCAGCTCCTGCTCGGTGTTTTCCTCGGGATCGTACTTCAGTTGCGCCAGCCCTTCCATCAGCGGGCTCAGCTTCTCGCCCGGTTCGGGAGATTTTTTCGTGAAAAACGGATGCTTGGCCATTTCTTCCTCCCAGCGGTCTTCCGGCCATCCTTCCGTGTAACGTCTTTTCTCCAGTGAATTGATGAAAGCGTCAAGATCTTTATCCAGCCGGTCGGCTAACTCGAGCCGTTCCTGCTCGGAAAGTACCTTTTTAGATTCCATTTTGGTACCTCCAACGAAAACCAGGCAGGAAACGGTTTAAAAACGAACCAAACACCGGCAAAATCGACTGCGAATTAAGATACACATGGGGCAGCGATGTTTGTTTTGATAGCTGTTTGACACTCGTGGTTTATATTGCTGTGTCGAGTACTGCTAGTCCTGGCGAAGAAATCAAATGCAAAGGAATTTATAGCATCGACCTCAAAGCGCCCGTTCTGTAAACTTATTTTTCGTTGAATTTGTTTCCGAAGAGTCATGTTTTATTTCAAGACATTAACCACGATATAACAATTTGATGTTTAACAATTTTGCGGAAGGTGTTATGTACAAATATGCCACTAGCGTAATTTGGGAGTTAATGCAATGCAACGGAATCAAATCATACCATTGCGTTTTCACTTCTTGTAGATTCGAATCAACTGTCCCTGTTCGTTGTAGGTGTAAACCGGATCGCGAATCGGATCGACTGGCGAGTATTTCAGCTGGGCTGAAAACCCATTTACCAGACGGTCTTCATCCGTTTGCATGGTGCTGTACACGACACGCTGCAGGGTGTTATCCGGCCCAAGGATATAGTATTGTCCGGAGAAGGCATTGGCAACCGCAACTACTGGGCCACTCTCTTCATCGCCATCGTAATCATCTTCGCCATCCTCTTGCTGTACGTCCGGTTGCTCGGTTGTGGCAGGGAGCTCTGCTGGTTCCTGTTCCGGTGGTCCGTAAGTTTCAGCCGGAGTGGCCTGTTGTTGCGGCTGCTGTACGGGTTGAGGCTGGACAACTTGCTGCTGCTGCTCCTGTTGAAATACGTTCGTGCCGACGGGGGGAAGAGCACGTAGCTGGCCACTAATAGGGAAGAACTGACGTTGGCCAAAATTTGTTGGGAGTTGACGAATGGCGGCTGGCTGTTGACGAAGGTTTGCACGTTGCTGGAAGTCCTTTGGCTGATCGGACGGCAAACCCTGAACCTTCAGTGGATCCAATTCAGGCTGAGGAGCAAACATCGTGGCGTTCCGGTTAGTAAAGGGAAAGAAAACATCCTAAATCCATTTACCTGATCGGTTGTGGTGGTCGTGGAAGGGTTAGCTTGGGTCACGGGCTCCACGGTGGTAGTGGTGGTGGTGGTGCTGCTCGGTTGTTCCTCTGCAACTTGCTGGCCGGCAAAACGGACATCTTCACGAGTGATTTGAACCTGAACACGTTGCGGCTGTGGTTGGAAGAGCAGCAACGGAGCGCCGTATTCTGTCGGAAGACGGAACTGTGCCCCTTCCGGACGCCAACCGGATGCAGGGTACTGGGCTGCCGCCGTGGCGACCAGCAGTACTATCAGAAAGCAATAACGATTCATTCCGATGCCGATTGCAGTTCACGTAACGTTCCGGCGGAGACTGATGGTCGTTCTGGGTGATAACTAGACTTTTATATTTTACAAATTCATACACGATCAGCTGTCGACCGGTGAGGGTAGGTCAGTGTGCACCCGACGTTCAATGTCGCTCGGAAGAACTCGTCCGAATACACACTCATACATCGCGGTGGTGGACGAATCAATATCTTCCTGCTTAATATGCACCTTGGGTGCGTCTGGCGACACTTGACCATTGATCGTTGTAAGGTGTGGATGTGCGTAGATCACGTGCAACAGCACCATAAAAGTAATGTATGCATGCTCGCCAGCTATACTCCGTGCTACCTTCGCTCGTAGATCATCTTCCACGAGAACATATTTTTAGTAGAAAATAACCTTTATTGGTTCATAGGAGTTTATAAAACCTTATCGTCGTAATAATGAAGACTGCTGTTGATCTGTTCCGTTTGCGAATTGATGAAAGCACAGTGTTGCACAAGCAAACAGGCAAACACAAACTCCAATCGCAGAACTTGACCTCCACGCGCGGTCCATATTATGCCGATCGTGTCCTTTCTCGCCATTGTGATGAATTGATAATTCATCAAAATAATTCCTACCGCGGGTCTACAATAGTCACGTGAGGGGAACGCAAGTTGCGGGGTGAGCTGTAATTTAATGCTTTGAAGAAGGTAGTTTGGGTACCATCCGCATGCAGAGCACGGCTTGTCTGTGCGTGACAACGATAAAGAGTGCAGTGAAGGTTGTTGTGTGGGGAATTCTTTCCGACCGTCTTCATCTTCGTTTCAATAAAGCCATATGAATCATCAACCGGCGAATCACTTTTTGGAAAGAAATTGTTATTTAATTGTTGGGATTTTAAAACAAACTTTATACTAATTTATTTTATTTATTGTTCAACATTTTCAAAGGAGTTGACACATCGATAGCAACAAAACATGTTGTGCATTCCTAATAACTGTAGCACATTAAAACGTATCAAAAATACAAGCATATAAATTAATTAACCAGCTACCGGTTATCTGATGATACAAGCCGTAACGATCGGTTTCAGATAAATTCAAATACATTTCAAAAAGCCGTCAAATCCGTGCGAAAGTTTATAGCCCTTACTTCGCGGCTCCCAGCGCAACAAGGCGATGCAAAAGGTTGTGCAACGGCATTTGAACCTGTTACTATAAACGAAAAATCGTGCCAGTTTCAACATCTTTCACTAGTTCCGTTTCCAGTGCTCTGCTTAAGATTTTCGGAAGTATCATTTGGAGATCGCAAGCGAAACTGCAAGGCATTGAGGAGAGTAATTAGTTTGGTCGACCGCTGTTAATACGGGATGGATCCTTACAACGTGTACAAGTACGACGAATACGTCCCATCGATCACTCCGAAACACGATATTGAGGACGGAGAGGACGAAGCGGACGAGCTACTGGCAATTGGAAAGACTAACGGTGCCAAAGGTTTTACGGCTCCACCGGCATTGCTCAATGAGATTGCAGCACAAGTAAGAAGACGTTCTCTAGAATTCGCAATATGCATTTTCAGGAAACAAGTTTGAACACACTTCTGCTCGTATTTCTTACAGGCCGAGGATTACGATCCATTGACAGACCGCAAAAGGCTCATGGTGGCGGAAAGGAAAGATGAATTTCACCAGAAGCGTCGACGCCTGGTTATTTCTCCTGAGAGAGTTGATCCGTTTGCGGATGGTACGTATTGGCCGGAAGAGCAAACATCGTGCTCTAACAAGCATTCTTATGATTTTTCCTTGATTTTATCAGGTGGCAAAACGCTTGATGTCGGAAGCCGAACATACAAGGAAATTAGGCGCGAGCAGATCATGAAGGGCGAAGAAGAACAGGTACGGCAAATTCGAACTCGGACGATGAATGTATAGTTTAATTATTTACACACTCTCCTTCACTTACCATTTGGCAGCTCCGTAGAAAGATCCTAGAGAAAGCCAAGGATGGTACCCTTAAGATCACTTCAAAAGGATCCCATAACCATCATTCGCAGTTGGATCAGGCATTGGAGGAGCATTCGATGACGCAAAAGGAGTTCTTGGTGCCGACATGGGAAATCGAGGTAAGTTTACTTAGATTATTGGGCAGGATTTTCGCAACATTCGTCGGAAAGTGTTTGTTTCTTGATGATGGGTGTCCTCATCCGTCACTCATATTCTTTATTTCATTCATAGTCTTATTATCATTTCAATACATTGCTGAATATTGTATTTGTGCCATGCCAAAGTTCAACAAGTGAGAAAGTCAACTTTAGCACTCACTTCGAATTAGTCCGATCGAATCGAGCTGGTAATTTTCTTACATGAACCGACCCGGAGGAACCGAAACAAAAACTAAGGGTTTCAAACTTCGTTCTACAGCTTCAATAGATCCTAAGCACCGTGTAAAAAATATTTTGATGTTAAAAGTGGTGCAGTTTGGAATGGTATTATAGTATGTCCCATATATTTTGTTATTTCTTATTGGTTATTTTATTAATTTTTACTGATCACCTCAAAGGTTTAACAATAACTCAGTTCATTATATAAAACTTAACCTAACACAGCAATTAAGTGAAATTTTGTATTTTCCCACGCTTAAATTAATTTGCTGTACATGTCTTTATTAGCTACTTTTTATAAATTATTTGCCTATCATTCTCCGGAATCTAGGTTTCTTCGTACTGCATCTTTTCATGAACCGTGTTCGTACAATATATGATCGGAAGAGTTTTAGGCCGGTTTTCATCAAACCGAAGCCTACATCATAAGTCAGTTGCGATATTTACTTTATTTTTGACGAAGCGATGCTGTACTTGACCCGTTGTTGGTAAATTATTGAATTCTATACTCATTATAAAACTTTAAAAATGTATTTCATGCTGTCTTTTGCGGAAATATGGGAATTCACTGAACAAAGTGGGGCTGTTTTTATTTCACTTCCCTTTATTATGAATTTTGATGATGAAATGAACATTTGAACAGTCCACATTAAAACAAAAAGTTGTGAAACTGATTATAATAACATTCCAAACTGAAAAAAGCTCAAATTTCATTGAAATTACAAATATATTGGAAAAACGGGGCGATCATATTCTTGTTTGTAGCGTGTGGTGTAGCGTACATGTTCGGAACTGTTTTTCAACTTTTTCCTATTACAGAATACACCTGACTGGCAGCGTTGGGATGATACACCGCAACACAAGGGAGGGACACAGGAGGTGCACGTCCGGGATGCCACTCCGGCACATGAGAGCGGAGTGGTTGCCTTTACTGATCGGAAAACGTCTACCGAGAAATCCAAGAGACGTCAAAAAGGCCGTTGGGACGAAACCCCAGAAACGGTGCGCGAAACGGCCGATTATTCGTGGGGTGAAACGCCCCGTGCTGGCATTATGAGCGGGGCGAGAGTTGAACTAGTGGAAGGGCGGACTACCCACGCCTCAAAACGTGCCTCACGTTGGGACGTAACACCCTTTACCATGACGTTTCCGATGGCGATGACACCCAGAGCGAACGCGACGCCGCTTCTTACACCGGGCGGCTCTACTCCAGTCGGATACCAGGCGATGACGATGGCAACACCAACTCCTGGTCATCTAGCAGCTATGACGGTCAAGCAGCTTCAGGTGTATCGCTGGGAGAAGGAAATCGATGAGCGCAATCGGCCGTTCACTGACGAGGAACTGGATGCGATGTTTCCGCAAGGCTTCAAGATTATGCCACCACCTGTTGGCTACAACCCGCCGAAATGCAACCTTATGACTACACCGACTTCGGCCGGATTTTTCATTCAAACCGAGAACAGGTCGTCCAAGTTCTTAGACAACCAGCCAAAGGGCACCACCCTGCCGTACATGAAGCCAGAGGACGCGCCGTATTTTAACAAGCTGCTGGTCGAGGTGGACGAGGCGGCACTGACGCTCGAGGAAAAGAAGGAGCGCAAGATCATGAGGCTGCTGCTGAAGATCAAGAACGGTACACCGCCTATGCGCAGGCTTGCCCTACGCCAGATAACGGAAAAGGCGCGCGAGTTTGGACCCGGACCACTATTCAACCAGATTCTGCCGCTACTGTTGAGCCCCACGCTAGAGGACCAGGAGAGTCACTGGTTGGTAAGAGTGATAGACCGCATTCTGTACAAACTGGACGACCTGGTGCGCCCGTACGTGCACAAGATATTAGTCGTGATCGAGCCTCTGCTCATCGACGAGGACCACTTCACGCGCAGCTTGGGCCGCGAGATCATCTCCAACCTGGCGAAGGCGGCCGGTCTGGCGACGATGGTCTCAACCATGCGTCCCGATATCGACAACAACGACGAGTATGTGCGCAACACGACGGCTCGCGCCTTCGCGGTAATCACCACTACATTCGGTATTTCTCCGCTGCTGCCCTTCCTAAAGGCGGTATGCAAGAGCAAGATTTCGTGGCAAGCGTGTCACACCGGTATTAGGACCGTACAGCAGATCGCCATCCTGATGGGCTGCGCCATCTTGCCCCACCTGAAGCCCCTGGTCGAGATTGTAGAGCACGGATTGGTCGATAAGTATCCGAAGGTGCGCATCATCACGGCACTGGCATTATCAGCGCTCGCCGAAGCGGCCAACCCGTACGGTATCGAGTCATTCGATTCGGTGCTAAAACCACTGTGGATAGGCATCCGAAAGGAAAGCGGCAAGACTTTGGCGGCGTTCTTGATGGCGATCGGCTATCTCATCTCGTTAATGGACGCTGAGTACGCGAACTATTACACGCGCGAAATGATGCCCATTCTTATCCGCGAGTTCCAATCGCCTGACGAGGAGATGAAAAGGATCATCCTGAAGGTGGTGAAACAGTGCTGCGCCATCGACGGTGTCGATGCGCCGTACATCAAGGCGGAAATTTTGTCACACTTCTTCGAACACTTCTGGAAGAAGCATCGGATGGCGCTCGCTCGCCGCAACTATCTCCAGCTAGTGGACACGACGGTGGATATCGCAAACAAGGTCGGTGGGTCGGAGATAATCACTCGTGTGGTGGACGATCTCAAGGACGCTAACGAGCAGTATCGAAAGATGGCGATGGAGACGATCACAAGGATAGTAGCCGAACTTGGCACGGCTGATCTTGATTCCCGCCTGGAGGAGCAGCTTATCGATGGCACCCTGTACGCGATCCAGGAGCAAACGACCGAGGACGTGGTCATGCTGAACGGATTCGGCACGATCGTAAACCTTTTGGGCAAGCGCGCCGAACCGTATCTGCCGCAGATTTACGGCATTATCCTCTGGCTGCTGAATAACAAATCAGTCAGAGTGCGCATGCTGGCGGCCGATATGATATCGCGAATCGCCAGCGTGATGAATACGTGCGAAGAGGATAAGCAAATGATCCATCTCGGCAGTGTACTGTATGAATCCCTTGGTGAGGAGTACCCGGAGGTGCTCGGTTCGATTCTGGGCGCTCTAAAGAACATCGTGAACTTCATAGGCATGTCGAAGATGACGCCACCGATCAGCGATCTGCTGCCACGACTCACACCGATCCTGAAGAACCGCCACGAGAAGGTACAGGAGAACTGCATCGATCTGATTGGACGTATCGCCGATCGCGGGGCGGAGTATGTTTCGGCTCGCCAGTGGATGCGTGTCTGCTTCGATCTGCTGGACCTATTCAAGGCAAACAGGAAGCCAATTCGACGTGCGGCAGTCAACACGTTTGGCTACATAACGAAAGCAATCGGACCGAATGACATTATCGTGACGCTGCTCAACAACCTCAGGGTGCAGGAGCGTCGCAATCGCGTTTGCACAACCGTGGCTATTGCCACCGTCGCCGAAAACTGTCAACCATTTACCGTGCTGCCTGCACTGATTAACGAGTACCGTGTTTCGAAACAGAACGTGCAAAACGGCGTCCTCAAGGCGCTCTCCTTCCTGTTCGAGTACATCGGCGAAATGGGCAGGGACTACATCTACACCGTTTGTCCGTTGCTCGAAGACGCGCTGATAGATCGCGATCTGGTACACCGGCAGATTGCCTGCACCGCCATCAAGCACATGGCGCTTGGTGTTTACGGACTCGGCTGCGAGGACGTCCTCAACCACCTGCTCAACTATGTGTGGCCAAACATCTTCGAAACGTCGCCCCATCTGGAGCAAGCGTTCGTAGAAGCGGTCGGAGGGTTGCGTGTTGCACTTGGTCCCAACAGGATCCTTCAGTACACGCTCCAGGGGTTGTTCCATCCGTCGCGCAAGGTACGCAATGTCTACTGGAAGATTTACAACTCGCTATATGTCGAGGCACAGGATGCGATCATTGCCGGTTACCCACGAGTTGCCAACGAACCACGCAACCGGTATATTCGCTATGGGCTCGATTACAATTTGTGAGCACAAGCAGTTGATCTATTAGAGGAACTTCATTTTTTAACACTTTTTAATGCAGAATTCAACCAACACTTTTCATAATGACCATGGTATTGAACCTCTTTTTGGATAGAAATACTCCTTGTTGAAAGATCTTTATGAAGCGTTCGTAAAAGTGGTCAGAGGGCTACGCGTTGCCCTTGGCCCCCTCAGGATCCCTCTAATAGCCAACGACCCACGAAAAAAGTACATTCATTCGCTATGAGCTCGAGTACAATTTGTAAGCTCAAGCAATTTATTAATGGCACTTTATTTTTTTAACTGTTTAATGCAGAATTCAACGTACACTAATCATAATGATCAAGGTTTTGAACTTTTTTAATACAAATATTCCTTGTTGGCAAAAGATCTTTATAATACTCACAATTTTCAACTAGAAAACCATTCGTAAAGTTGTGTAAAAGGCCACCCATTTAGAAGTTGAATAAATTCAGTCAATATAGTGGATTATACAGGATGAGACGTCTTTCTTCAATTACTCTTTCTTTTTGTTACTCTGAAACACATTGTACGAAGAGTTAAAGCGAAATAAACTTCAAGCAACCAATCAATAAATTCAAGGAATATTTTTATACAGAATTATTATTGATAAAATAAAGAATTCAATTTGGTTTTGATGTGCTCTTGTATGCACTAAGATCCAGCAACCGACATTTCAAACATCCTGACGAACACGATCGCGTTGACGCCATAAATTTATGGCGACTTCTGATCGTAATCGATGAAGAAACCAACCATCCAGTTTACACGAAGCCATCGAAACGTCATTTGTGTATGAAAATTTGCAAATCGAACATAAACAAATCCTGTTTTGTATTTCACTATCCCTTTTCTTGCGATACGGTATTGGATCACGAAAAAAAGGTTGTAGTTTCTTAAATCTCCTTATTTTTTTAAATACATATTTCATTCGTGCTTTATTTTATAGTTCAAAAGCGGGGCGAATCTGAGCTGCATCCAAGTTATGTCCCTGGACAGTGACACCTCGGATACCCTCTCCCGAGGATCCACCGGGATGGTGTTGCCATCAATCAACTTTGCTGAAGACAAATATCCGTACTGCATCGTATGGACACCGATACCGGTGCTTACGTGGTTCTTCCCGTTCATCGGCCACATGGGCATTGCAATGTCGAACGGCGTAATACGAGATTTCGCTGGACCGTACTACGTGTCCGAGGACAATATGGGATTCGGGCGACCGACCCGATATTTGCGGCTTCATCCCTCCAACGCTTTCGGTGGTTCACAAAACTGGGACGAGTCGGTGATCAAAGCGTCGGCAACGTACGGTGCCCGGATGCACAACCTATTTTGCGACAACTGCCACTCGCACGTCGGAATGGCGCTCGCCCTGATGCGATACAAGGAGTACACCAACTGGAACATGGTGGTTTTAGCGTTCTGGATGTTTTTCAGAGGCAAATATGTGGGGGTTCGTGGTTTTCTTAAAACATGGTTGCCCTTCATCATTATTCTAATTATTTGCGGGCTAGTGGCTATGTATTCCAAGATTACAATCGGTTGATATCGTATCGGCGGTATCACGGCGGGCATGAATGCGTATAATCGAAATTAACACTCTGCTAGACTTACCGAAAACTGTATCAACGTCAAGTCCATTTCTACTATGGATATTCTGCGTTTATCTTACCAATGGACATCATGCAACCGGCATGAATGGAGGCTGAAACGAATCATTTAGAACGATAGTATTTAACTTACAGTGGATGTACAAAATAAATGGATGAAAGACAATTTACAACACCTGTTGCCCCGGAGGCGAATTTATTAACAAAACAGACATGTTTGTACTGGAGTGTCTTTTTCCGAGAGACATACAGCATCAGATCGAAAGCCCACGATGCTCTCATCCACTGACCCGTCTAGAACTTCTTCGTCAATTCATTGATGGCATCGGTATGTTCTTGCAGTTTCTTCCACTCGGGCACGGTCAAACTGATTCCTTTCTTGCCGGGTAACATTTTACCATCCTTTTCGTAATACTCGCGAATGTTGACGTACACCCGGCCCTTGAACTCGCTGACCGTCACCCGCCGCTTGTTGCCATTTAGTGAGAAGCCCTCTTCGCCCGCTTCCTTCGGATCACTGGTAGGCTTGGCTTTCTTCGCTGGAGTGCGCTGTAAGAAAATTCGAACGAAAGTGTTATTGTTTCTATTCTCTATTGTATCGATTCGAGTGCATGTGCTTACATCGTCTGGGCCGGAGTCCGAATCGGAAGAACTTTCCTTCTTGGTTTTCGGCATTTTGCTACCAAAAACTTGTCGCTTATGGAACGATTTGTTGAGATCTAATATCCACACGTTGCGCTATCCGAAGCACACGAATTTATGGGGTTACTTTGATCACTGAACAGCCGGCCCGCTCGACCTCGAGCGCCAATTCTTTTATGACATTCTTTTCGTTGAACAAAACAAATCCAAGCAACACAAGGTTAGTCCAACAAAGATAACACTGGATTCAAAAAACCTTGGTACGAGTTTAAACACTGGCATCGTTTGGTTGGACCGTTTTTCCAGTAAACAAATAGCAAAAAATCTCAAAGCTTTTAAAATTTTTAGATATATTTAGTGTTTATCTTGAAGGAGAGTCTTCACAAAACTATAAAAAAGTCATTTGGTGTACTTTACATTTCTTTGATCCCCATTTTCAACATCTTCGGGACTGACTAGGAATAAAAATTGATAAATCGTCTAATCGTAACTGAATGAGAGTGCGCTCCACAAATGTAAGCCAACATTTTGAATGGTATAGGAAATATTTATTCGTTACTAATGTACACAGTTGATTATCGCTTTGTAATTCATTCCTCCGAAACTATCTGAACGTACCAGCAAACTAGAAACACTTGAAGATAACTGTTACTACTTTTTCGTTATATGCGAGGCACTTGACGAACGTTGAATCAGTCCGGAAGCCAAGCTAGACATTGGTCGGTTAGAAATTGGTGGTTTAGGAATTTGTCGGCCAGTCGAAGTTGGAGTGCTTGGCTGAAGTAGTTTCCGCTGAGCAGCAAGTGTACCTAGCGTGCTCGCTGTGGATTTTTTGCTAGCAGTCGGAGGTAGTTGTCCTGTCGATCCCAGCGCTCCCGAGTGCGGCATGGAGACGGTTTTGCGAAGCGTCGCAACAGATTTAACCTGTGCGATCGACGGCCTAGGCGTATCGGCCCGACCTCCCGAGTTACCACTGATCGATGATTTGGCTGTGGAACTAAGCGAGCTGTTAGAGGAGGATTTCTTTTTTGCACCGATGTCCACCGGTGGGCGTCGTCTTTCGATGCTCAGTAAGGAGCTAGAACGGGGCTGAAGAAATTTAGGTGTTATCAGTGATTTCCTTGAAATTGCCGTCGTATGCTGTGGTGTAATGGTAACTGCCGAACCATCAGCAATGTCCTGCGTAGTGTTCAGTTTCATCAGCAACAGTGCCATATCGATCTGCGAGCGCGCCTGTTGCAAGTAGTTGATTACATTTAGATCACGATCGTGCTGCTGGTCGAGCTGAGTAGGCGTTGAGTGAAAACGTTTTTCATTCGGACTCGAAGTGACGAGCGTTTTCATGGCTTCGTAAGCTTTCTCGTCGGGAACGCTGGTATGTTCGGGACTTTGGGCAGCTTCCACAACGGGCTTTTCCGAGTTACATTCTGAGTGGGCTATTTCATGTGTCTTATTGTTAATGCCGACACTTTCGGCGGAGGAATTAGATTTAGCTTCAGATTGTCCTTCTGACGATCCACGGGACGCGGTCTTCCCCGGAGTAGGATCGTTTTTCGATCCGGCATCTTTCTGCTGCTGCTTGTCACTGCATTCCGCAACGTCCAATTGCGGCCCTTTATCAATTTGATTTGGAAACCCGCGTTCTTTGCCCGCTTCGATTCTCGATAGACATTTCCCCTCCGCCGGTGGTGTTGAGAATGGGCTTTGAACAGTTAATCCCGGGCTAGTGACGCATACCTTTCCGCGGGGCGATTTCAGAGGAGAATGCAGCATTGCTTGCTCCTTTCCCTCCTTCACCTGGCGAATGCTGGCCTGATAAAAGTCGAGCAAATTCGATAGCATCGCCTTCGAGACAAGCGCGCAGCTTTCCGAAACGTCCGGCAGCAGGTTGGATGAGGTGTTGTTCTTAAACTTGGAGAAAACCTGCGGCCCAGTGGCCTGCACTTCCCAGAACGAGCTTTCGCAATCTGTTTTCTCCGGGCAGCTGCAGTTAACCAGCTCATACGACAGGTCCGCCCGCATGCCGGATCGGTTGCACTTGATGGTGACCGTCAAGTTGTCGGTGCTGCCTTTGTCGGCCTCGAAATCCAGGTACTGCAATCTCAGTCCCATCGATTTGAGCAAGAGCGTCAAGTTGATTGCGTCAATGTCTAGTGGCTGAAAATGGAAAGCATGAAACAGTTATTTGGCAAAGACGTTATACACCTGTCTCCTTATTCGGAAGCACAGCACAGTGAGCGTTGGAATACTAATGAGATGCATTGTCGCATTGATCAAAGATTTCTTCCAGCACAAACGTAGAAATAACGACAAGGAATCACCACCAGAGTTTTAAACTTCAACACTTTATTACGTTTCCAGCTTACCTCAGTTCGCTCCAAGCTACAGCTTTTCTTCTGGACTTCGATCCATCTGTTTATCAGATCCGGCAGTTTTACGTTGCTAGCAGTCGCCATTGTATTTTACTCGTCTCAGTGTTGATGCCCAACTTATACCGTACGATCCAACAAAAATGCTCCAATGTAGGGATTAAGTTTTCCCGTTTCCTTTGCAGCTTCACCAAATAATCCAACAGATAGCGTCCGAAAAAAAAACATACACGAAACAATACTTCTGCTTTGTTCGCAGCTAACGACTGAGGACCGAAGTGATCGACCGTAGTGCACCGATTGATCTATACAGTTCGAAAAGCAAAATTGAACGTTGATATCCAATCGCAGCGTTTATTTTTCAATGTGTTGGTGCCGTTAGTTTAACGAACTTAACGAAGATGAACTCGATGTTCATAAATTTAACAGGCATCTTAGATTATTTTAAAACGGTTATCATCTGTCATCGTGTTTTCATGTATCCCAATCTGATTGCTTAGGGCTGTATTAACTTTTAATTTATCAGAAAGTAATGGCTCCATCGATTTAGATGCAAACGTTCATCGACTATGGTCAGTTGTCATTTTATTCAATTCTGTTCAAGGTTACTTAAACAAAGCAGTGCTTGTTTGACTAGCAAGTATTGCTTCGTTCTTGTAATCTTGGGCAGCACACCTAGGTCGGAGCTGTCAAGTGATTTCCAAGCAGTGTAGTGATGGGAAAATCAAATCCCTTCGGGATTCTAATCTTTCGATTCAAATCCATTCTGAGATCCGGATCTCCGAATCCAAATCCCAATCCGTTGTATCATGATGTGCCATCGAACTTACCGGTTTTTTACTGGTTTTCTCCTATTTTTAACTTGATTATGGCAATATGTGCCGTTGCAGTGATACATGTTGCCGATTATGTTGTAATAGCTACGTAACAGCGGTAACAAATCAAATTGAATCTATCGCCACGATCGGCTAAAACAGTGAAGCAACTTATTTGGTTATTTTGCTTTATCGTGGAGCAAACATGTTTGATGTTATGAGGCCTTTTTAATTGAGGGTTGTTTTGACGACTAAACTTAGTCCATTTTATGAATTATTTTTCTCTTTCTATACGTTAGAGCTTAATGATCCTCCATTGCTAGGTGATCCTTCGCTTGGAAAACTGGTGAACATTGCGAAGAGCTAAGAAGGTCATCTAAAGGGATCAACAGGTGAACGGAGGACAGGTGCACAGATCTGTGCAACAGCGACACGAGTCAACGAGT
>KE524854.1:1286963-1343566 GCA_000441895.2 Anopheles sinensis | reverse complement strand
ATAAGGGCGCGCCCAGACGGAGCGTAGCGTAGCGCGTAGCGTAGCGATTTTACTACTAAATAGACACTACGCTGGTGTGTCATTCGGTATTAAAATCGCTACGCTACGCGCTACGCTACGCTCCGTCTGGACGCGCAGTAAAAAATCGCTACGCTACGCGCTACGCTACGCGCAGTGTGGACGCGCGGTAACATGTAACCCAGGTCCTGGTCTGAATCATTGTCACTGCGTGAGATAAAAATAATGGTAGAACTCCTCAGTTAATCGAAGTTCTGCTGTATTTATTTATTAAAAATTGGTTCTCGATTTTTTCTCGAACCTAAGTTAAATCGCGCGAGAAACTTAACCTATGTCCAATCAATTCTATCCGTTGAATAGTTGGACGTTCGATTCGACTCAACTGATATCAATCACTAAGAACAGTTGTCTCTACAACGGCTCTCTACGTGACTAATAAGGGCGCGCTCGTTGTTCGCCGTACGGCACGCCGCACCGCACGCCGCACCGCAATCGAATCGCAATGGTGCTCGTTGTTCGCCGCTGCGGCGATGCGATTTCAACTGTCAAACTGGTTGAAATACGACCGTTGAATGCAAGTGTCCATATTTTTCGAGAGTGAAATAATTAATGAATGAGTTTTTCTTCGTCGTCTCGCATCACAGTATCAACATAGAACACACAGTATCTAAGTATCACCACAGAACACAATATCATCACAATATTAACACACAATCTGACTATCCGGCTACCGGTCCAACCGGTTGAACCGATTCGGTTGCGGCGGTGCGGCAAAATCAACGCAGTTGATTTTGCCGCACAAGGTAGCCAACATAACGGCGTCGAATAAAACAAATCCCATACAATTTTTGACAATGCGATGCGGTGCGGCGTGCGGTGCGGCGAACAACGAGCGCCGCCTAAGACTCACATCGTGTATGGATCGATTCACATAAAATTCAAATCAATTCAGATCAAGTCTGAATCAAATCAAATGGAGTCCCTTACAAATCAAAACAGATTCGAATCCCAAACAGATCAAAACAGATTCTAATCCCAAACAAATCAAAACAGATTCGAATCCCAACAGAATCAAATCTCTAGAATCCGTCAAATGGGATTTGAATCTTTAAAATCCTTCCAGGGATCGAATCTTCGAGTCTTCCAAATCCCGATTCTGCCAACACTAAAGCAGTGTTTAATAAACCACCGTCGAGGTTGGTCCAGTCACGAGGTTGCTCGAAAATCGGTCGCAACGCACGACTGTCTCTGATCCTAGTGTTAAAACTAGTTGTTACAATTAAACAACATTTTTACGGTGTAAATTACTCCTCGCGCTGAACAGCTCCTCATTGATTAATGCTTTACCATCCCGGATCCCGTCTGTGTTACCATTAGTGTTCGTAGAACCTTATCGGAAGTACTATCGCGTTGAAGCGCAAGTCCGGGGAAGCGTGTGTGCAATCAACATCGTCCGCCAAAGTGGTCGGACAGCTGTTCTTGGTATTCGGAAAGTGATCATCGGTCAAGGCCAACCGAGAACACAACACATCGCAACGTCGTCGTTACGGAGCCCCAGCAGTTAGTGGCTTTTGCCTTCACGGTCGCCAGGAAATCAATGAATGATAGATTCGCCTCGCTGATAACTGGTTGCTACTGACACACGAGGAACGGACGGCTCCTCGCAATCATTCTACAGTTTCGTTCTTCTGACACAGCGGGTTTTCCCATCCCAGGAAGGAAGGAAAAATTACAACATTAACCCCGAAAACCCGGTTTCAACAGACGTGCAACATGTTGTCCCACTTGCTGAAGGACGTGAACGTGATCGTCAGCACCGGTAACGTGTTGAATGTGAGCGAACTACGCAAAAAAGCTGGCCAAAAACCAACCGATGAGGTGAGTTTGGAAAAGATAAACATTGGGATTATTTTGTTGTTTTTCCAGGTTTTATTGTCATCATCGTAACAAGTAATATTTCCATAACACCAAATATATTGAAATACCGTAGCAAAAGCGTCTTTACCCGCACATTCGGTCGTTGATTTCAATATTGATTTCACGATTTAACGTTGTAAATATTTACATTTCAATCAGAGCTCCGGAATGTTTGTTTTATTTACAGAAAAACAGGCGAAATCGATACGCTTGTACGATGATCATTAGCACTGACTCATTGATTTGACATTGATGAGTTACAAAAAAAAGTGTGGCATATTGCAATAACATTACCGTTTTCACAATGATCTGTCTTTTTTTTTATTTGGTGTAAAGATACACACTTGAAGTATATACGAACGCCTGATATTAAACCATGGGCCATCAGAGTCACCTGATAATCGCGCGAAAATAATAGATCGTGAGCTCATTCATTCCGATTGAGGTTTGTGGTTTTGAATCGATTCGATTTATCGATGTTTATTCTAGCGGATATTTCGGGTTCGATTACACTTCATGGTTTTTTTTTATTTCAAGAAAAACATCGTTGGGTGAGATAGAAAATCGCAACCGATCAAGGTCAATGTTTTTTTTTTGTTTCTATGACGTCCTCCATTGTACAAACGTTGAAAAGTGTTTAAACCACGGATTCATCGTGACTTGCAGATTTTCGAAATGGGAAAAAAGCATAAATCCTAGCGATGATGTCATGTTACCAACCATTTCTACTGGACCAATGAGCGGACAGTGGCGCCATGGAATGACTGTGGCGTCTTCGACGAATCCGGGCATGTCGTCATCGTTGCATGCGACGTCATCATGTCATGTGGAAAATACAAGGGATGTTTCCTTAAAAAAAAAGATACATATGAATTATAGTAGATGAATTATGAATGTATGCTTGTATTCTCCAGAATGGTCGCACTACTTTTCCCAGGAATACTTTCACCAACACACAAGGGTTGGCATTAATTTCCGGTTGCACCGGACGTCACCGCAAGACTTCCGTTATGGTAAAAAGGATATAAGCGAACTGTTCGGATCCGTCCTCTACCAGAGTACAGAATTATCTTTCTTTCTCAAATACCTCGTATTCAACACGAGACATTTATTTTTCAATGGTTTTAAAACGAGAACGACCTGTTCGGCTAATGGTTCCGTAAAAATTACTTCCTTTCATAACCTGAAAAAAATGATTTGTCTAAAATGGAGCTATACGCTCCTGTTTCAGCTGTAAAGCTTATGAATATCGTATGGACTGCCTACACCGAACAATCTGCATCGTTGCAATGTTTGCACCTGCACTCATTCTGCAATCTCAAGCTTGAAAAATACACTGTTTGTATCCGACGAACGTTGTACTTCATATGGACATACATCCTCGGGAGTATTTACCCTCGCGGGCTTTTATGAGGAAACCATCCTCAGTTTTTTGTACCTCACATTAGTTTCTTCAACGATCTTAAAGCATAAATGACGGATCGATAGAGTATTTTTTTGTATGTTATTCATTTTCATAAGGCTGGAAAAGAATATTCTCGCATTCCCGCCTCCCCCGGCTGATAACTAGAGTTTATCACGTGTCGCTAAGTTCTGTAGTTCCATGGAACGTGACGATGCATTCCGGACAATTGTGGACTATTTACACTCCTTCAATGTGACAAGGAAATGGAACCACCGGAGGCGGTCGAATGGTGCCATCACACGACGGGACACTCAGATAAGGAAGAATGGTTATGATAAGAGGATGGAACGGTTAAAAAAGTATCATACCATTTAAAAATGACATCAACTTCCAAGCCACCGTATCTTGTACGTAATGCACCCGGGTTATGAGCGTAACCGCAACCGTTCTGGTAAATTCTGAATTTGTATTGAATGTAATCTTTTCGCCATGTGTCGTCATACCACAAAATGATTTTATTGCATTTCCGTTTCGATTGCCGTAAGCGACAACAATTATGATAAATTGAGCGAGGGATAAAAAAACGACACACTTTTCATTTATTGTGTAATATTTTAATTAATATTTTAGTTTCACCGTAATCGAACTATAATCCGATCTATAAGAACGATAATTATTACGGTATTACGAACGGCTGACCACCGATCTAATAATATACCGTCAATCGGTCACAGTAACTCTCTTCGGAGAGAGGCCTTGTCCCACTTGGGGATGTTGAGCCACATAAGAAGATAAGAACGATAATGTAGTTTTATTATTTGTTTTATTTTTCAAAAATTTAAAATAATATCGAAGAATCGATAAATCTTTCGTTCATGCATTTACTTCCATTTTTGTTAATGTTTACGATAGTGTAGAAGTTAGAGTATTGTTCAAAACTAAATGCAATATTTATCAAAAACATGAAAGTTTTTTTTGTCCAGCATGATGTTGTTCGAAACTAATCATTGTATTATTTTTAATAAAAAGTAATTTTGAAATTTTGCACCCAAAAAAATAAAAAACTTTGAATTTACATTGAACATGTTGTAAGTCCATTTATGTTGGCTGAACATCCCGCACCTTGAAGGGTTAACTTTTACTGATGCTGCGAAGATGATTGGGGGAAGAGAAATATGTCCCCTGGTGCCGGTAACTGCAGTGAGGAGAAGCGGAAAAAATATGGTGTTTTGTTTCGTTCCGAGATTGACAGCATCTCGCACCCGCAAGACATGGGGACGCGGTTTGAGGTCGCCATGTGCCGTATCCACTTTTCTTCACATATTGTTTTCCTAATGCAACACTGCGTACTAATTATACGACAGCACGAAGAACTGTTCCGCTTGCTTCGGAAGGATGTAAAAATAAAAGAAGAAATTCCCAAACGAGTAATTTTTGCGTAGTGTAAGACGCAACCCTCGGCCAAACTGGGTCGAGAGTGCTTTCCTAAATTATTCTCTTTTTATTCGGCTGTTTTTCTTTGGTTTTACTTCGCTCGGTCCAATTCTGTAGATGGTTTCTTTAAGAAGTGTGCGATAACAGCATTGAGGTCAGCTCGCGGTCGGACAGAGGTTAGATGCGTGGTTAGACGCCGATCTAAATCAAGGTCTCCCAAGTAATGTGATTCTAGGAGACACTAGAGCTATTCTCTTATATCGTCGGGTTAAAAATATTTTGAAGGATTTAATGAAAAATGTATTGTTGTACAAAATGGTAGCTTCATTCGAGATACCGTTCATGGTTCATGAAGATGCTTTTCGCTATTTACAGTTTGTTAATAGTTCAACCAACGTTTAAAGCTAGTTACATCGGTTCAAAATGTGCAAAAAAAACCCCTCTTATGTAAAGCAATTACCGTTAGTGCCACCTCTCCGTTCTGGGGCATGTTTGGCGGAAAAACGGCAATGACAGGCAAATCTTTCTGTATGCTTATGCTGCAGAGTTTCGGTGGCCGGTTTGGTTCAACCGGTGTGCCCTTTTTCTTGCAATTGACAGTGTGATATTTGATCTTTCCGTTTCCGAACGCACGTTTTAAACACACGTATGGCGCAATGTCGTGTCGTTGTGAAATACCATGCGTCAGTCACAGAGTCAGCGCAAAGTACGTGTCGATCTTCGTACACGTTTTGCACCGGCCAGTTGGAGCATTTTTTAAATAACTTTCAATATTGATCAATCAGTGCTTAACCTTTCGGTGTCCAGGTCTACGAGAACATGGTCTTCAGTAATGGTTTTCAGAGGTACACCTTTGGCAACATAACGCAACCAAACGATCAAGGGTTTACCAGAAGGAAGAAAGTCACACATGCTTCAACTAATAGCTCGCGATCGGAGCGCGGAAAAAAAGGTTGTCGCTCATCCGTCGTTCTAGTTGGCGCGCGGTTCGCTCCAAAGCACGTGCATGCATGTCTAATGCATCTCTCTTTAAGGTGTCCCACGATTTATTTATAAAACATAAATTTCCCCGGCAACCTCCATCACCGGGATTGACACTGGGCCCGACATGTTTTGGGCCCTTTGCCAGGCCATGGTTTTTCTTCGATAGATTTTAAATATCCATCTCTCTTTTTTCCGTTTTTCTTCTCCAGCTCACCGACTGCCTCCGGTCAACGTTCGGCGAAGCGGAAGTGGTCGAATTGCAGCCGGCGGAAAGTACGAAAAACGACCAGCACCGCCGTCTGATCACACGCCGGAACAACGATCTGCTCGAGAAGGTGCGCGAACATCCGCGAGCGGACATCAAGATTGGGGCGAAAATTTTCCTCAACCGCTTCTCGGAACCGGCGCTGGCCGAGGCGGTGGAGAAGCTGTTCACCACGCTGAACGTGTCCTACCTGGACAACCTGATCCTGGCGTACCATCCGACTGGCGTCGGGGCGGGCACAAATGGCAACGGTGACGCAGCGGTGGACGAAGAGGTCGAGGTGAAGGAGGGCGTCATCGAGTGGGCCGTCGGTAGCGACAATGCGGTCGGTAACCTCAAGAAGCTGTGGGCCATCCTGGAGCGGTACGCGAGTGATGGGAAGATTGGCCAGCTAGGCATAGCCGATCTGGATGCGGATTCGTTGAAGGAGCTGTACGACGCCTCGACGGTGCATCCGTCGATCGCGCAGATTAATCTGGCCGCGTGCTGCGTCGTACCGCCCCAGCTGCAAGCGTACTGCAATCAGAACGAGATTCAACTCCTCACGCACAGTGACCCGCAAGGTGAGTTAGTTTAACCGGCGAAGCAAAGTTTAACCATGGATAATCAAATTGTATCTGCTTGTTTTGTAGAACTTTT
Organism: Anopheles sinensis; assembly: GCA_000441895.2. Classification (NCBI taxonomy): domain Eukaryota; kingdom Metazoa; phylum Arthropoda; class Insecta; order Diptera; family Culicidae; genus Anopheles; species Anopheles sinensis. The sequence continues at coordinate 1,336,904 of KE524854.1, read as the reverse complement.
ACCCCGAGAAGTGCTGAACGAGCTGGAACTTGGCAGTTACTGTGCTGGCTGGACGTCACGCTACCAGGTCCACATTAAGTGTCGCGGTGTGCTGTCGGCCAAAGGATTCATCGTCAGCTTCGAGCGCCTGAACTAAAGCGGTGGATGCATAGATGAACAGTACGACGAAAGACGCACGGCTCGACGACGACTGCAGGACAGTTCCGTTAGAGAAACCGAAACATTCGAGCACATCCGCACACCCACCCACACACAAACACACACAATTACACTCACGAAAGCTCCACATGGTGGGCCAGCTGCAGTGGACGTTTTGTTCCTACGAAGGGAAAAAACGCAGACCACCAATGGTGTGTCCTTCAACGAAAACCCGTACCGCAACGAAATGACGTTCGAGACGGAGCGACCCCCCTCCCCCCACCGGGCGACCAGGGGTGGTGGTTGGTTATCTTTCGTGGCACTGCGGTTCGCCCGGAGTGGACCCCTATTTTAGATGGATGTGCTGTCCTAGTTTTTTAACCGATGTTAGCTGTTTTATACAAACTTAAAAAACACAACCAGATGCACTTAACAACATTCGATGTTAACAATAGCGGTAAGCGATGACTGTGAACAGACTAGGGAAAGGAAAGCTTGGCACAGCTGCATGGGAGCTGTATAGGGGAACGGGTAGGGAGCAGAATCGACGCCCTCCAGGCACGAACGAACGAAACGTTATCCTGCCAGTAGCTTCAGGTTGGGCGACGGAGGAGGAGGAGCGATGAAAGTAGTTACAATAAAAAGACATGAACGCTTGTTTAGCACAGGAGATATAGACGGTGTGCAAATAGGTTGAAATGGACGCGGAAACGCATTCCCGCTGAACGCCGCATGGGGATGCTTTTCCGAGACAGTTTTGTATCGCTTTTAGAACTACTATTTCTATTATTATTGTTAGATGGCGGATTCGAGGCAGCTTTAGGCAAATGAATGTTTGAAACATTGTCGCAAAAAGTGTCGTTTTCTTTCTTACCAAACTTACAGCACGGAATGAAATTATGGTAGTAAATTGACTGGAGCAAAAATAATATATTTCTGCAATTTAACTCACCAGCTACGGCTAACCCAAATGGGATGAAATGGGCCATGTTGGAATCAAGTAGAATAAGTAAGGTCGATGGATCTTCAAATGTAAACCTTTTGGTTTTCTATTCCTACCACAGATGGTTGATTATATTCATTAGAAAATTTCAATCTGAGGGAACTTGAGAACTTGAGCTTTCATTTAACATCCCGTGTATCCTCGGTACAATTTAAACGCTGTCGTACAGGTTCAGTTTTTCAAATATCATATATCCGCTTTGATACGCCAAAATCTACAAAACAAACTCAAGGAAATGTTATATTTAAATAAATTATCTTTTGTTTGTTATTTGTTACCCTTTTGATCTATTTTCGATATGAAGTTTATACAGTTCTCGCAGGTCAGATTTTTTAAATTTCCAAAAATCCTATGAATTATGTATTTAGCTGCATTTTTGTGCTTCGAAAGGCAAGCTTCAAGCATCGATAAAGTAAATTTGGCAGTTGCATTACTATTCTGTTCTGCAGAGTGCCCAAATAATTCAGCCTGCAGTGTATTTCACGCATGAAAGTTACACGCCAGATGGCGCTACTCCGTGTTGCGTTAAATATATTTCGTTGAATCTAGCTGAGATTTTCAAACTGCCTCTTCATGCATTGCAATCCATTAAAAGTACTTGATGATGGTCTGTAAAATCTACCTCTAATTGGTACGTTTGTATTTAAAAGCAAATATATTTTTTTTAATTCAAAATTCAATGTGAAATGATCAATAATCTGTAGAAAAGGTAAACTTTTTTCGACATAAGACAGTGGGTTCTTTTAGTGGAGAACATTTACAACACCTCTTAAGAAACAGGTACACTTGGTTAACAATAAGCACAAGAACAATAAAATAGCGATACTCGCACTAGAAAATAAACACTTTCATACGATGTTATATTTGCCTTTTTAATTGTTTGCTTTACACACGGAAATGAACAGTATCAAAGCATAAAAAAAACAATTCATTCACAAGGCAGCACCAGATACCCTTCGAAAGACCTACCATCCTTTGAAAACTTTATGGTCAATATGTACGGCGGTAATTTTATTCTTTGTGGTTTATTTTTTGGACCCGATTCCTGTTCCGGTGGAGATCGATGTTCAATAGCGTTCGAACAAATTCGGACAAAATGCACCAAACCATCGGGAACTCAATCCTCAAGCTGTGGTTGGTATGGTAAGATGATAAACGTTTCATTCATACACTCAACCCATTCATCAAAGCGGTATTCGGTAGGCTTTGATTTTAGGGGTAGTCTATTGCCAACCGAAGGAATAATAAAACAAAAGGACGTTAACAGCGAAAGAGAACTGTTTCTCGGGCGTCCGGTAGCCGGCTTGACAGTTTACGACATTCAAGCAGCAGGATGATTCAAATTTCACGAATTCAAAGCGATCCCGATCATCAGATGATGATGAGATGCATCGATCGCTTCGTTTCACGTGCTACCCTTCGCAACCATTGCATTTCCTGGCTTGCTATGAAGGGGTCTTTGGCGGGTGAGATTTATTGAGGATTTCCTTCCTTCGAGTGCCATGACGGGAGATAAATTATTGAGTTGAATTTCCTTTGACTTCATTTTTATTTCACTGTCATTTTGGTTCTTGCCGGTCTGAAGCGTTATAAAACTAGTAAAATTATGGTTTTGATTTAAAATAATGCAGTTTCAGACCGTTCATATAGTTGCAATCATAAGTTTAATACACTTTTTGTGGTTATTTTTCTTCTGCTATTAGATTTATAAACGATTTTAACAATTTTTCGGCGGTTTACAGCACAGAAGCAATAATATTAAATGTCGAAATATTTGCCTCCTGTATAGTTATCCTTAACCTATAAATTGTAAAACTTTGAAGACGCATTTTTTCCTTTTTTTCATTTTTCCAACAAAACATTTCTGAAAAACTGTCTGTGAAAAGTCAGGTTAAAATTTGTGCATAGCGTTGGTAAATTTAATAAAAACTTTCTCTTTCCTTTTCATTTCCATTACTGTGCGTCCAAGGTTCAAAACGGCACAAAAATCTTTAGTTACATTATGCAAAAAAAAAATGCAGAAAGTGCGACGACATTCTTTCTTACTCTTGTTGGCAGATTTTATTAAATTATAGCTGCATCTACCAACGCTCATATCTTTTCTCGCCGCCGGCTGGAAGTTTCGGTGCTTTCCCTTGCCGTGCAATGAGTAATTTATCTAGATTTAATTTCTACCCATCTTTCCTGCAGTTGTTTTTCCCCGGTGCACTATGGCCGGATGGTGCGGAAGGATTTTTTCGCCCATTTCTTTTCCTCTCCTGCGGTTGGAAAAGGTGATTCGCTGGCGTCTCCCTTATCGTCATCTTGCGGCATCAGGCGCCAGGCGTTGGCCAGGACGACCACCGGATTGCTAGTTGGGGTGGAGGGTGAGCTTTGGTTTATGGTAGACCATGGTAATGCGCGTGCTCATCTGCGTTATCGTTGGTGTATAACCCTTCAATGACAAATCAATTGACAGCATGGTGAAAGCTTAAGAAAATTGTCCAGTAAACAAGTGCTATAGTATTTATGTAAAACGAATTTAATTAAACTCTTGTGAAACAAATTGTGAAATATGTTTTCGATCTTCAAACGGTTTAGTTTGTGCATAGCTATTCAAGGGTTTAGAACCGGTGGGCTGCAAAAACCAACCCTCTCTTTATTGCAAACGGGGCGTTACCTGACGGGGACGGCGTTCTTCTCCTGCGGCTTCCCGAATGTCGGTTGAATATCGACCATAACCATGTCCAAAACCGGACGGATGAGTTCGATGAGCGATTGATTTCCAACCAAAACTCGAACCCGGCAGACCGGCCGACCAAGATAGAGTCGTTTAGTGGGCGACGTGGGCCACGGGTTCGACGGGCCCGAGTAAACAAAGTAATTATTTTATATCCGATGCACTGACGGTGATAATCGAACGTCTGCCCGAGTCGGGGAAGAACGAGCCGGTGCTTTTCGAGTGCTTGGTTTGGGCTGGGTCTGCTTTATGCCTTCCCCATGGATCGATAGCGTAATCGATTCCGTTAGGGCACGATTGGTGAACCACGCCACCCACGCACTCGGTGGTCCTCGGTCAATCGAACGATAGATTCAGCTCAAGATGAACAATTTACTTTAACGCTATCTTCTGGCAGTAATCTTTGCTCAAGCAGTGGTCTGCAAGAACTTAACGAACGCTGGCTATGCGCATCTTTTGGAAATATTACTTTTGAGATTTACAGAAACATCTATTTTGTAGTTCCTATATTTGTAGTTAGTTTTTTATTTGTCGGTGATTATGCATACATTATTTTATGAGATGATTCAGATTAACCTTTTGAAAGTTATAAACGGTTAAGGAACGTTTTTTCTTTTCAAGTCTCTTTAATTTAAAGTAATATTCGTTCCACGGTTAGTTGATAGAGCTAGAATTTGAAAATAGGATTAGTTATACAAACCTGTTTTTGCATTCCATACTCATTATTTGAATATTTTCAAATTTCAAAAATATTTTTGCATTCCATACTCATTATTTGAAGACTGTAATTCACAAACTCAGCCATAACAATATATGTCTTAGGCGATTTTTCTAACTTTTTACTTGTTATATTATAAATTAATGTTTCATTCATTTTTTATTAAAATAATTATTTATTTTAAAAATTCTTCAAGGCTAAACAAAAAAATGTTTTCCATAACAACATATCTATAAATGTTTCAGCTTGAGTTAAATTAATAAAAGTTTACAATTATTATTATTCTTCAGGTGAGGTGTTTTCTTTAAAAAACATAATAGCTATAACTAAGCAGTATTTTTAAATTAAGATATCGATGTTGAATATGTAATATGATATTATAATGGAAAATTATGAAAACATCGAAAATATTTTAGTCTGCAGTGTCTTGCAGATGGTTCTAATGATTTTTAAAGCGCTGAAAATAAAAACTGAATTTACGCTGGTAATATGTAAGTAACTTTTAATAAAAATATTACTTTCTTTAAATCAAAATTTTGTTAGCTTGGATAACGATAAAGTATTCACAAACATTAATATTCATCTCATAAACCCCTCCAACCATCCTGCTAAACAATTTGAACTAGCCCTTAAAAGCACACGCTTTCACAGTCTTTTAAGCGTTTTTTCCCTGTGCTTAACTATTCCACACCCAATTATAGATATTTGCTAAATTAATTTATAACGAAGCAAAAATACCGGCACGCCCCAGACGTCCAATGAATTCTGTTGCTTCTGCTTTCACCGAACCCTTTCCACTCACCCCACCATGTGTTAATCCAAGTTCGCGAAGAGGAATTAAGCCCCAATCGGGCGGCGTTAATCATCGATCGGTTGCGTTGGATGTCGGAGCGCACAGGAATTTCGTTTTACCGACGATTAATCACCATCCTGGCGGTCAGACAAAGTGCCGGGAAGAAAATATAAATCCCCCTTCCCGATGAGTCGTCCATGTACGGAGGGATCGGCCCTGGACCGAATGCAGTGTGTCCATGGTCGTGGCCACCCTCCAGACTCCCGCCCTCCCGAACCTCTTTCTCTTGAAACGCGCGGTCCATAATGCCGATCGAGCGGCGTGATTGGAATTCGAATTGTCCACCCGGTTCCGTTTCCGACGGGAAAGATCGAAGATGAACACACTGATGATAATGATGATGATGATGACGAGACCAAGTGTAGCACTTGCCGGGTGGTAATTTCTTTGGAGTTGGATTTATTTATTTTCGCAAGCCTTATACTTCAAACATCCCATTTGGAGAATTTAGGTCGACACCGTTCCGTGCTTCGCCCATTATGGAGCAGAAGACGGGCGGCGTTTCGAGCGAGCTACATTTTTTCCCACTAGAAGGGCTGCTTGCTTGAAGAATATTGCAATTAGTGCAAGATGTTTGCCATTAATTCCTCCACCAGAAATAGAAAGGAAGAGGATGGTGAAACGGTTACTAGTGTTGGATTTCTAGTTGTACATCTTTTTCAGAGCGATGCGGAATTCGAAACAGAATGTAGAGTTGTTACGTGATTACGTCAATTAATTAAAAGATGGAACGGCGGCCTACTGAACTTTTTTTCTAAGGCCTAGATTTTTAAAATAATGGGATATAAGAAATGTAATTACCCAATATTTTGAAAGTTAAGTTTTTTTTAAACACCGCTTGACTCACAATGAGATGGAACCAATCATATCGAATTAAACACAATCTTCAAGTTCCATATACTCCTTAACACTAAAATGGATTTTATAGAATCCATATAGGGGTCGTATGGACCCAAACGCGATTTTCACATTTAATATCTCAAGAACGGCTGAATATTAAAAAAAGGCATATCTTAAAAACCAAAATAGCATCTAAGAAAAATAATTTCAGATTTTTTTGTTGGACCAATTCCGAGAACCAACTTGCCTATCCCTGGAATGCTTTTTTGGGGTCCGTCGGACCCCTGTTTTTCAACACGCTATAACTATGTCAATTTTCAAGATTTTTTAAATCCGTGAACGACTACTTTTTAGTCTATTTGTTTAATATCTTTCGGCGTTTTTTTTTTTGTTTTTGATGAACTTCTTCATCATTTTGCCAGCTCATCAGGTGTAAAGCAAAAAAGATCGTTTTGAACCGAATTTTAATTCTTTTCAACTTTTAGTTTAAGGCATCCCGCATAACGCATCGCAATGTTTTTTTGCAGTGCAGTACTGTCTTTTTTGCTTCACACCGAGCTAGCGGAATGATGAAGGATACCATCAAAAATACTTAAACTTCAAAAGATAGTCAACAAATATACTTTTAACTAGCCGTTTACGGATTTAGAAAAAAAAAAAATTGACAAAGTTACAGCGTGTTGAAAAACAGGGATGCGACGGACCCCAAAAAAGCATTCGGGCAAGTTTTCAAATCAATGTGTTCTAGTGTTAAAGAGATAGAATGTAACATGTCTAGAAGTTCTATGGAAAAATTAAAATCCAATAAATATCCCCTACTACACGCCTTCTGTTGATTTCCTCTAAATTGTTTCCTCATCACATCTTCGTATTTTCTATCCCCTGGCAGTACCTTCTTTGTATAACTCAAGTTCGACATGCCCTAGACTTTTACCGCAAAAATTCTGCCCACAAAAAGTCATCAACCTATGCGACCCGCGCCGAAAAAATAAAAACCGAGAAAGGTCACTTGGCGATGGTTTTGATCCCGAACAAGGATCCTTGCGTCCGAGGTCGAGAGTTCTAGTTCTAAAGCATGTCTAACCACCAAGTGTTCGAAGACTTGGGTTGATTCTCAAGTTTCACTTCTTAAGGACTTTGACGTATCGTCCCGGTTGACATTTGGGTAAAATCCCATTGTCCCCGTGCGTATGTGTGTGTTTGTCCGGGGTTTTGCTTTCGCTTTTCCCAGCCACCGGGAGTCCAGGGACCATCGATTTCCCGCACTGTCCTGTAGCGAACGCCGAGCAGCGCACTGATCGATCCAGATCGAGCATCAACGCGGGTTTGACTTATTCTGCTTCCTTTTCGGTCCCTCATAGAATGGGAAGTGACGCTACCGCCTCAAGTTTGTTCCAGTTCTTGAGCCCCTGCTGCTCCTGCTGTGCATCCGATGCACCGCGACGGCGGACTCGTTCGTTCCTTCCTTCCGTCTGAGGGGAAACGGTTCAAGATTCGATCGATTTCCCGTCGTCCTCGGTTGCCCTTAAAGAATAAATCCCGTACGGATCTGATGCGTTTTCGCATTTTCCCCCTTTTCTTTCGCAGGAAGACGTCCGGGGAGGTCCTCGTTTGCTGTTCGCTCAGTTTTGCTCACGATATCGAACGATATACGCTTTCGATCAATCGATGCAATACTGTTGAGGTTATGTTTACGTTTGCCGGTTCACATCGAGCGTAACCTTTTCGTCCTTGCCCTGTTTACGCGCGCTCGGTGTGGTCTTTGGCCTTCGATACTCACACGCAAAATTAATATGTCGAATTTCCCACCGAGGAACGAGGGCTTGTTCACGTCCGCTCGGGCTGGGGTACAACGTCTCACTTCTTCCTTCTGCTTCCGAAGTTTTTCTTCGCTGAGGACATCGTTTGACGTTTCGTGACCGGTCCACGGATGCCACTTGAAAGAGTGATCCAGCGAGCGAGCGAAAAGCCACAGAGAGTTCGCGATTGTCGCTGCTGGAGTCCTCGCCAGGACGCGATTGTCGAACGTCCACGGAGTGAGCCGCGAAGACAGTCTTTTGCATTCGCTTCGATCCGTGAGAACTGCTCGGCATGCAGGACCGTGTAAATGTCCTTTTTTAACTTTCCATTTCTTGAAGGACCTCCTCCGAGGTTCCGAAGAATACGGCGTCTTCCCGTCTGCCGAGCAGCGCGATGTATTCCTTCACTCAATGGCATCAATTTGGCGATTTCGATTGGAACATCGTTAGCGCACGTCAGCTTCTTGGGTAAGTTCCCTCTGTTGGCGCTACGGGACACGCAAAAACTCCATTCCAACCGGGCCAACTGGGAAGGAGGGAGCTCATTCTTCAACAATTAATTTCTCATAATTGGAATACTTCCCAAGCATGGTTTTTCTTGTACTTAATTGGTTTGCCGGATGCTAGCTTCAACGGATTCGATGTTTTCCATCGAAACCATCCATTTTTTACCCCCCAGGAGGTGGTTTAGGTTCAGTAAGAGTCGAATATAACGGGAGGAAATTTGCGTTCCAATGCTTATTGGCTTCTATGTAGTTTTTCAAAGGGTTGCTCCTTTAAGGAAATACAGTCACACATTTTATTATTGAGGAGTTTTTCTTCTTACAGCTCATCTGTATACCTTTTGTAGGAGATTGAAAATTAAAAATATCAATTATGCTTTTTGTTTTATTTAATTCTGGGGCCGAGAACATTCAGTAAATTTGTTATATTTTTCCATCTTTTTGATCGTACACTACATTTGTTTATCGATTGCTCTTTAACATATTTTCAAATACAGTATTGGACAAAACAAGTGCACCTCAAATCGAGCAATCATGAAAAGCACCACTAAACTTCAATGTTTCGGAATCGTAATCGAACGAGTCACTGAAGTTGTCGGGACAGTATTCTAGATGCTCACTACATGATTATTGCAGCGATTTTGTGTCCCCAGACGGTTCACCGGCTGTGTTATGTTGCCAAGAGCCATTTCGCGCTGGTCAAAACAAGTGCAACTTCTCGATTTCTCCGAATTATTTCTCTAGAAGTGTTTAAAAATGAGATGAAAAAGGTTTCGTTTGTTGACTAAACTGTTCTTTCTTGCGTAATTGTACCATAACAAGGTCAATATTGCATAATAAATATTTAGAAAGGTCAATACTCATGTTTTCCTTATATTCATGTTGTTAGACACCAAAATGGCTCCTGACAGCCTTGGATAAGGGCTATGAAAAAAAAATCGATTAAAAACAAGACCGGAATGTCACAAAGCACAAGTTGTGATGGATACCAATGGTGAAAAATTGACCGTTTCAAGACTGTGCTCAAAATTTCGTTCAACCGAGAAGATTACTGTGGACAATAAAAGTTGAAGACCACGGTCCACCACGTTCATAGAGGGCTCTATAATCGTCAGATCCAGTAAGAAAGATCCTTTTAAATCTTCTTTCAAGGAGCAAACCGATTTACAGTTATCTGTATCAGGCCGGACAATTGGACGACGTCCTGTTGATGCCGGATTATTCCCTACGAAGAAACCTCTGATTTCACTTAGGAACCAGACGAAAAGATTTGCTATTTGCTCAATCTATGGTAGTGCCAAAATTGCGGACGGTTCTGTTCAGCGGTGAGTCAAAGTTTAACATCTTCGGAAGCGACGGGATTTGCCGTGTACTTCGGCCTACAGGCAAATGTTTAGATACAAGGTACTTCTAGAAGAGAGTGAAGCATGGCGGAGGCAATGTGATCGTCTGGGGATTTTTTTCTGCGACTGGCCTCGGTCCAATTCATCAACGATGGAATCATGGACCATTTCATGCACAATAACGTCCTTAAAAATATTATGCTGCCTTTTTCTGAATTGAATATGCCATAAAAACGGATATGCCAACAGGATAATGACCCCAAGCATACCGCCAAAGAGATCAAACAACGGTCTAAGGATAACCAAATAATAGTGATGGACTGGCCCCCCCAATCTCTAGATCTAATCCCTAAAGAGACCCTGTGGGAGATCGTGAATCAGCGAATTTATCATGAAGGTGTTCAAAATAAGGATCAGTTGTTTACACGAATCCAAAAGACCAGCCAGCAATTCTGCAAACTTAATTAACAACCAGATAGACTCTATGCCTTGGGGGTGCCCATGGCGCAGCGGTAGCGCTAGAAAACACCACGCCATAGGTGTGGGATCGAATCCCGAGTCTGGCACCCCCGGTATTACGAACGGCTGACCACCGATCTAATAATATACCGTCCTTCGGTCACAGTAACTCTCTACGGAGAGAGGCCTAGTCCCACTTGGGGATGTTGAGCCACATAAGAAGAAGACTCTATGCCTCGCAGCTGCAAGGCCGTAATTGAAAATAAAGGATTCTCTACGAAATATTGAAAGCCAAATTTAATTTGGTATACAACACGGGAAGTTGCACTTGTTTTGTCCAGTGGAAAAACATTGATTTTTCATTATTTTATTTTTTCAGGAATACTTATGTAAGAATAATTATTTTTCTCGTTATAGTTAACATGAAAAGTGCTTTTATAACAAACTAAAAATCAATTTTCGCCCAAATTATTTTTCATAACCCTTCAATGTAGAGTTTTAAGAATGTGATTGACTAGTTGCACTTGTTTTGTCCAATACTGTATCTCTTCTAGTTCAAAAAATCATCATATTTTACCTTCCTTTTCATATATTTGCTGGGACATGTCCACGTTTTAAAAGAGCTTCTATATTGAAGATATAATATTTATTTGCCCAGAAGAGTACATTCACCCGAAATAGATTTGAGAGATATACTTAATCTTGTTTGCTACTAATGGTGCCAATTGTCCAACCAATTGCTGCTAGGACGTTCGTAGAGCGGTGTCATTACCCGTTTTATTATTAGAAATTACTAGGTTCGTCGCGGGAGTAACGCAATGTCGCGTGGCCGATTTCACTTTCGAGGCCAACGTGCTCCTTGCGATGTCGCTGGAAGTGTCGCTGGAGGTTCTCTTGCGCAACTTGGGACGAGTTATGCTGTGTGTGTTTTTGTTTGACGACAGACATTGAGCATAATTTTCCGCTCCGGAACCCACTGCGTCTTGTACTGCACTCGAAATGTTTGCATTACTTTTCTAAGTGTCTCGCACATGTTGTCAGCATCGGCAACGAACCATTTGGTGGAGAAATGCCCCGGTGTGAAGCCTGCGCGCGGTGATGGGAGTTTCACTTTCGGGGGCACTTTTCCACGGGAAAAATCGGTAACGTTTACGCTAATGGTATTCGGCAATTTTGCCTCCCGCCACGTTTCGGTTATGGATGGAGGTCCTCCAGTTGTGTTTTTGCTGATATTAATGACTAAAGGAGTGGAACAATTTGTAGGATTAGAAATTTATCATTAGGAAGTTGTTACATAAATTTAATCATCATTAATCACCTAGGCTACAATGTTAAAAATGTTTGTGGATTTCCAACTAAAGATAAGGAAAAATGTATACTGCATTTTCCATTTAAGTTTTTTTGTGTCTGAAGAAATAATTTAGTCAGCCAATTTAGTTTTGTAATATTATTCTGTTTGAAATTATTTTGAAAATGAAAATAAAGATTGGAATAATACAAGATAGACGAAGCATTTTTAAACGTACCCGAAGAATTAAAGCTGCTTTTACTATGTTCCAAATTAATGTTCAGTAGCACAATTCTGAGTTTCAAAATTATTTTAAACTAATAAATATAGAAATTTTAGGTAAACTGATAGGTAATCAACAAAATATAGCGTTGTTAAAAACGAAAGCTACAACGTCCCGCGGTACAATTGTAAAATCCTGTTATCCTCATCCCTAATAGTTGATTGAAAATAAGTCAAAAGTACTCAAAAAGCATCTTTGATTTAAATAATACGCAAATCCTACACAAAAAAGACCTTCTTTAACACACTTTGTTTCTTTTGCGTAGGGGTTTTTGTGTGAAGCTTTCTGTTGTGGTTTAGACAACGCATAGGCCGTTTAAGTATTACCCAACGCGCAGCACCGAAAATCCCAAGGATTATTATCCGGTCGATGTGTTTCGGTATCGTAACAACGGTTAGAAAATTTGGTTACCGTTTCAAATTTAGGTCACATGTACTTGAGTGTGAGAGCATACGCGTTTTGGTAGGATTATTGGATTGGGTTGCATATGAGTTTTTGCTTTTTCACCGATCCATCCTAGCCCACGAACCGAGCGGCTCTAGCCCAGCCCAGACAGGGTGGGGATAATTTGATGGCTGTTTGCGCTTAATTAGCGTACGGAAGGAGGGTACGAAAACCACCACAAAACCAGAGAACCGACCAGGTCGAAGCTGCAGGGCTTTGTACAGCTTCCCGTGCGTGCAAAAGCGACATTCCTACGCGCTGCAGCGCCTTCGTGCGAGTTCATGTGCGGCTAACAAAGTTGCGCAAATACAACAAAAAGCAGGGCGCCGATTAGTGGCACGCAATCGGTTCATGGGCGTATTTGCCTTTGGGTTGAACTTTTCTTTCAGGTGCACTTACACCGGCAACATGTTTGATACTATATCAAGTCTGCCTTTTTTTGGGTGCGTTTATCTTATTTTCATGCGATGTCTGCGAAGATATGGCTTCAAGAAAATTATGCGACCTAACGTTAACTTTTACACTTAAAAGAATAAGTTTGCAAATTTTATCTGCAATAAGGTAAGTGAGGGAGTTTTGGCAGGGTAACCACGAAAAAATTGGTTGTATTCGTTGTATCAACCATATAACGATAAACAGGTACGGTAATGTAGAGTAGCTATATAAGCATCCAATAAAATTCATATTTTTGAGTTAACTAGTTGTTTTCACTGAAAAATGATCAATTCCTGAACACGCTTTTTGTCTCTATTTCGACTCACTTTGTTGGTATTTTGGCCCACCTGTGTACCTGTTTTGGCCCACTTAAAAATGCTTATTTTATGTATTTTATGATTTAATTAATCTTTAAAATAATTTAGAAATGGCTATTTACCTTTGTCATTGTTAAAAAAGTGAGAATAATTGCTTAGTTTGCTATTTGAATATTCACTTTTTAGCACCATGATCACATTTTCGTCTAGGAAATAACTGACAAGCTGTCACTGCCAGAATGCATAGAAACTTTGTTTCAGTTCAAACCAGATTTACTTGCATCTATTTTGGCTCACTTTTACAACGAAAAATAAATTATTTCTCGTGGCCAAAAAAATGTAGGAAACGTTTTGATAATTCTTTAAATCACTCAGTTTTAGTAAAAACATTATTTACAATTTTCTAACGCTGTGGTTGCTTATTTTTCGAGGTGGGCGAACTATCTGCTTATAGCATAAATCGATTTTCACAAAAAATACTGATACAGTCGCTTCCAAACTTTGTATTCAAGTAGAATAAATCGATATCAATACAATAAAAAAGGCAAGAGAGTGGTTTTATTTGACATCAGTGTGATAATTGATGTACTTTCCAGGTGGGCCAAAATAACATGCATGGGCGATAACTCCCTCACTTATCCTATCAAAACATAATTTTATTCTATTTGAATTTTTATACTTTTACAAAGATAAGTAGGGGTATTTTTTTACAAAAAGTTCAGCCACTCACATAAAACAAATTGTCAACACTTCCACGAGTCTGTAATTCACCTTTTCGCTTCTTGCGTTCTGCGCGAGAGCCTGCGTTAAATCCAAGTGATCGGAAGATTATACCGACCGATCGGGTTTTGTTTTTTATCCTCCTGTTGAGTCTTCCAGGTTTATTTGCCCACACCGCTCGATCGGGTTTCGATCGTGCATCTCTGCAGTCTCCACCCACTTTTTAAGATTGGCTTAGTTGAAGGAAAAAAAAAGGAAACACAGGCACAGCCTGAGGGAACCGGGTCGGAACTTTCAAATCAGGTGCCCTAGCCATCGAGAAAGAACGGTTGTTGGAGGATTTTACTCGCGACGTGAAACGTGTTCCCTCTTACCTCTAGTAGCCGCTCGAGAAAAGGATAAGGATCTGTGGTGAAAATTACTGTGGAACTTGTGGTATTTGTACTGACCAGAAGAAATTATTTGCTTAATGATAAGTGAGAATAAATTGTGCCAAAAAGTATTTAAAGAAATCAAAGCGAATAAACTTGTTGCCGAAGACGACGAGCGCACCCACGACTAGATAAGATCTCCAATAGACATAATAGATCCTCCGGCAACGCTGGCTTATACCCGATGGAAGTGGGATATTGCGAGTTAATACACGATTGGTTCCATCAAAGCCATGTGTGTCCATTTTCCTAGCTCCGCCGCTCTTTAATGAATCGCCTTACCTGTCCCTGTCCTCGGAAGATGAACTTTGTAAAGTCACATTAAAACCAGGGATAAGATCAGATGATCGGTTCCACCACCCCAGACGTTGGACTCAGGACAGGCGAGCAAGTGTGCAACAAGCGTGGTTCGGATAATCGGTTAATATAGGCTGGAACTCCGAGCTGGATCACCGGTGTAGGTCCCGTATCTTAACTTCGATGATGGGCTGAAAGATGGATCGGGTTGAACTAACGAAATAAACAAACAAACGGAACCATCCTTACTTGCACCCTCGGGCGAATGGGTTCGATCGGTCATAGCAGATAGGCCACACACAGACACACACTCAAGCACACCACCTTTCATAAAACCAAAGCGATACCTTGATCGAGAGATCGGCACCTCGCTGGAGAATGCCCACGCCCCGGCTGATCCAGGTCGGAGTTTTGGAGGATCAACGTTGGCGATCGCACCCAGGTTCAAGCGGGACATGCTGGCACCACGTTAGATCGAGAAACAAGGGAGATCTCTTCACGGAAGAACGTTGCGTTAGGGTGGAACGCTATGGGACGATACGATCTGGCGATGGCTTGGAACATCTTCCTTTGGCGAGTAAAGCTTCGCTCGGGTTCGATTTCCACCTTCCATCCAAGCGTCCTCATCAAAGGGTACCAAGATGAGTAAGGGATGTATAATAAAACAACATCCCTTCGGTCGGTCATTGAACTTCTGGGCGGTAATGAAGCGCTAAGAAGGATCAAAGATGATTGATCCCTACGTCCAAGGTGTCGGAAGTACGCCAACACATACCATGCATTCTATGTGTGCCAATGTAGTAATAGGGATTAGATCAAAACGTTAGAACTAACCAATCTTTAAATAAAATATCAATAATTTAAACTAAAACTGTTCATTTCCTTGTATCCATTAAAATCAATAAATTTCTTCACATTTTTGTACTAATTTGCTCATTGACGCGGGTGCGATTTGAAGATACTGGTACGAATTTGTGTTTTGACGTAACGTATTTTTCTCTTCATTTATCTGTTCTCTTGCATCTTATAAAACATGTCGAGGTAGATATGGCCAATTCCAATCAATTGTATGCCAATGAACGTACTTTTGGTCTAACACTTCTCATTAGATTCAGCACATATTGTTTACCTCAAATCTAGGGTACTTTTCTCTACTCTTTTTGAAGTTTTTTTATTTAATCTAGTTCTTTGACATGTTTTAACAAATTTATCATTGACAGGGATCAAAAAAATGTCTATGGGTATGACCTGGGGACGGTTTGACGGATGCATCTGCTTGGGAACGAATTCCACTCCGTATCCTTCGCATAATGTACCGATGTTCAATTTGGCCAAAACTGTACTGGATGAAAGTATTTTCTAATGATAGTAAGTAGGTGTCGAATGCTTCCATTTCCTAACCCAAACACCCACTGTCATTGCATCGGTTGTCACAAATGGATCCGGAAGCATTCCACAAAATGTAAATTGTTTGCCATACCATTTTTTAAATGGAATATTTCGGTCAAAATTGATTTGTAGACATCTTCAATGATTTTCCCAGCGCGAACCGAGCAAAATTGATCTACCGGAAGGATCTTATAATCAAATTTGACACATGTTTCATCGTTCATGATTACGCATGCTGATTGCCCACACAGTAGTTTATCGTATACCTGACGCGCTCTTAGTTTGATCGACGTAGCTTGTTTTTCACTTCTTGGTAAATTTTCCTGCTTCTTGAAAGTCTTCAGAATATTTTATCCCTCTGTTCTATCGATGATATTCCTGGAGGTTCCAAGCTTTTTGGTCCCATCTCGTACGGAAGCACCCTTTCTACGCACGATAGCTATAACAAGTTTTTGATCGAGTGCAGGGTTCCAAGAGTCAAGTCTATGTCTAGATTCGAAATCGTTCTTAAACTTTCTGGGACACCCTGTAGATCGGGGATCGACAAACGTTTCCTGAAAAGGGGCAGATGATGAAAAATCACCGAAAGCGCGGTTCGGATACCTTAAACAATGGTTTAATATTTGGAAAGTAATATTAAACCTGTTTTAAATGGAGTCTCAATTTTCTAAATAGTAAATTTAGTAAAAAAATTAATATCAGGTAAAATATTACAATTTTGAACTATTAAAATATTTCACCATGTGGTCTTATTTTCGTTATCGTGTGTACATTTTCAACATATGCTCATTTGATCGTTGTACTTTTGTACGTAATATCAAACCAAATTATTTTACCATCTCGATAAATAATTGGCATACTCTCAGTAGTAAAATTTTCTCAGTTTCGGGATGTTTTGAATATTGCGCAACATATTTTATTTGGTAATGTAAGTTGTATTCACGGTCACAGAAACTCTCTACGGAGTGAGGCCTAGTCCCACTAGGGGATGTTGAGCCAATTAAGAAGAAGTAAGTTGAATTCCTTGAATGAAGCTATTGTGGAAAAAAGTCCGCTGGTATGAACAGGAAGGAAGTCGCTTGGCATGAACACCTAAATGAGGAACAATTTCAACGAACATTTTTGGCACAAAATAAGTTTAATATCGTGACCAATTCCGAAGAATTGAGATTATTTTTTTAGTATGTTGAACTGAAATTTTATAACGTCTTCAGTCGGGTGGGTCGGTTTTGACCTGCGGGCCGAATGTTCCCGAGCCCTGCATTAGATGATCATTTTTTAGATAGTCATCCCTGTAAGGATGGATTAATGTATCACAGACAAATCACGATCTGGTACGCTGTTCGGGTATTGGAAAGGCAGAATTCCTTTTACATTCTAAGGATATGCTGCCAATTGAATAATCTGTTTCTGCCTTGTATAATTTAATGTGACTCGAGATCAACAACGAAATTTAAACAATTATTTCTATACCGAATACTAGCCAAATTTAAGAATATTTTGAACATTTTTCACACAATATGTGTTGTATGAGCATGGGACTCAGGATAAGAATACGCTACTCAATTAGAACATGGGCCATATTGATAGCGGGCGTTCGAATTCCAATAAAGATTGTTCAACTCATCGATTAGTGGTGTAGGGTAGTGGTCTATATGGAACTATGATAATGGCCGGTTATATTTATTTATTTTGTGATGTTAATCGTCGATTGAGAGCTCCCATATTGGCCGTGTATACACATCACAGACATACTGACTGCCGCAGCGTTGATCGTGAATCTGTTCCAAGAGTAAAATGATGGCACGCGGGGGATTTCCTGAAATCCGACGTTGCTCTACTATGCAGGACTGATAAGAAGCGCGCTGGCCAGGGATGTGTTGGTAATCGTGTAATTCACTGACACAATCGCTCACTCAACCTGAAAAGCTGTGATTGTTTGAAACATTTCTGAGATTATTTCGAATCAAACATACAACCATTTGAAGCAAGCCTTACACAAAGGAGTAAACACAAGAGTCAGTTTCATTGAGGACGGGTTTAGTATGTGATGTGGTTATAAGTGTTAAAAGACGAAGCGAGTGGAGCAAAATAAATGTATAATATTGTAACTTCCGGTTGTCGATCCCGATAACCCTTACAGGGTCAGCAGAAGTGAGCAGTTTCGATTATATTCCCCGTAATCCTTGAGCTCCAATTCCGATCAACCATGTTGCACGCAGCTGCACACAGACGGACGTGTTTGTTGGTGTGTGTATTTGTGCTTATGGCAATGGTGAACAGCGAACTTCAAGAACAAGCGTGCATTTCATCATTCGGAACGGCTGGCCGCTGTGTTGTTGCAGAAATCTGCCCGCGAATAAATTCACTGGTTAACTCAGTCGTTCTTAGTCCAAGAGGTTTAAATGAAATAATCAGTGCTTCCAACGCCTGTCCAAAGGGGGTAAGTGATAACGACACAAACCCTTTATATCATCTAGAAATTATCAGGTTTTTCCCTCTAGCTAAACCAGCTGTTCTGCTGTGCAAATTCTGAGATTGTCCAATTGGCCACCACGACTGCTCGACCAGTGATAATCCATGCTCCACGGCCCACCAAATCCTCTAACTCAGACGGCTTTTGCCTTCAAAATCGGTTAGATTATGGAAACGACTTCCAGGGGGCATCTTCGTTAACCACCTCGTTTGGAGTATTTATTGCGATCGGCAAGCGAAAATCATTTAGGTGTGTTGGAAGCTTGATTACGCACGAGTACGTTCTCACTGCGGCTCACTGCACCCCAGACCAGGAGTAGGTTCATCTGAAACACTATGCTATGGGAACGCAAAATCTAACTCTCGTTTTACCCCCGGTTTCCTGGTGCAGCCCGGCTGAATATACCCTTTTCGTAAACGCGTATGACGTTTCAAAGGACAAATCCGGGAAACTTCTGGCCGACGTGGAACCTAGTTTCGTTCATGAAGTAATACCACACGAGAAATACAGTGAAACTAGTCTCGTTCATGATATAGCCCTGCTGCGCCTCAACGAAAGCGTCCCTGTTGGGAGTAAAAGCTTGCCGCAACCAGTCTGTGTACCGATGGACCCGGTTAACGACGAGGTTGCGTCCGTTGGACACGCACTCCGATGTTTCGGCTGGGGATACAACGCTGAAGGCATGTTAGATTTACTCCAAAAACTGCCTCTATGCTATCTAAGACTAACCCTATATTTTGCGTTGTTTTGGTCCACAGGAGTATTAAGCACAACTAAGCTGTGGGTAACCTTGCAACGCATTTCCCTCGAAGACTGCCTGGAGCGTTTCAGCAATATGCCGTCGAGACAGCCCAATATAGCTGATGTTTCCGAGCGCAACATCTGTACCGTTACCATTTCGGGACACGATGCCTACGCGGGTTATTCCGGCGGTCCTCTGATGTACCACAAGGGTGGGAGGTGGTTTTTGATCGGAGTCATCAGCTACGGCGTTGGGGCGATCAGCAATAAGTTTCCGGTCGTCTCCACTAATGTGCAGCAATACACGGATTGGATTTTGAGTAAAATTAATCTCGATAAGTGATCAGTTTCCAGTGTTTGAATGACATGAATTGTGATGGATCTGAAGGAGGCTGATAGATTTACCCCAATAAAAACATGCCTTATGAAAAACAAATCTCTTATCTCATTACATGTATTACCTCTTCCGAACTACTTCCATCCTTATTCAGCTGATAATACTTTACAGTTGCCGCTTAGTCATAAAAAGGTATAAAACTTAAGAAAGAAGTATACGCGGAATTCAAAAGGAAGATTTGAAGTGAAAGTCATATACAGAGCAATCCTGCATAGAACACGAAGAATCATCAGCACAATGCATCTTTTCATCCTGGGCGTGTCACTGTTAATTCTGTTGGAAGTGCGCGTGAATTGTCAACACATGTGCAGGCAAAGAAATGCCACGAGTTTCAGGCAAGGCGATAATCTCCCAGAATAGAAGCTTATTCATTTAATTAAATTGTAAGAAGTTTTTTTTACCATTAGAAGAACCTATCTTCTGAGTTTTCAGTCAAAAGTTAGTATGGTGTTTTGCTTAAAAAGCTCATATATGGTTAATTCCCATATGCGTTGGATATTGGTACATAGATTTAATTCTTCAAACAGATTTAAAAAAAAACGCTGGTGTGAAATTATCAAACAAAGTGAATTATTCTTTTCAAACAATGTGAAAAAATCGATTAATATTTACCCAACTCAACGTCATCAACCTGAAAAGTGTAAACCAACTACGAGGCTCGTACCTTGAAAAGTCGTGAGTAATATTTGCTTCAAAACAAGTGAAAGAACTTAGAATTTTTTTTCGCAACCTTGAACCATGGCGTCTCTAGTTCGAGATATTTACAAATTCCATATAAGAAACCCGATTCTATATAAGAAAACCTACGTCGCAATTTTCACTTGGGACAAGTTTGATTTTTTCCGTCTCTTTGCTGACGGGTTTCTGCTTGATAGTAGAATCTTCCTACAGTAATACTAAACGCTATTTGGTTAGGCTGGCACCCTCCAGTGTAAAAAATGACTGACCATCTGTCTACAATATACAATATACGTTTGAGCTCCCTAACTACTAACCTCAAGGGTGTTCGTTTGTTTGTGTTGGTATTTATTTCATTCCACCGATCAAACAGAAACATTTATTCAATCGATGTATTTCAGATAATCCATGGTTGATAATGCATCAGTTGATGGTGAATCGTCTATAAGGTTGCCTCGTTTACTATTTTTGAAATACTTCTAACTAAAACAATCTACTTCTTTAAATGCAAAGTGCGGGTGGTCCACAAACTGGATCTTTACTGCAATGCACGTTGGTATGAAATTGTTCTCCATCTTTGTGTTGTTGATGGTGTGTGAGAAATGTACGTGCTTAAGAACCGACCACTGCAGGACGTCGAGTTTTCATTTAGGACGTTGTGTGCCGTTTGAAGAATGTCCTGCGATGGTCGCTCTGAATAAATCTCCGATGACTTTAAGTGATTTTAACACATTGAGAGCCCACTTGAGGTCGTGCGGGAGCTCAATAGAAACAGGTAGAAATGATGCGTTGGTAAGTATTGATGTGTGTTGTAGTGATTGCTCGTGATATAATGTATGGTTATTGTTTAAGGTATGTTGCGAATCGCCAACAAACACGATGCCCAGCACCACCACTCAATCCACTAGCAAGCGTCTTCCATCAGAGAATACTCCTGCAACGGATTTGGTACTTCCAGCACCAACTCCAACGACGACTGCCAAGTCCGCTGTACTATCTTCTTTGTGCGGAAGACTACCGGTCGTCAATCACATTTACGGTGGAGCGGACGACGAGGGACTTGTCCATAGATGGTCTGTGTTCTTGGATTTGGGATCTGAAGGTCGAGATCGCTGCGTAGGGTCAGTGATCACTGATCGTCACGTGCTGACGGCAGCTCACTGTCTGGACAATAAGCAACTTCACGAGTAAGTTAGAGCACGGGAAGCCTGATAGGAAAGTCTTGCATCTGTGCCGATTATATGATCGTTCATTTCCAGCATCACCATGTACTTTGGACTTTATGATTTGCGAGAGATGGTCCAATGTCTACAGAACGATCTTTGTCTGAAGCGGACACCAAGCGAGTTTATCGTCCATTACGAGTATTACGCCGACAAAGGCAATAACGATATTGCTATCATTCGGTTCGATAAACCGTTGAACACCACCAACCGCGAAATAGAAGCAATCTGTCTACCTAATTACTTTACATACGACGAATTGTTTCCGATGAGGATGGACGATGGAACCGTTGTTAATCTACTTTCGTTCGGGTGGGGTGAAATGGGAGGCGGTAAGTCGACTAGAGGCGTTGAAATTGATGGGCACCTTTTCATAAAATTTATTCTTCTCTACTCAGGAGAACTGGCCCACACGAGAAGAGTAGTCATGCTGAATGTCACTGCTGGGAGCGAATGTGAGAATTCTATCCACTCAAAAACTATATGTACAATTGGTGTGACGGAAGGACAAGATGTGTGTCAAGGTGACTCCGGTGCTCCCCTTGTGTGGCTGTATAAGAAACGGATGTATGTGGTCGGTGTAGTTAGTTCGGGCCCCAAATGTGGAATGCACTTTAATAAACCTAGCATAGCGATGCGCATATCGCACTTCAAGGATTGGGTCATCGCGAAAATTAAGAGCCAATAACTATCGTAAACGGTATAAACCGTTAGAACGAACATCAACAGCACGCAGGGAATTCCCTGAAATATGATGCACCCCTTCTCTGTCGAGCAGATAAGAACCGCACTTACTGGGGATGTGTTTGTAAACGTGTTTTTTACTGCTAAGGTTTTTCACTCAATCTATAAAGCTGTGTGATTTTCTGTTTCATCGCTGACGGGGTGTTGTTTTAAATGCTCAATAAATGCTTTGCTTTTCAGATGCTTAATATAATAATTTCCGGTTACTCAAATAACATTTCTCAGTACTCTTCGATAACCCCGCCAGGATCAACAGAAAACATATGGTGCACGTACGCTTCTTGCAAGGATGCAACCGCGAGCTAAATATTCCAAACAGTTTTCAATTGGTTACAGTTTGTAGATTTTTAGGTCGAAACATATTTTACGGTTCTGTATAGGAACCTCTTCTCTAAGAGAAATATAGTGAAACCAATATTATGCATGGCATAGGTCTGAAGGAGATTTTAATACAATTTAGCTGTTTTGAATTTGTAGATCCCAGCAACACGCAGTTCCAGCACTAATTCCGGACCTGACTCCTGTGTGGGTTATTATTCCTCTGATGCACCACAAGGGTGTTTTTTCCAATCGTATTACTTTCGACACTTCGATGACTCTTCGAGCTAAAATTTAAGGTCTCATTATCCCAATAAAATATCGAGTAATCCCGCATAGAACACGAAAAATCATCAGCACAATACATCTTTTCACCCTGGGCGTGTCACTGTTAATTCTGTTGAAAGGGAGCGTGAATTGTCAAAAACAGGAGAACCAACCGTGTACTCTAAAGGACGGCGTATCGAGACGCTGCGTCCGTTTGTCAAGTTGCCCTGCGATCGTTCTAGGATTATGTGCAAGCAACGAAAATGTTACCGACCCATTGGTTTGTAGTCGTGAAGTTCAAGTTATCACAGTACTATTGACATGGTTTGTTGATAATTTTTCAATTGTTTGTTAAAGGTTTGCTGTGATTCGCTTTATGAATTCTCGCCCAAACGAGCGGAGCTGCCTGCTTCACGTGGAACATATTCCAGCACTCCTCACATTTACGGGGGAGTGGAGGACGACACACTTGTCCATAGATGGTCGGTGTTCTTGGACTTACGCACTGGAGGAAAGGACCGCTGCGTGGGTTCGGTGATCACTGATCGTCACGTCCTGACGGCCGCTCACTGTCTGGCGAATAAGCAAAAGGATAAGTAAGTGAAAATATGTAAAGCCTGATAGGGAACATGTGCTCATTAGATGATTAATCATTTCCAGAATCACCATGTACTTTGGAGTATGATATGGTCCAATGTCTACAGGACAAACCATGTCAGAAGCGAAAGCTAAGCAAACTTATTATCCACGAAAAGTATAACATCAATCAAATGAAGAATGACTTTGCTCTTATTCAGTTCGATCAGCCGTTGGCCATGACCGACACCACTGAACCGATCTGCTTACCGATAAACGTAACATACGAAAATTATGTACTTTCTATTGGTTGGGGTGAAATGGGTAGTGGTATGTCGACTAGGGGCGGTAGTAGATATGTCCTTTATCATGAATTTTAACTTTCTCTACACAGGAGTACCGAGCGACACAAGAAGAGCTGTTATCCTGAAAGTCACTACTCAAGGCGATTGTGAGAATTCCGTCTATTCCAAAACTATGTGTACGCATGGTGTAATAAGAGGAAACGATGTGTGCAAAGGTGATGATGGTGCTCCGCTTGTGTGGATGTACAAAAGACAGATGTGCGTGGTTGGTGTGATCAACTCTGGATCCCGGTGTGATAATGCCGCTTGGCCAAGTGTAGCAATGCGCATTTCAGCATACATGGACTGGATCCTACAGAATCTAAAGATCTAGCGGCGACACTTACTTCCGACCCAAAAATTCTTCAAATCCAAATAAATTGTGCTTTGTTGTTTAGTGAACTTGTACAGCTAAGTATCAGCCGTACAGGGTCTGAAAACAAAAGTGTTATCCCTACAGTGTTTCTACGATAAGAGTTCAGCTGGCAGAACCGCTGCTGGCAGAGCCGACCGTGCATTACATTGTTACTTCAACCTAAATCAACCGAATAAGTTAGAACCAAGTTCTGTTTTGTTGTTCGGGAATAGTACATTGCATTCATATAAGCATGAGAATGGGGAGGAAACTTTATTCATTAAACGATGATGCGAACCTTTAAGAATGATTCTTCCAATGCTTGTTGATACTTGACCCACCAGAACCATGCAAAATTTGAAAACAATAAATAATAATGACGAATTTTGGAATTTACCCCTTGATTAACCTGGTTATTCTCATATGAAATTCGGACATTTCTTTAGTAATACATTTTGAAAGTTGATTTTTTCAACATTGGGGATTTTGCAAAAATGTAGCACCAGTTTGGAACAGTGATGCCAGTAACTCAGAATCAAAACACACTGCTCTTATCTCCCTAATGCAATGCAAATTAAACTGTTTGTAGGTTTTTCGGTTTTTACTCTGTGCATGTATTTGTTTCGGTGAGTCGATCACACAGTCATATTCATCCAATTCCTGCTGTTCTGATAATGCATGCATCAGTAGATTGCGAGCCGTCTGCAAAGCTACCTCGTTTGCTAAATTCAGCTAAGTTGCAATTTTGGAACAAGCAATTACAAAACGGTTTTGGTAAATAGGTCAGTGTGAATCCTAGAGATTTTTTCTAAACGATCTATAAAGTGCGTGTACTTCGCAAATCGTATCATTATTGCAATGCATGTTGGTGTAAAACTTGTGTATCTCCTAGCATTGTCAATGGCATGTGCACATTGTGCGTGTCAAAGATACGACCCGTGCAGGACGATGAACGGTCAACCAGCATTTTGTGTCCCATTTGTAGAATGTCCTGAAATGGACGCCTATCTGAAAAGTAGTTTCACGTTGTATCCGAAGGGATTGAAAACATTGGTCGCCCACTTGGGATCTTGCGGGAGCTCAACAGACACAGCCATAAAAGACGCGTTGGTTAGTATTGGTGTGTTCTTATTCCAGTGATTCTTGCGTAGTCGTGTCATGCTTGCTGGTTTGAGAATGTTTTGTTATTGTTTAAGGTATGTTGCGAATCGCCGATTCCCAGCACCACCGCTGCATCCCAAACAACCACTATAAGCCAATATGTCACCGTCCAACCGCCTCCCAGCATTCCCAGCACCACTGAAACTCCAATTACCGTACCTGATGGTATACTACCTAAAATATGTGGAAGGATGCCAGTCGCTACCCACATTTACGGGGGTGTAGAGGACGAGGAATTAATCCATAGATGGTCTGTGTTCTTGGATTTAGGATCAAAAGGTCAAACCCGCTGCTCGGGTTCAGTAATCACTGATCGTCACGTCCTGACGGCAGCTCACTGTCTGGACAATAAGCAACTTCACGAGTAAGTTAGAGCACGGGAAGCTTAACATGAAAATTCTGCGTCTGTACTGATTATATGGTCTATCGTTTCAAGCATCACTATGTACTTCGGACTGTATGATTTGCGAGAGAAGGACAAATGCCTAAAGGACAACTCATGTCAGAAGCGGAAGCCAAGCAAACTTTTCATCCACGAGATGTATAAACCCAATAGTAACATGCAAATAGATGATATTGCTATGATTAGGTTCGATCAACCGTTAAATTTCACAGACTTCATAGAACCGATCTGTTTGCCGCTAAAAGTAACGTACGACAAATCGTTCGAACAAGAGAAGGAAAATGGCAATGTTTTTAATGTGCTTGCGTTCGGCTGGGGTGAAATGGGTGGGGGTAAGTCGCCTAGACCACCTCCATGGTAGATATAAATTAAACAATGAATTTTACCTTCCTCAACACAGGAGTACTGAGCAACACAAGAAGAGTGGTTATGCTGAACGTCACCACACACGACAAATGTGAGAATTCTGCCAGTTCAAAAACCATGTGTACGTTTGGTGTTAAAGAACGACAGGATGTGTGCCAGGGTGACTCCGGATCTGCCCTTGTGTGGCTGTATAAGAAACAGATGTATGTGGTCGGTGTAGCCACCTATGGCCCCCCATGTGGGATGGACCCTGATAGACCGAGCATAGCGATGCGCATATCGTATTATATCGAATGGATAAAGAAGGCAATAATGAGCGAATTGGTTAATTAGTGTATAAGTAGAAGTATGCAATAGGGAAAATGTTTTAAAATTGAACAGAGTCCTAAATAGTTCATTTTTTTTCACAAAAAAGTTTTGAACCTCATTAAAACTAACCCTCCAGTGCGTTAAAAACAAATTTTCGAAAACTTTGTATAATGTTGTCAAAACCAAGCATGCCAACTTTTAAGCTTTCTCCAGGTGCTTTGTTCAGTCTTCAGTCTACTTGATTAAGATTCGAACCCACGTCCTCGAGGGGCTTCAACGCTCTTGGACCGGTTTTCTAACATCTAATGTAACCTCTCGGCTGTTGCCAATCCCCAAAATCTCCAGTTAACTTTAGCAAAAACTTGTCGCGTAAAACCAAACAAATGAAATAAAAATGAAAATATCGTCAAACCAAAGCGATAAATCACAAAACCAGTTTATATCGTAAACAGGTGCAAATCGGTATTTTAAACGTTGTAATTATAGTATTACGAAATTGATGTTCCGCACAGAATAATCTAGATTACATTTAACAGTAGAACTCCGAACCAGTCATTTTGACCAGTACCTGCCATCCGCAATAGATCAATACATCAGTTGTATGGTAATCCCTCCGTAAAACTCAATGCAATTTCAATAAAATGTTGAAAAACATTACTTACATTTTGTATCCCACTTTGTCTACGTAATTTGCAGCTTAAGACACACATAGGTTATTGAACGTTTTGTTTTTAACCAAACTCTGTATTTGCACTTACGTTACGTAGGCTTTGTTTTAGTGCTACATAAGAATAACGTGTGCTTCAAACAAAGAAGTTTGTCAGTTATTCTATTAAGCATTGTTTCCATTTATCTTCTAGTAATATTCATGTTAAGCAGTTGATATTATTTTCAAAGTATTGAAATTTATATGAACGAATTTATTTTGTAATATAGTCGTACAAACAAATCGTTTACAGTACTAAAATCTGTTGATAGTTACAATGTAATTTTCACTAGGCGAAAGAAAACAATAATAACATCCTTTTTGGGGCGAGCGCTAATCGGCTTATTAGCATGGCTGTCTAGTACTCATAGGTAAGTGCATCCTTTCACCTTCATCAGTTTTTGTCGTATTAAGGTGAATATCCAACATAAATCATTTTGTTAAATAATCCGAATTTTCTTATCAAGCCAGGATAATAAAGCAGAAATGTAAGTCAAGACATAAGAGAAAAAAATCGATCCGGAAATTAGAATACTGCATCCTATGCATCTTTAAGCGCCGCCGAGCAAGAAGAAACGGAACAACGATATGTAGCACTGCGAAGTGAAAATCTCTATAGTTTTCTCGTTCTTACGCCGTGAAATGCATGTTGCTTACCTTTTCGTGCCCGCGGCCTTAGGACTTAGTGTGTTCTTGCTCTAACGCCAAGTTGTACGCGCACGCGGGAACCCGGCACTCACTGCATGCGCGATAGAACTCAGCAACACAGCGACTCGGTCGACGGAAGGTCCTTCATTCGCAAAGCAACGCGCAACGCGTTCGGTTCTCCGGTTGTTCGCTGCAGTTCTTTTGTCGAGTGTGTCGCTTTTCCTTAGGTTCCGCTTCCGTTTAAATTCCCGACGCCATTGCGCACGGATTTCTAAGGCTCGCATAATTTTTTCGTGTTATCGGTGCACAAGATAAGTGAGAGATACCAAGTTCCGTATTTTGTTTTGTGATTACCCGGATATCGGGCTAATGGTTCTGTTTTGCGATTGTTCAAAATAACAGAAACCGAGGAAGCACTAACAGTTTATAACAGATGAGGTGTCAATCGTGACCAGCTGCTCGTCGAGAGCAGTTTGTGGTGAGCTAAATAGTGTTTGGGAAAGATTTTATTCCTTCGAGAATTTTATGAAGATTACTTTTTTCGAGCGACCTACCTTGAAAAGAGGAGAATTTTTTCCGGTGGTGAGTCGTTGGCAACTGCGTCAGTGCAAACATCATAAATAGCAACAGAGAAAATCTTCTTTAGTTGTTTTTATCGACGGAAAAGATTCATTTTAACCCAAGCTCGATTGAAGTGCAATTGAAAAACAAAGCTCATAAGTTCGCAAGAGATGAATGCAAGAAAAACATAGTTCAGAATTCGTGTGATTTTTGTGACCGAAAGTGTGCTGTGTATGTTGTAAAGTTTTGTTGAATGCGCAAATTTAGTAAGAAAAAAACCTCGAAGTTTTAAGATTTGCCGAAGGCAGAAGTTTAAAAGAGTTTAATCGATCCCTCTACGTTGTGTTCAAACTTCAACAAATTGCCCACAAATAGCTTCACAAAAGTTGTTCGATAATTGCACAACGATGGAATCAGATGGAGAACGCGACACCGGCTACAATCATTACAAGTGAGTGAAAACTATTTCCTTTTATCAACATCTGGTGGATAAAATGTGCAAACAATTGTGGTTTTATACAAAAGATCAATCGTCTTTAAAAACAATCCCAAATCTTAAAATCATATTAATCATATTACAAACAGAATGTTGAAAACCGTTTAAAACAATTTAGTGATAACTAGGCTATCGCAAACGTCCATTAGATGAACTCATAATGATATTATGAAAAAGATTTCAAAAGAGAGTAATTAAACCGAAATGTTAATCTCATTAATGGCACTCCAACTTCCATCAATTTCATTTAAATCCTCCTCATTTGCATGGTTGAAAACTAATAGATAGCCTTTCCAGCTAGAGGCCATTATCGTTCATAAAATTAGTGCCACAGCGTTCGACGCGCTCCTCGAAAGCTGCATCAGCTTCGGCGACATCATCCCTAGAATATGGTATGGATAAGCTTCATCAGTATGCACTTTTGTGCTGAAAAAGCGAAACAGCTTGGTGCAACATTGTGGAGTTTGTTGGTTTTACCTCAAGCATGCTGCCTCGTTGAAGGCCAGAGTCGACTGTCCCTTTGGCGTATGGCTTCAACGGGGAAATAAACGCAGGGAAAAGGGAAGGAAATAAGTGCCAGTATAAACCAACAGTGCTCCACTCGTCTCTCGGTTTAAAATTCTCATCCACACTGAGTTGAACGGCGAAGAAGCCGAGTGAAACTCAAGCGCGCCAAACCGATCGAACGAACGATGGTGGTGCTCAAATTAAGACTTTAAACCGTAGGGTATAATTTGCATCCAAATTTGAAGTCCACCCCCCACCGGATCCACCTTCCTTTGGGGTCTTCCTTTCGTATGCGAAAAAAGGAGAAAAAAGCCTACGGCGCGTAATAATCATGTGACATCACGCCGGAGCACACGCGTGCTGTCAGCATCGTTTTGACGATGCACACGATGATGATGATGAAGATCATGCAGCCGAAGATGATGATGATGCACGGATTTACATCATCTCAGATTTCGCGCATCTCCTTACCTTCCGACATCTTCACCACCATCGGACGCGTTTCCCATGTGTGAGGAAAACTCAACGCCAAAGGGCACGCTTAGGTGCCTTCGCGTCGCACCAGGCGAACATTGGCATGCTCTTCCTGCGGAAGTCCGAGCGAGGAACGCAACCGGCTCACCGGCTCGGCGGCGGAAAAAGATGAAGCAAAGAAAAACAAACATTCTACCGAGGCTCGTAAAAGATAATTTGTATAATTTGGTCCTATCACCGGGGGGAGATTGCATGGGTGTCTATATGACGCTGAGATCGATGATCCCGCTCGCCAGTTTAAGAGGAAAAATTGACGACAATCACACCTGTGACCGAACCGTTGCATGCTTCTTTCCACGAGTTGCAAAGGAAAATTTAAAACAACAAACTTCAACCATCAGTTGCTTTAGTAAAGAGTTTTGGAAAGGAAATTATTACCTTTTTAAACGTTAATTAATTCAAACCATAAGTTTGACTATGTTTTTTTTTTAAACAAAAGTATGGAATACATGAAAATTTCAAACAAAACACACCTCTGAACGTTCTAAAAAGATTGAAACCAAGTAATAATTGTTTTACCATTTATAGCACGAACTTTCCTAATATAATAAAAAATGTGTTTTTCGGAAACGTGATTTAGAATTCAAGTTTCAATGTTTTTGTAATCAATTCCAAGAAAGCGTAACTTAAAGCAATATCGGTTACTTCTTGTACAGGCAAGGGTTAAAAAACTGCGATCCCTATCGAACGCTGTCTGCTCCCGCTCGTTGGCGCTTCCTCGTTTCTCCCGCCGTGTGCCGATGATGCACATAGCTAGCATAAGGAATTGACGCGCTGGGGCACGAATTTCTGAATTACAGGTTAGACCCAGCATCGAACGATGCGCCTGCCTTGGGCTGGCGCGACCAAGACCTCAGCAATTTGCACCCACGCGCGCAATCCATCGATCCGCCAGCGTCAGAATACGGACGTCTTCTCGTTTGCTTCTCGTGCTGGATGCGCCGCGTGTCGCGACAAGGCTGACAAATTTTCTTCCCGATCTTTGATCTTTCGTCAAATAACACCTTCGGTCCGCGCCCGAGCATCCTCCACGGTTTCACTGACTGCGTGTGTGATTGCGAACATGCAGATGAAGGACGGGACACTCGACGCTGTTGGTGATGACGGAGCATGATTTTTCGGGGCTCGCTCGGAACGATTCTTTCGACTTTCGGTGCGCGTGCCCATGTTCTGCTCGGGGCGCTAGGGGATACAAGTTTTGACACTGGAGTCAGCGGGATACCGAACATCGATCCGGTTTCTTTGAGGGAGTGGTCCACCGGAATGGACGATTTCCGGTGCTTCGTCGAAGCTCGCAGAACGAGTTCGATGCTGGAAACGATTTTGATTGATTGATTTCGTTAAAGTTTCATTCATCAATGCACAACGCTGGGAGAACCAAATAAGCACACAAATGTCGTTTGGGGTCCTGTTTGAGTTTGCTTCAATCATTTAACTGGAAACGGTTCACATATATTCGGGAGTTAAAAGATTGACGCAGTTTGTTAAAGTTTATCAGCTTTTCACTGAAAATTGACTGTTATTTTATATTTTCTTTCGTCGTTTATTTGTTGAATGCAATCATGCTTCTAAATGAATTAGAAACGTTCCTTCGAGGGAGAAAATAAGTATTTTTTATGGACATCTCTGTCAACCTGTTGGCTAAGGATGTTCAAAAAAGTCAACTAAACTTTCACCGTACTGTGTAGACGAAAAGATAAGTAACAAAAGACAAAAAGGAGATGCAAAAAACACATTTTTCATAATATTTTCCCTTCTGCGAAACTGTTTATTTGTACGAGACTTTGCTGGAGTTGCATTTAACTGTTGTTTTGTCCATTGTATTTTTCTATGATTTCTGTAATAAGTGTAAGAAAGCAAAAAAAAACTGATCTCCGATTTTGGAAATAGAGCACTAACATTTAAATCGAATCGATACTGAACTATTAAAACATTACTCATTTAGGTATTGTTTTGCTGGAGATATGTAAACTTCAAACTCTCTTGAGTAGTTTTCTGCTATGCTGAATCGTTTTTCGAAATGTTAAATACAACAATATGTTGATAATAGCCAAATGTCGAAAAAAAATACCGAACAATTAATATTTAAAAATTAATGGGATAATACGCACCCCTTAAGGAAAACTAGAATTTTCAATAACCTGAATTGTTTATTTTATCTATTCATTTGATTCATTTAGGTTCTAACTAGGAACCTGTTAGAGAGTTTTTGCTTTTTTGCTAAAAAAATCATGAATTTTTCAATTTAAAAAAAAGTGCGATTTTTGATAGACTGAGCTGGGGGCAAAACGCACCTGGATTGAGATAAAATGCTCTAAAAAGGGTAATACGCACCAAAACGAAAAGAAAAACTACACCATGAAAGTGAGGCAAGAACAAAAAATAGAAGTATAATGCACTCTTCAAATAACCAATTTTAGATCAAATAAAAAGTTTAAACATTTCGTCCTAACCGTCGTCGGCAAAATGATGAATTACCGGTTCGAACTGGTAATTTTGGTCGTTCTATTTCATATTTTAGTTCATTTTTGCAGGCAAATTACTTTTTTCTCGACTAGAACGCGTTTTCCATAAGAGATGGAAAAGGTGCGATATGCTTCAGGGGTGCGTTTTACCCCAACCAGCCCTACCTACATTAAATGTATTAATTTTAAACAATTAAGGATCATTTTATTTTTCTTTTCGATACTGTTCGATAATCCCACTGGAAATCGCTCGGCCATTTTGAACCAAATCTGATTCCTTTAGACGTTCGTATGCGTGCGGCATAATAAAATCGCCAATAAATAAAATAATTCATTGTGATCCACTCATCAACCGCCGGGACGAAAACGTCGATGTATGTTGGTGTGTATTATTGTGCAAAGCAATAGAAATCTCTGCACGTGATTTCGCTCGCTTCTAATTGCTCGAGTTAGAGTTTAATTGACTCCAGCATAGCGTCGTCAAAGGATCAGGGGCTGAGGAGGTTTTGAGGTGGATCGTAGGACGCGCTGTACTTTGTGGGGGAAGGTGGTGGTGCGGTAAGACGGTCCGCGATTTAATACCGCCTCCGACGACGACGACGACGACTTCGTTGCTGACGGCGATTTTAGCTTATCGAGAGTGCTGCACCGCGCTTTACAGGGAAGGTTGTAAGCTCGTGTCCATATTTGGATAAG
Source organism: Anopheles sinensis (assembly GCA_000441895.2). NCBI lineage: Eukaryota > Metazoa > Arthropoda > Insecta > Diptera > Culicidae > Anopheles > Anopheles sinensis. Next base: position 1,303,954 of record KE524854.1, on the reverse strand, counting down.
CGTTTTCCCGCTCCCTCTCCCGGCCTCCCCCGTTCCATCCCCACTACATTTCTGCTGCTTGTACCCGGGTATGAGGAAAAAGGGAAACCGGAACGAGGGAAGCTAAAAGGCTACCGAAGGGCGTCCAGTTGTCGTCACTCCCCTCGACCCTGCCCCAACTCCACGAGCTCGGGCGCGCGCGATCTTTCGCGATCTACGGCAACAAGTTTCGCGGCTTCCGCCGATCGGTGGTGGTGGGCTTGATATATTTTCCCCCCTCCAATGGAGCCGGCTTGCGACGCTGGCTGAGGAGGCATTATAAAAATATATTATAAAGTATTCACACATACACAAGCATACACATAAGTACATGTCGGAAGCTTCCGAAGGATTTTAATTGGATCGCCAACAAGATATTAGCGCGGCTTCAAACACGCGCACGAAAGAAAGCGCCCAGAGAAAGGAGGACAATAAAAAGCAAAAAGATAGAAATGAAAAAAGATGAAGCAGGTTGGGGCTTAAAATGACTAAAACCGAGGTGGAAAAACGAAAACCGTAGAATGAAAATGAGAAATTAAAAATATAAACAAATAAACAGCTTCAGAAAAATCAAGACACGAAGGAAAAGTAAATGAGCAACAAAACGAAAAGAGCCATCGCAACGGAGGGCAAGAGTTGGAGAAAATAAATCCGCAAGTGCAACAAGAGGAAGGAGCAGCGTTTTGCAAGTTTGCAAAATTGCAACCGGGTGAACGGCTTAAAACATTCCCGATCGCGAAACCCGCGAGACAACGCGCCGCTCGTTCCGATAATAAGAAGTACAGGAAAAAAACAATCGGGTGTGGATAAAACCATCTTAGCGGAAAAACGCGAACAGAACACACGTCGATACTCGGCGGCGGGTGTGTGAGTGGTCCCGTGTGACTCCTTGCCAGCAACTCCGGGAGCAAAACATCTTCCCGATGCGCCGTCGAAGGGCCTTGACGCGCTAGATTATAGGACGTTGATAATATTTTTAATAACTTAAGTGCTTTCTTTGATCAGGCAAATGTTGGTCGCGTTTGGTTTGGTTATGTTAGTTTTTTTGTCTTGCCTCCCTCTCCACCCTGCCAGGCGGCCGGTGTTTTGAGCGAGCGAGGGACGGCTTGTACCCGTAGTCAATCTTGTCGGTATTTTAAAAAGTACATGCGCCTTTGGGTTGTCGGGCGTCTTTGGAGGCTTTCGCTCGGACGACTGGCGCTCGATAAGGCTGCGATTACCGCCGGAGCCACCGGCGGGTGCTGTTGCTGGCATCGCCACGGGGTTGACATGTGACCGACACAGGCATTCCGTGGATGAGATAGCGGCTTCTGAGCTGTGCGCGCGCGCGCCTTCGTTCTAATTTAAACCCTTAACGAACGATTGGGAAGAATATTTTAAGCGAAAATTGCTGCCAATAGATTAATCATGCTTTTGGCAATTGACTTTGTTCCAAGGATTCTTATGTGCTCTAGTAAAAGCCCTTTGCGGATATTTTAAATTTGTCGATTTTATTTCATTTAATTTTGCATTTAAGTTTTTAATTGGTTTGATATGATTCTCTATAACTTGTTTCCATTTAAAAAGTGTTTTTTATAATAATCTTTTATGATGTTCAAATTTCACATTGTTTTGTTCTATTTTTTTCTATTTAGTTCTATTGTTCTAAAAATTGTCATTTCTATTTTTTTCAAATAAAATATCGTTTATTTTGCGTTACATAAATAGGCTTACATTTCTATTATAAGCCAAAATTGATGCCAATAGATTAATCATGCCTTTGGAAATTGATTTTGTTCCAAGCATTCTTATGTGCTCTAGTTAAAGCCCTTTGCGGATCATTTGAATTTCTTGATTTTATTTCATTTAATTTTGCATTTAAGTTTCTTAGTTGGCTTGATATGATTCTCTATAATTTGCGTTGCGTTTATTCCATTCTTTTATTGTACGGTTGAGTTTTTTCTTTCGAAAACCATAAATGTGTGAAATAAAATGATTAAAAGTAGCAGGATAGTTGATAAAAAATACAGCGTATAATAACTAATAATAAAGTAAGCATTAGTAAGAAAATAAAGGCGGTTAAAGTGATAATATTGTGAAACGGAAAGCAAATTTATTGGAAAGTATTACTATTTTTGTAAATAAACATGCAATAATTAACATACGGTAGGTTTATGTTTACCGATCGGAAAGGTATCCATCATGGCACACGAGACCCCATCTAGTGCACCCTTAAGTCACTGGTGCTCTATTACGCCAAACCTGACGTCAATTATCTACTTAGCCTACCTAGTGACGGGCGAGTTATGTTCGTTGCCATTTGCAAAATATTTACCTTCACTCATCCACTTTCACTGGGAGTGGATTGCTTCTCCGCCGAAAAGGAACCCACCGCCGGTTGTTGTACTCGGCCGATGGCGGATGTCACCCTTGAAAATATGGCAGCACCACCAGCGAAACGTTAGGGCGAAATTGGTCTAATGGCAGCCAGCCGTAGCTTCGGCAGCGCAAAAAAAACCCCCGACTTTCTCACTTTTACTATTGAAACGATTGCCCGCCCGCTCGGTAATAGTGAGCATTAGCTTTGCTTCGATAGTTGTCACAGTTGCTTGGAAAATCTAATCGCTTCATACGCTTTTTTCCTTCGGCCCAGCCTTGTCGCGTATGATTCATTTGCGTAGGATAGCGTCGATGGGGAGCAAAACAACGAAATAAAAAAAAAACGAATGCGGGACGTACAAAAACATGTAACAGTGACAGTCGAAAAGAGCCAGTCACCGACGGAAACCCCTTTTTGTCCGCGTGTGTCTGTGTTTGTGCTTGTCGTCGTTGATTCACATAAGGACGCGCTTCGCCTGACGCTCTAACGAGCTCGAAGGTGACTGCTTCCAGATGCAGATGAATTGCCACCACCACCATCAACCCCACTCGGCCGAGCGTGGGTGGCTTCTGTTCCAGCATAAATTAATTGTCCTTAGCATATGATGTGTAGCCTTCCCCAGCCGGTTTCTCCTACCTCGCCGCTATGATCCACGGAGACCACTTTTTCGAACACGAAAAAATAACAAAATTGAAAGTGTTTCACTCAATTTAATCCCAATGGTGTGTGCGCATGTGCGTTTGGAGCAAACAACCTTCCTTGTCTCTGTTTAGCTGGATTCCTCCAGCGGCCCACCCCCAATATCCGGCGGCAAAAGTAATGGAGTAATTTCGACAGAGGAATTTAGCGCCCGGTTGAGCATTTACTCTTGGTTTTTGGCCCTCGGACGATTTATAGGAAGGCGTAAATTAGATTGTCCCCATCTCGAACCTCGGGTTTGGGGCGTTCCGGGTGAAGCGAAGCGTTTCCGGCTGCGGGTTGATTACTCAGCTATAGGACGATTCCAAATTTTATCACAATTGTTCCTAATGCTCCCAACAACTTCGACTTCGGTGTATACCTGAAGAGTTGTAAATCATTCAATGTTGGTTTCGATCATAAATAACCCTCACTTCTTCAACCTAGCTGAGGCTTATTGAAATAAGTTTGTTCTATTTACAAAGATAACCTCATTTCTTTAGATTAATGTTAAATACCGAATTTATCTGTGTCTGTTTTATTTCTTGTTTTTGAAACTTTTTCATTACCGTTTATGCGCTTCAATGAAAAGTTTAAATGTTGGAACAAAATTTTATCCAGCCCAGTTAGACAAAGCATAAAAATAAAAGTACAACAACTAAGTCTTTTAAGATTTTGCTAGGCAATATTTATCCATCCGTAACATTTTTAAAGAAAATGCTTTATTTGTGTCTTTTTGGACATATTTTGTAACATCAAAATGATCAAGGGTTTATAACTGTTTTAATATTTGCAACAATTGTTGGAATGGACTGCAAGAAATGAAAATCATGTGTTTGATAATTTGAAATTGTTATCAAGCATTTACACACACATTGGATGAAGTCTTTCTGCGTCAAAAAGTATCCGAAAAAGTGTTCAAGTTGCATAATAAATTGACTAAAAAAGATCGTCGGGAAAAATGCATTACGCGACGGTGAAAAGATGGCAACACAAAAAAACCGTGTAAAATTGCGTGGCATTTATTGTCGATCATCTCGGGAAGATCGGCTCCCTTCCAGCTCAGGTGCAACTTCGACGACGGATCGATTGCTTGAAGTGTCACGTTTGCGGTACCTCCGGAGGCAGGAATTTTTTCCCCGGAGATATCAATCGCCGATATCTTGCCAATGTGTCTCTTCTTTTCCCTCGATGCAGCCATGGGAAAGCTGGTTGTACGAGCCTTCGGAACACCCGGGATGGACATAGATTCCTCCCGGTTGTCTTGTTAAGATTTTCAACGGTTCTTCTTTACCGCACGCCACCCGGGGGAAGTCGAAGGAATGGTTGTAATTGTTGCCCCAATGGCTTAATGAAGCCGATAACACGTGTGTCGAATCGACAATATGACAACCGAGGAGCGAATGAAGATCTTTATCGCGGAAACTTGCGCGTGTGTGTGTATGGCATCTGGGAGGATCGGCTGGGAGTAGGGTGCATCCAAGATGTAACATCTCGTCAAAGTTTCTCTGGCACGAAATAATGGTCATTTTAGAACATTTGGTGAGTTTGATTTGTCAACCTCTCGTTTTTTTCTGCGTCTCGCCAGTGCAGGATAAAAGCGCTGCTTTTAAAGATAACGCACTGAATTGATGGGATCAGCCGACCGGACGCCGGGGCGGAGATGACGTCATATCGTTGCGCTATCAGTCGGTCGCAACGATGAACGATCGGACGTCATTTTTGCTGCCCATAAATCATCGGTAAACACTCGATGGCCCTCGAATAGGCGCGATTCGGGACTGCCGGCCTGCGGCAATCAGCAATCCACAAGATTAGGTGTTCGATCAATCGTCGACGACTGAAACATAGAGCTACCGGGCTGCCTCAGATCTTAGGCCTGCATTGCGTTTGCCCGATGCCGATGGTTTATGGCGCCTTCTTTCTTTTTCTAGCTCCTTCCAGATCCGGACAAGATTGAGGTGTTCGCTAATCGCTTGCACCGACCCGACACTTAATCGGTTCGAATGGTTTGGTGATTACCGTTCAGGACACTAACACCACACAGCCTAATCGGTTGATGTGCACCGAAGGCTCGAACGATGACACTTGGGTTTTATCGTGTCCAGAAGTACCGGGCCGGTGGAAAAACCGATCATCGATAAACGAAACATTTGCCGCGTGTGGAGGTTCTAAAAATACCACTCCACATGCTTTCCGATCACGCTGACACCTTCCGATAGGCGATAGGTTCGGTACGATCGAAAACCGTGGTGTAATTTAATTTTATCTCTCCATACCTTACCTTATGGCGTGTGTCTCTTCTTTACCAACAGTTTCCGAGACGGGTAATTTCTTATCCGCCGTGTTTTTTGTGTGCTTCCAACGTACCGGATGTGTTAATAGCGATCGGAAATGAGGTTCCCCGGGTGGAGGTACCGCGCGTGGTGATGCGTACGAGACGTAGTCCCGGTCGCTCACTTCCCCCCTCAGTGTTATTCCTGTGTACCTTTTTTAGTTTTGGTACCGCGCTGGGTCATAGTTGAATGTTTCACTTCCTTTTGCATTCCGCTTCGAAGCTCTGGGGGTTTTCGACCATATGAGGGTGTCGTTTCCCAGACTGTCCAACGCTGGGCAGACCTTCTACGTCTTTTCAGAAGACGGAAAACACGCATACGCTGAGTAGGACCTGCCACGCTGGACTCAGCTGAGCGTGTCCGAGGCTTGTTTTGAAGGTGACGATCATGGTGCATTGGCCTGAGACATGCCTCTACAGGTGCAGTCAAATGAGACCAACGTGTACGGTTTTCGTCTGGAAAACTGAAGTCTCTTTAGGTTCAGCCATGTAGAGGTTGGAAACCCTTGCCAGGTTTGAGATTCAAGGGCTTGCAGTTGAACTTGTGTAATTCTTCCAAATTTTTGGGATTTGAAAAATACTTCTCTATAACTTCAGATATATGAGTCCGACTTAAAATTCTCCAGTAGAAGTATCCACTTTACGGGAGTACCTGGTTACGAATAGCGGAACAATCTGCCGACGTTCAAACAAGACCCCTCTAGTAATTCCTCGAATGTCCGAAATGTAAAATCTCCAAGGGAACCCTAAGAACGTGGATCGCAACCGGCTTCCTCGGTGGACAAGGTCGAGAACTGGAAGCGAAAGAAACCTCACCCTTTCCAGACTCGAACCGATGGCTGGGGGATGGGGCGGAACGACATCTCGGGGCCCTTTCGGTTGCATTTCGAATGCGTGCCCGCATCACCATAAATCTCGTCTAGATTTGGAAATGGAAACGGTGATTCGCTTGTCGAACGAGTTCGATTCTGGATTCCTCGGCGATCCGGCGAGATACCAGCGGGTCGCTACGTCAAATCCGGCCGGTCGCTCCGAACGGTTTCGCGCATATTTTGCGCCCCCGAGGGAGTGAAGGAAGGGTTCGAGGGTGAGCATAAAATCAGCATAAACCTCCGTCTCCTCCCTTCCCCACCGGGCAGCGGTGGATACGTCAGGGTCGGTTCGGTCCATAATTTTTACCTTTGCGGCAAAAGGGTGGAATATCAAATAAAAAGTCACCGTTGTCATTTCCCAGTCCCCAGAAGTCCCCAATCCCCCCATCTCCCCGCCTGCCATTCGTTTCGCCGGTCCTGGAAGGTCCTGCAGCATAAGGAGCACATCTCAAGAGATAAAAAAAAAGGTTGCAAAATACATCCCTGCCAAAGGAAAAATACACTGAAAACCGAAAGGAAAAGAAAACCTGGAAACGAAATCAAATAAACAAACAAGATTAAAACAAAAAAAGGGAGAGTGGAGGCAAACAGCGCTACCCAGAGGACGGGTTAAAAACTGTAGCATAAAACTGTCGGCCTGGGTGGACAGATTTTACTTCTTCGCCGAACCCCACCGCTTCCCGGGTTTTGTACTCCCATTTCTTCCTCACGGTATGCTCCGTTTATGCTGCCGGGGGTCGATTATGTGTTTTTATTTTCCTTCTTTCGTCTCGGCGGGTGAATCTCGCCGGGACGACATAGGACGAGCAGCTCCTGAACATACTCAGGATCAGGATCGGCCGGTGTGTGTGTGTGTGTGTGTGTGTGAGTGTGTGTCGAATCGAGTCCCTCTTCAGAGGGTGCGTCGGTGCACCGAGATTGCGATCTATCTGCCGAAAGGGGAGCCGTCGTCCATCGGGAGCTCCACGGAGCCTCCTTTACAAGGCGCAAGTAAAACCTCGAGCCTCGAGGAGTCCGCGCGCGCGCGAGCACGCGTTGAGACCATTTCGCTTATTGGCAATTCAAATAATCGTGCGCATTCTAAGCCGCGCCCCTTGTCCCCCCCTGGACCGGGACTCCATCCTGCGAGGAACCAAGCACATACGTATGCTTATTGCCGTCTTATTATGTTCCCGGGGATCCGCTCTCGCGTTCCCTTTTCGCGGGGTTTCCGTGCAAGATTGCTGCCAGCGGCTGAAGCCAAGAAGCGGCTTCCATTCTGTAATCTCCTTTGAACACACAATCATCCACCCGGCAGGCCGCGGGTGGATCGCGTATCGAAAAGGAAGGTTTTTCCCCCTTTTCCCCAATTTCACGGCCGGCTTTGAATGTGCGAAAGCTCCGCTCGTCGGGCAAATGATGCTCCTGCTTGTTTTCTTGCCAAGTATCGACGCTTTCGTAACTTCGATCCCGTTTTTCCTGCGGGGGAGGGGTACGGGTCGGTGGAGGGAACATATCCTCCGACATCCTCCGGTATGTAGATGTCCGTGTGCGCATATCCGCGCATGCATATGCATACATACATACGTAAAGGAGCGCGGGCCGGAGTGGCGAACCGGTGCGAGCATAAATCAATGCCGTGTGACATATATCCTTCGGATGTCAGGGCAGTTATTGCTACCTCCTTTTTGGTTCGTAGGAGAACTTCTTTTTTTTTGCGTATGCTATTGCCGGGCTTTTGATCCTGGCGATTTTTTCGCTGGCAACTCGGTTCGATTTTCCCCGCTTTTTTCAATTGCTTTTTCGTTGCCCCGGGAATGTCCCGGGATGACTTTTTAGGGAGTTGGTGAACGGGTTTCTTTCGGTTTGTATATTTATTTGTATTTTGCAAATATTTGTCGCGTATTTTTCTTTCAGATTCTCGTTTCGCTCCACCCAGATCAGAAACTGTGCGACATGGTGATTTGAAGGAAAAAAAAAACGTCCCTTTTCTCGATCGGAGACAACGTGGGGATAGCCTTTTTTTCTCGGTTTACTTCTTCTCTTGCGAGCTACCAAAATGTTATGTTTATTCCTACCAAAAGGCGGGTGATCAATTGATCGTTCCTCAAGCGAGTGTTTGTTAGTTTTATTTACGTGTAGAATTTTAGTTCTTTAGAATTTTGAAGCCCCCTCTAAATGATTTTCATACTTGAAAATAAATGTCATACAATATAGAATGGAAAAAATACATTTTATGAAAGATAATTAAACACAGCATTGATAAATGTTTAGTGACACACATACTCTAGAGCTAACGAAAGTGTTCTAGAGTTCAAACGGGACTTAAGAAATTATATAGAAAACAAACAGTTCTAGATCAAGTTATTTATCTATTATGGTTTTGATATATTTTATGGGATATTTAATAAGTTATAATTGCGTTTAGTGATTAGTGATGTGAACAACAATTCTTTTGAGAGAAGTGAATCAGAAAGAACAATCACTGTTTTAAACTGAAACCCTGTTTGAGATTCGAATCTCAGATTTAGAAGCGAATTCGTGAGTATTCAAATCAATTAACTCAATAGTAAGATTCTACTCATTCATTCTTACTCAGTACACACATCACTACTGCTGAGGCTCAAAATAATCTTCTTAATTGGATCAACATCCCCTAAGTGGGACAAGGCCTCTCTTCGAAGAGAGTTTCTGTGACCGATAGATGGTAAAAATAGATCGGTGGTCAGCCGTTCGTAATTAATACCGGGGGGTGCCAGACTCGTGATTCGATCCCACACCTATGTCGTGGTGTTTTCTAACGCTACCGCTGCGCCATGGACACCACCAAGGCTCAAAATAAAAACGTATTATTTTTAAGACATATTAAATATTGCCCCCTTCCTTCTATTTTCCTTTACATTTAATTTTGTACACTAGTTTTGGGCATTGTTAAACCCCAGTGGCAGATAATAAAATTTAATAAATTTGAATGTAAATTGCGTAAAAAAAGTTCTCGAAATAAAGCTTGATTCAAGATTCCCAGACTCAGGAATATTTCAAAGATACGGTTGCGTAGAGAAAACGTGACTGCTTTTGAACGTTTCGCGGTTCCTCGGCCGCAGAACAGCGTATCGATAACGCACCGGCACTTGAGGTGGCAATCATCGCACTCCAGCGTAGGGACAAATCAATATCAGCGCCATCTAAGCCTCGCCTGAGAACCCGGTCTGGGGGTCATAAAAGTAGAAGACGCCGTACGTGCGCCATTCGCCCTTTTTTCTTGCTATTCCTTAACCGCGCGCTCGAGTGCTCGCCAAACAGTGGCGTTAATCTCCGTGGCCACTCGAGGCTCGAAATCAACCCGCTCCGGAAGGTTCCGCTTTGCTTCTCGAAAGAAAGAAGCACCACTGGAAGCAAATTAAGTGGCCTCTCGACCGGGGAATGTCGGTTCACGCGCGCTCGCCGTTGATGTGATTTAAATCAACGTTCGATTTGAGTTGCGCGTCCACGCGTAGAGCCTTTCGCGCAGCTGGCCGTTTCGATTTCGGTTGCAATCGACGCAAGTGAGCCCTTCACTGCATAGTCGGAAAAATGTCGAAAATCGTTGGGAATAAAGTTTTTCCACAGAGCCATTGTTTTGCGCTGGCTTTGGTTCGATTTTATTTCCCTACTTCCAATCGGAGGAAGCTTCCGAGCCGGTGAACTGTTTGGTTGCGCCCGGGAACAATGTCGACAAACAATGGTCGCCATCGGAGGGCCTTAATCCATATGTGCTGCAAACGGCGCAATCGCTACCGAAAGCGTCTCGAGCAGCTGACGGCGTGCCAGAATTGGAAAAATCTTGACATAACCTTTGACCTCCGTCGAGACGCCAACGGACGCCATTTTGCTCCGAATACTGCTTGAGATTTAGCTTTTATACCTTTTGCAATACCTCCCGAATGAGACCTCAAGAGGACAGGATAGCCTTGGTTTCCACTTAATTAAGAAGGGGTTCCGATCCGCGCTGACTTTCCCGCTTTTACATCCAATTGGTGAAACTGACTTTTCCCTCCGGCTCCGGTGCTAATGGCTTCCCACTGGGCGTGAGCGTTTTCCCTCTTCGAAGGGGTCGGAAAAAAAATGCCCGGTGTGCCGTTCTATTTTATTCCGCGATCTCCAACGGCGCGCGCCGACGGGTGGGCCGGGAATGTCACTTTTGCTGTGCGTTAATTTGATCGATCCGGGTGCGTTGCGGTTCTCATGGCTGTTCATTGGTTGAACATTGCCTTTCATCGAGTAGGATTTCTTCTTTTCTTTCACTCAAAGGACCCCGTGGTGGTTCGGTTGCGCTTATCGATGGACGCGAATCGTTTGCTGTGAAACAAACTTGTTTAATTCCAATGCAAATAGGACGCTAATTGATGTAGTTTTGATTGGGTTTCATATTCATAATTCCCATTGCGAAAGGTAATAGCGGTTTATTAAATTAAAGCCTCGAATAAAAAACAGTGCATTTGTTTGTTAGCGGGGCAATTGACATAAAAAGAAATTTTATATAAACCAATGCAAAATAAGTACTAATAAAAACAAAAACTGTACTTACACTCAAGCTTTTTGTTCAAATTTATAAGAGTTGAACATTTTTTCCATACTTGTATCGTGTAGTTACGAAGATAATTTATTATTCAGTGTGATTAAAACTATTTTGGTTCTTCGTTCTAGTTGAACTCATGAAACAAATTCTTTTAAAGAAGTATCCAAAGCCAAACATATCACAAAACTGTGTGATAACCTTTCCTAATAATGTTTACTGGAAAATATGCTATGATAAATTTACAAACTATTCCTTTTATTCAAACAAAATCTGATGAACTTAGCTGGAAATGTTTTAATTACCAAAAAAATGGGTTCATGGCCCAAACTGTCCAGTTTTGTTTTGAGAAAATTTTATTTGCCTTTTAATTTTTATTCTAATTTTGAAAAATAAAAAGCCGATTAACCGATTCACCAAACTGAATACTGACCTGATTTTTTTTTCTAACTAGAACCATATACCAATAACTTTTTCTTACTTATATATTCTCAATACCTGAACCATGTCGTGAATTGTTTGTCAGGTGGACAAATAATTTTACAGTAGCTCTAAAAAATCTACTTCGGTGCTCAATAAATCTTCTGAACAGTTAGGTGCAATGCCTAAACAGAAAAAGGAAAAAAACCAACACACATGGACACAACTTTGGAACGCATTATAAAACACCCAAGTGACAAAAGTGTTCAGCTTCCCTTGATATTTTTTGCCCTGAAACTCTCAAACACATAAACACATTTTTCTACGTCAATCTCACACATCACGAGCCACGGTGGAAAAACAGAAAAACAGCACCGTTCCATTTGTCAATCATGCTTCCCTTTAATTAATCGTCCAACTAATGCCATTCATTTTCCGGAGTGTCGCGCGTTAGTTGGCGATTGCGTTGCACGCCAAGCGAGTTGAATGCAACCAGTGTTGCCAGCGGAACGTGAAGCCGGCAACTACTACTACTACTAATATTACTACTGTTGCTGCCGCTGTTTGTTGCACCAAGAGTGTAGAGGCGAACAACGACCCTCAACTAGGGACGACGATTTGGACAATGGCCTCCCGGTTTGGGTTGGTGTTTGTATGAATGCACGTTTTGTTTAGTTTTTTTTGCATCACACCACCCCAGCCGCTTTGGATTGCTTTTTGCAGATGCCGCAACGAGATTACGCAGTGTGCAAATGCAATGCAACCGGTACAACCGGTTACCGGTCGGACCGGTAGTGGCCTCATACGGGCGCCCTGGCGAAGAAGTGAGTCAAATCAGTAATGTTTCTACGGCGAAAATTAAATGCAACTCGGTTCGGTTTGCATTTCGGAAAGGGTGCAATAAATATGCCATGATAAAAGCAAAATCAGCTCCAAAAACACTTGAGTGTTCAGCGTCTAACTTCACCAACGCCAGTAGGCTGGAGATCATTGGACGAACGGCAACACCTTTTGCAAACGATCACCCACCTACCTTGGCATAGTTCTGGCGATATTGAGTTCACATCAGCGAGTCACTGCTGTGTGCGTGTGCGTGTGTTTCTCTCAGATGTTTCCACATTTTTCGAATGCTATTTCCACCAGCAGACGGTAAAACTATTTACCCAACGTGGTAATTTGCATTTTATTTTCCAATGCCCGGCCACCGCTGACCTCCGGAAAAACCTCGTCGTAGTTGAGTAGCTCTATTCGTGTTATTCGCGCCTCTTTCCCCAAACCCATCCTCTCCCCGTTTCCTACACTCCTACAGAGGGCGGGTGATGGAAGCTGTCCGATTTCAGATGGACGTTTAGTTGTGCATCCGGCTGGAAAGAAATGAAATCAAATTAAAAAAAGAAAAAAGTACAATCATCCACTCACACACTCCCACACCGTGAGCCACAAATAAGTGCTGCAATCTGCCTGGTGCCGCCTTTCCGCGGACGAGCGACGCCGGAGTGTCCGTAGGGCGTCGTCGGCGTCATGGTGCGTGAAGCAAGTCGAAGTTGGTGTAGGAAAAACCAAAATCCTCCCCAAACCCATCCTCACAGACATACACACACGCAGATTGATGCGTATCGGTAAGGTGTGGTCGAAAATTACCGGTAAGGTACCGCCTTGAAACGATGCCCTTTTTTGAAAGGGGTGAAGCAAAAAAGAATAACACTCCAAGGTATACCATCTCTCCAGCCGAGATAGTTGCTCGATCGAACAACCGACGGGACCGTTTTCTTCTGCTGGCAGCGTGCGGGTGGTGAACAAGGCGGCTTTTGATGAGATAGGAAAATAAACCCCTTTTCTTAACGTCCGATTTGATGGTCGGTAGATCATGTAGCATAAATCATAGCGGTGGACGAAGCAGCGAACGGAACCGAAAAACAGCTGTTCCGTGCAATATCAGATGCATTTTACACGTGGACCGATGCTGTCCGCCCTCAATATGTTTTATTAATATCGTAAACTGTGCGGAAAATTTGTATCAGGTTGGTGAAAGAGTTGTAAAAAAGGGGAAAGAGAGATGTTTTCTTTCGAAATGAAAGAGGGAAGAATATCTCTTGAAATCTTCGGAGGAGGAATTTTGGAGTTGTATTTTTATGCTCAAACGATGTGTGCTTCTTGTTTACTGTGCGTTCTTAAAAATAGTTTTGATCAGCAGAATTGACGTACTTGTACCAAACTGCTGTAGATACCAACTGGACATTTGAATTTTTAAATTAGTTCATTTGTAAAAAAAAATCTAAATTTATCTAAGTAAAACTTATCGCAGATTTTAACTCAATCATGTGTCAATCTTTCAATTCATGTTATATACTGCAACTCGCAAGAGATTTTCCTTGATTTTTCATTTTATTATAACACTACACTTCAGTGCGCAAAATTAGTAAAAACGCACCACCATTTCTTTAAATTCTAAACTTACGCTTGATAAAAGAAGTTTTGTTTTATTTATCAAAGCAAGTTACCTTTTTACAAAATGTATTAAAGATTTTCACAACTATGGATACAGAGATCAATGTTTAGTGAAATACTGGTATTTTGAAAGGAAATTCCTTAAATGCACATTTTTTTTCCATTTAGCATGATAGTCACCATAAAAATTTATAACAAGTTATAAAAATTTATAACTGAAGTGTTTAAAACTAATAAATCAGCATCGAATTGATCTGGTTTTGTATCATGTTATCTTGCGCCATTACTCCCTGTGAGCTAATCTTACAGTAAGTAATATTCAAAAAATAATACCAAACTTTTTCATCAACAGTAAGTGTAGAATTTAAAGATATTGTGTTCAGTTGAGAATTTCGCTTACTTTACTTGTTTCGTTTATTTGTAAACTAGCTGATTAACCCGATTTCATCCGGGAAGATAACATTTTCAAACTGAGAAGCGTTGTCGTTTTATATTTAATTTCCCCATTTCTGTTTCTATTTAACAATTGCGAACTATGAGTGGAAAAAAGAACGATTTTAAACCACAACGTATGATTCACTGTATTATTTTGATGCCCATATGAGTATGTTAGAAAGCTCACTATCCTTTTGCAAAGTTTGGTACGAATCGGTACGGTTGAGTTTGTGTGATCAGTCCTCAATTTTAATGAACATACGTTATTCGACCTTTCCGCAGTTATAAGAATGAAATTGAAAATTTAGTATGAGCCAACCGATTTAGTGTCCATATCAATCTCCCATGTTCTACCGTTGTTGAGGTAGGTCTTCTGGATTACTTATCATAGCAATAAGGATTATGAAAAATTCCGGTAAACAACGGCCAGAAGCATCAACGTGGGAGTGAAACCCGTATGCGAGCCAATATTACACTTATGAAGTAAGTGAAATACTATCAAATTATGTGTAAGACCCGCGAAAGATAAAGATAAAGGTTAAGGAGTTGCCATGATAAGAAAATTAATTCAGCAAACTTGCGATTCGAAAATTAACTTCACCTTAAGCCATTAGGTAGCCAGATACCGGATCAGTAGATTACCAAGCTCGAGGGGTTAGAGAAAGGATTGCATATTGCTAGAGTGGTCTTTATATAGTTACCACAAAAGCTGCGAAAATGATAACTATTTTGCACATTTACTATTCATGGCAGGGGGTAGTAGATTTCACCCTTTTTCCTATCCCTACAGGTGATTAAGGAGTTGAAATTTTATAACATGATGTGTGTTTATTTAAGTAGTGTGTGTACTAATTTTAATAATTAGCTGTTCTACATTCTTTGCATTAAATTTGTTTTCCTCAATATCCACCAGTGTTCCCGAGGAGTAAAAAAAGTATGATTTTATCAAAAAAAACCGTAAAAAAGTTCATCCTTGGAAAATTTGCTTTAGCCAAAATTAGCTGGGCTCGGTAGTTTTTGCCTTATGCGATGATAAACATGTCAAAAGGATAAACGCTTGCCAATCTATATCACTCCGGTGTTGTTTTGTAGAGGAGAAAGTAAAGCGAGTTATGGACACGATCGAGTATTAGAAATCTGGTCAAAAGATTTGGTGACATAAAATATTACGAAATTGATACCCATATTGCGCTTTGACCATTTTAATGGTGGATGGTAGTACTGGAGACACCCTTTGCCCTTCCCCTAAATTGATGAAATTTTAACCCATACTATGTCCCTTCGTAAGTAGTATGTGTACCAAGTTTAGTGAAAATTCGTTCCAAAATCGCTGAATAATATTTTTTCCATTAATTGTTGCGGAAAGGTGATTGGGAGGGTAGGAGAGGTGGGGAGAACTCAACGAACGAATTTAAAAAACCTCATCCTTGGAAAATAAACTACCTTCCAGCCAAGTTTGGTTCAAATAAGTTCGGTAGTTTTGACCTTATGCGGTTATGTTATAAGGATAAACGCTTGCCAACCTAAACGCCTCCAGTGATGTGTTGTATGGGAGAGGGTAGGAGGAGTAGATAAGATAAGATAAGGAGAGGGTAGGAGGGCTAAGATTGAACATTAAGAATCTGGCTAATATGTTTAGCGACTTCAGATACTACGAAATCGAAACCCTTATTGCGTATTTACCATTTTTTGTGGAGAGGGGTAGTGTGATAGCCCCCCCTTTCCCCTTCTCCTGGATACATGAAATTTCATACCATGCTATGTTGTTTTGTTAGCAGTAGGTGCATCAAGTTTTGTGTAAATCCGTTCAATAATCGTTTAGATATAATTGTTTTTTATCAATATTAGAGGGCAGGTGTTCGGGAGGGGAGAGGAGGTACGATGATATCAACAAATGTAGCTCAAATAACTCATCCTTGGAAAATTAACTACCTTCCAGCCAAGTTTGCTATGGATCGGCACCGTAGGTTAAGCGTAATGCTGTTGCATACATGTGATAAGAATAAACGCTTTTCGTTATGAGCATTGCTGTTGTTTTGTTGAGGAGGAGGAGAGTAGGGAGAGATTTGGGTCAGATTGAACATTAACCACAAATACTGCGAAAAAGATACCCATATTGGATTTTTACCATTTTGAGGTAGGGGGTATTATAACAGCCCTCCTTCCCCTTCCTCTAGATGGATGAAATTTTAACTTATGCTATTTCACTTTGTAAGTACTATGTTTACCAATTTTGTGAATTTCTGTTCTATAATCACTGAGTAATAATTAAAATTAGCTATCTTTCAGTCAATTTTGGTGTGAATCTGCCCGGTAGATTAAGCGAAATGCTGTTACACACATGTGATAAGAATTGACGCTTTTTGGTATGAGTATTGCTATTGTTTTGCTGAAGAGGAGAAGGGTCGAGGGAGTATGGGCTAAAATTGAACATTAAAAACCTGACCGATGGATTTTGCGACCACAACTACTGCAAAAATGCAAATATAATCGGAGATGTAGTGTCTAAAACACTTCGTGGATCAATCATTCAACCCTAATCTTGAGAAACCGAAAAAGCGAAAAATTCCTCGACGATACGCTACATTGCTTCTTCCACTCGTGTCCACAAGACTGATACATTTTCCGTGTATATCGTGTGACATAGCACGAAACTTACGACGAGCCATGAATAATTAGTTATGATGCTGCATAACGCAATCGGGTTGTGAGCTGGCAGAGGCGATTTCCGCAGGTTCGTCGCTTCCCGGAACCGGCCTTAGAATAGGAATGCTTCCGCCAAGTTGACTCTGCGCATCCTCAATATTCGCATCAATGTACAGCTCCGTGACGCGCAGAAGTTCGACCGATATGGCCCACACAACCGTCTCGAGCGTTTGGTGAAGCTTCATG